>VXBU01002993.1:181343-219441 GCA_013400315.1 Bombycilla garrulus | reverse complement strand
TGTTGGTGGTGTTTTTTTTTTATTTTAATTCCTACTAGGTTTTAGGAGACATTTCTTGCTCTCAGGACAATGTCGGTGTTAAAAAAAACACAGTGAGAGTCATGGAGCAGAATGTGTGTCTGCCATGAGAGAATCTGGATCAAGGCAGCGCTGTACAACATCACCCACATTATCCTGTGCCAGAGGAAACACGGGAAAGTGAAAAGCCTGGCAAGCAGCTGTTAGGCCAAAAATATCCAAAGTTGTAATTATTCCAAAAATATTTATTCTTGGACAGTACATTTTGGCTACTCTGTTCCAAATTACAGGAACAATTTTATTAGTCTGTATCATTCTTGTTTAATCACCATCACCCTAATATAAGTGAGATCTGTGATAATGGCAAACAAAATACAAGTTAATGATTTCTTAAACACATTTTTTCCTTCAAAGGTTGCCCAGACCAAATTTGCCATGCCAAAGGTTATATTTACTTAAAAACTAGATGGTTTTAAATACAAAATAAAAGGAGTTTTCCTTATCAGGAAAAGAACATTGGTTTTATTAATTGTTGCCTCTTAAACAGTACCAAGTTTTAATAAAATACAATTACAAACTGCACATAAGCATAAGATTATACTTCATCTTATTTAGACAGTCAAGACTTGCAAGTGGAGATCCACCAACAAAATCTGCAATGGATTCTGAAGCCCACAATCCATTTTGTTAATAATATTAATTCACCCTCTATTATGGACATAGTTTGTTTAAATATAAAGTACTCCTATCCGTCTTAAAACGGACATTAAAACAGCTACAACAGATTTTTGCAGATAAATCATATGAGAAAAAAAGCAACTAGTCATTAGTACATATATATATACACCCCCTCTACATATGCATGGATAACAGCTTTTGAAATAATCCTTAGGAAAACTTCATTGACTCACACTCAAAATAGCTTTTTTTACCTTTAACTCTCAATGGGTTTAAGAATTTCACTAGGAACCCCAACAGGATAATTATTTTGTCCAGGAGATTAAAGTTTTATAGTAGATTTGAAAACTTGCATCAGAAAAAAAAAAACTGCTGTGCCTAATCTTGGGGGAGAGCAAATGACAGCCAACAACATCTGGCATTTTTCCAGGCCTGAGGAATCTTACATTTACAGACTTTGAAAGGTCTGAAACTGAATTTTGACCACAGGCCACAAGGTTAACCTGGGAAGGCCTCTTTCAAAGCCATCAAACTTTCCCTCCATTAATGGCTAGAATGGAACTAACACCCAATACAGCAGTACTGTCTTTTCACAATAAGTTATAAACATCCAAAAATCCAAGATTGCTACTTTGGCTCCACTGTAGTGACCAGGGGTCTACAGCCTGGTAAAACGCACTTTTAAATGCCAAGCAAAGCAAACATCTGACATCTCTCCAAAGATATTTTAGAAGTAAATAAAAAAGGAGGAGGAAAAGCACAGTACACTCACCAGGCGTGTATTAACAACAGGAAACAGCAATGCTAAGAGGGCCCCATTCAGCATATGCATCTGCAACCTTAGAAAAGAGATGGGATATTATTTTCACAGATGGAAATAAAATGTAATATTTTCATGTCTTTTATGTAGCATCTCTTCAATACAAGGTAGCAAGGCACTTAAAATGGTTTGGGTTTGAATTTGAATTAAGTCACTATTAAATTAAATAAAACTGGACAAAACCCTATCTTTAAATACACACTTAAGGAATTTCCTAAAGTAGAACTGCTTTCTATAATGAGCTTTGGATTCCTAGAAAGCCTGGACTGCCCATAATCCTGTTCATGATGCAAGCTGCTAAATAGTTGGAATTCTGCCGTTCATTTGTTTTCCAGAGCTTAAAATAGCATCTCTGATAAAGGGTTTTACTCCTCTTTAATGCTGTGCATGAGCAGCTTCAAAGTCAAGCTTAAAGAACTTGAAATAAGTCCTTTAAATAAAATAAAAGCATTACATTTATCAAAATGCAGCAGCAAGTCCTAAGCAAAGCAGCAGGCAGGAGAGTAGCATTATACACTGTAATTTGTATAGCTTTCAGCTATCTTTCTTCCTGAACTACTGTTGGATCACAGGAACAGAAAATTAGTATCAGAACTGTTTCAGTCTATTTTACATCAGACACTAAGTAAAGAATAAACTGTCTCCCACCACTGTCTGTCAAACTCTTAAGAATTTTAAAGTAACTTGAGGGAGGAAAAGGTATTACAATTTTAAAACAGTTTTTCAAATATAATTTGTTTGCTGTCAGGGTATTAGAAAATAGATATACCCATTCTGAAAAACAACAAATATTGTGGCCTCTGCTCTACAGCTGGTCTTTAGCAAAGATTCCCTGAACAGCAGACATACTTTTCACACTCTCCAAGACAGAGATACTCATACAGAGTCTTTGTTCAGCATAATCCCTGCAGAAATGAGGAACAGCAGGGAAAAGCTGCAGACAGACTGTCTAAGCCATTCCCCCAGCATCATGTTTGCCTGGACTAAGACAAGCAAGAGCAGAGCTTAATGTCACAGTGGCACATTGGCACTACAGCCATGCCCAAGTGCCAAGCCCAGGAAATCCCCGACCGTCCCCACAACACTGGCTGCACCCTCAGCTGCACTCTGGGCTCTGCTGCTGCAGCCTGAGAGCCTCCTGCACATCAGAGACTCTTGTGGTTCCTGAAGTCAGTAACAATATGCAGTGCTTTGAAAAAGACTGCACAGATCTGAGAAATACCCAACCAAGCCAGAGAGAATTTGCTTTGCCTCTTTAACTTAACCCATCCAAAATTTTGAAATCACACCCAGACTGCCTGCACAGCTCCCAGCAAGGCCCAGTCACTGATTTCTACTGAGGATGGTAAAAAGCTTCGAGGCCCATGGCACAAATTAGAGCAGCTCACACATTAATGTGCATTAATCCACTGCTACTGAGCTAATTCCTGTCCATAAGCAAGGCCAAACCCACCAGTCCACAAGAAGCAAGGATAAGGGGGCAAACACCCTGACTGAAGCCCTGACCCTTTTCAAGGTGTCATTCTTCAATCCAACCAATATGCCTTTCCAGCTTGGTGTTTCCCTTAGGACTTTATAAATTAAGCAGTGATTAACTTCTAGAACACATTGTACAAGCAGACAGAAATACACTAAGGAAGAGATATTACCTGAAGAGAATCATTGCAGTCCGACATGGGGGACAGGCAAGAAGGAAAATCTGAAATGTTAGAAACAAATTTAAATTAACAATAGTGACCTCTTTTAGAATCCATTTTCTGAATATTTCATACTCAGTTCTGTATGTCACAAATAATTTCTTGCCAGAAGATGTGTTTTACAGCAGGGCTGGAAAATACTTAAAGCCTTTAACAAATCAAAAGGTCTCCCATTATCTACACATAAAAAGATTTAAGCGGTATGAGCAGCACTGAGGGCTCAGCTTCTGCCAGTGCCTACAAAACCAGTCAAAATCTAGCCAGTCATTACTGGCATCATAAAAGGTCTCTCAAAAACCAGATTACTGTATCACCAATCTTCTTGTACAGCAGCTCCCTCAATCATGGTGAGGTCCTTGCTGGGCTAAATATCAGCATTTACAACAACATCACCACTGTCCTTCTCTTCCCCAATGCCAAAACCTCACACAGTAACTTTAAAAACTTCATATTAGCAAGTCTTGCTCTAGATATGAGGAGATTACTACATAAATGTTCAGTAAAAAAAACTCTTTTTTTTTTTATGTTGCCCACTACTGCAAAGAAAATACTCTGGTTTACTGTTCAGTATTTCAGCAATATATGGATCACAGTTTTTACTACTGTTCCTAAAATAAAGTCACAATAGTTTATTTCACTGACAACCAACAAAACAAATTATCACTGAAGTGAGTGAGATCATTTGCAGAGTATGTCTGCTTTGTGGATGTCAGACTGGATAATTCACCAAAAGTGTTTCTTCCAAGCATTGCAGGGTTAGGAGAAGGCCTCCAATGGATACTGAAATTGATCACTACCAGACCACGTAGCAGCAATAGAAGTGTTGAAATCTGGATCATCCTACTGAGCCCTTTCATACACAAGGGGCTTCCTGTCATTACTACATAAATAAGTTTACAAATTCCAAATATTTTATTTCCAGGTCAAGTTCTCAACAGCAGCTTAGAACACAACACACGCTCAGATTGTTTTTCCCAAGTCCTACAACACTCTAACAAAGGCGTAGTAAGAGAGGCAGCAATTAAATTTAATGGAATGTACCTCAAGACATTTTCTTAGTGAACACTGTTAAAATCCAATCAGTTTCTCTGAAGTCTTGCATTTAAATAGCAAGCAATTTCAACTCATTAGGGCAGGTTAAGGAGGAGGGGAACATAACAGGTGCATGATTAGAATCACTAATGGATGTTTTCCTGTGCTAAAGGAAATAAAGAAGAAAAAAGTACATACCAGAAAAATCTTATGAGAACTCAGTATATCACCCCTACATGTAGGGCCCATACAGCTTCTGGGAAAAGCATCTAACACTTATTATGCTTTATTATTCCACTGCTGCATATTTTGGAATAAACTTTGTTTACTAACTAAAGTTCCTTGAATTGTGCACTAGATTTTCTCTTCTTTGGAGACCATAAATATTTTGTACAGTTCTCCTGTGATAAGCATTTTCTCATATGTGACCTGTGTGCACTTTTGTCACTTGTCAAACTTTTTAAACATTTAATGTTGTATGTTAGCAAATGAAAATATGATATCTAGAGTGTCACTAGTTCATGTAGGAAAAAAAACAAAAACAACCAAAAAACAATCACACAAATAAACAAACCACATAACCACCCCCCCAAAACAACCCTGTAAATGGATCTTCTCTATATGCACAAAATAAACAAACTATAATTATGTTTTAATGACATTAGACCCTTCTTTTTCTAACACACTGCAGAGTGCTCCAGCTACAACACTGCAGAGGAGAAGCTGCAGTCTGAGTACTGTCTGAATCTCAGCACTGAGGATTAAAACAGCTCACATTTAAAAAGGGTGGCACTGTTACAAGGACTGAGATGGACACACAATTTAAATTACTTCACTACCATGGAGACAGGCAAAGAAGAGAACACAATTCCCAGCTGATTATTTTTATTTCAACTCTACTGAAAGAAACAGTTTCAGAACTGATGGGGGAAAAACCAGCATTTTTTAAGCATCCCTCTGCTAAAGGGATCTTTCAGAAAATAAGCCTGACTTCCATTTTTCATGACAGCAGAGAAATCATAACCAGAATTTTTATGCTAAAAGGTTAGGATCATGGAAGACATCTCCAAATTCTTCAGCTTCAGCAGCTTAATAACAACAGTTTCTCTCAGCATGTGTAGATACTTGCCATGAAAAACAAATCTCAACCTCTTAAAGAGAAATTTTAAAGGACACACTTGTATCTGATTTTCAAAGATCTGTATAAAAAGTGTCATTACTCAGCTAGAGTATCAGCAGTCTTAAATACACAGCTCACAGCAGACAAGCTCCTAAGCTCCCACACAAGTGTTCCCACATTGATCCCATAATCCTACTACTTTTCACTGTCATACTGGAAATCCAATCCTTCGCCTTGCAGGAGGCAACAGCTCTGTTCCATAAACCAAAGAATCCCGAGTTAAACAGCAGCAGGGCTGTGCACAGCTCCCAGCCTCTGCTCTCCCGCAGAACTCTTGAGTTTTGAGGCACTGGGGCTCAGAGTGCTCAGCCCAGCTGGCATTGCAGAGCTCCAGCAGACACAGGCAGTGTGTATGGTAAAGCACAAGGCAGAAAAATTCAACTTGCAATTTAGAAGAAACACTAGGAAACAACTTCAGTGTACTCCCTTCTTCCATCAGTTCTGCAATCTGTTATATTTTCACCTTACAAATCAAAGAAGAAGAACAAAAGAAATAGACCAGAATAGACAAAATGAGCTATTTTGGATGGGGGAAATTAACTACAAAATACACATTGTCTGACAGGCTGGATTATGAGCATAGTTCTGACCACTGCCTTTCCGTTCCACCACTCAAAAAAAAGTTACAGAACATCTTCCACACAGGGATTAATATCTGTAAAAGACTGCAGGCTAATGGGTGTGAGATAAAGTACAAAACTGTGTGTGGCATTGAGGAAATGCAGAGACAACAAGTCCTAGATGGGGGCAATATTGAGAGTCAGGATGGCCGAGTCTGAGCAGGACCAGAAGATTCTACAACTGTTCTCAGGCAGTAAATTGCATAACACTGGTTATTCCACAGAAGTTGACTTCAACCTTGAGGACCCAGATGAAAATGGAAAATCAGAAATTCTCTCACTGTACTTCACAACCCCTCTGCAAAAACCGTAAGTACAGTTGTCCATCCCCTTGAGAAATGTTTCTGGCATGAAGAACTGAAGAACTGCATGGCCAGCACTGCCTTGCATGAGCCCAGAGACAAAGGTCACCCCACCACACAGGGCTGCAGAGTTTGGGGACTGCAGTGTCCAGTACAGCACTAATTAACTATTCCTTCCTTGACACAGGAGCTTAGGGACACTGAACTCGTGGCTGGTCTGAACCAATGCAGGACTGGGCTGCAAATAATTTCTGGCACGCCAAGCGTTATATGTGCTCCAATTATCACATTAATTTGAAGATATTAGTAATTCTGATTTTTTTTTAGATCAATATAGAAATTCAAGAAACCTATTTTGCAGTTTGCATATCTGGACTTCAGCAATGGGTAAATGCACCAGCTAAACGAGGTGGAAAAAAGTGCACAAACCATCAAACATGGGTGGTTTCCTGTTTTACATTAAACTGCACTGCAAGATTGAAACTAATATGAAAGGAAAACCCTTTTCTTGTTCTATCATTGAAGTTTTTTAATCCAACAGTCCCTCTATAATACATTTGTAGTCAGCTACAAAATACTACATATAAGAGCTCTCCTCAAAAGTATTTTAATTTTGACGCTAACTTTCACAATTTAATTTTGAGGCAGAGAGTACAGTCAAAACTTGTCATGAAAGGCTTTTCTTCTACCAGTCCCAGCCCTGCTGAGACAGAAACACGCATAACAAAGATCATCTTGTTTGATCAAAAACCTAGAGATAAAAGACAATTCCAAAGGTACCAGACAGAACAGAGCAATCACACAACTCCAACCACTCCAGATGTAACATCACAGTAGCACTCGTGGGGTCAATGGGAGCACTCAGGGATGTCTGAGTAGTTGCTGGCAGAAGAACAGCTGAGTGCACTGCCCCTAAAACCCCTGCACCTGGAGCACATATTTCATTTACCTTTCAGAACAGCAGCTTGTCTGTCCCTGAGCAGCCAATTTGATTTAGCATCTCCTTGCAGCAGACTGGAAACATATCCTCCTTTTTCAAACATTTCAGTCAGGATTACTTCTCCAGATCATAAATTGATTGGTTTATTGTACTATTTCCAAATGAAAACTTGAGGATCTTATATTTTAATTTCTACTGGCAATATTCAGAGCAATGTGAAAAACTCATGGAAACTGGATTCATCCAAAACTGCAATGAATTTAAAACCAAAAGAAACAAAAGAGATAGAGATAGGCTTTAATAAATCTGCATTAAACTAAAAATGTTCACTCTGTTATCTCTATCAAAGTATTCTCCAGAGCAGAAGAGATTAAAAGGTGTGTTTAAAAGGCTAAGATATAGTGAAGTACACTTACCTCAGGGTGATAAGTTTAAGTGTACTTTACAGTACTTGTGAAAATCATCGATTTTCCCCTCACAATAAGGCAGGGAAGATCCATGCAGATGGACAATTTGAAATATGTAAAAGATTTTGTCAATCAACTCTAAAATTAATTTTTAGGTAAGTTCAAAACAATCATTCTATCATTTATCAGAAAGCAGTAGTTTAACAACTCAATCACGCAGCTCTGAGTCAGCATTTCCTTCTGTACAAACTATCAAGTCAGCAGAGAACAGCTATCACTTAAGAGCCATCACTTGCCTTCTAAAAGGGAATTTACATAAAAAATAAAAATCATATCTGTGCTTTAACAAGTTCAGACTGCTAAATCTGGGGAAAAAAAAATAGATACCAAAAGATGTTACATTTTAATTGCTAAACAGGAGCAAGTTGAATGTATTTAATATTCTAGCATAAAAATCACTGCTGCCTCACTGCAGCTGTCAGACAGGTTCAGGGATTAATGTGTCCTATGTTAATCTAGTGTTAAGGGATGCTCATGATTCAAAGCAACACTGCGGGCAGAGCTTTAAGAAATACTACAGCAAAATTAGTTTCTGTGTTACATAAACCAGACTCTGGAACACAAAGAGCTGCCTGTCCCTGGTTCCAACACCCCAGCTTCCCAGTTCTGCCCAGGGAGGTGTAGCAAGCTGAACAGCTTCCACCCTCTACAATCTAATGTATTGTAAATGATCCATTCATTGGGACATGCTAGGTTAGCCTCCCCTTCCACAGGCTTAGTTTGTTTAATCAGCAAACCCATATTCACCTTCTTCCCTTTTAGAGTCTCACGTGAAAGATTTCTAGACTTCTTACAGTTCAGGGCTAATTATTAATACATGACTCAGGTCTTTCCACGAGTGCAGTAGCATTAGCTATCACTCCTTAGGAATCAGCATTTCAGAGGTCACTGAAGTTACTTTTCCTTTTTCTTTAACTATTACCTGCACCAGCCCTTCACTAGTAGTGGGTCACTTCATTTCCAATTCTTAAATCAATGCTTAAACAAAACCTGACAATTAAAAACATATCTGAGGTAAAAGAACAAATAGGCTGAATTTAAAAAAAAAACTGAATTCAAGCTTCTTGAGAAAATTTAATTTACACTGAATTTAGATTAACTTGCATCTCCCTCTATCAGTGACACATGAGTTCACAAGAAGATTCTCATGTGCATATTCATTTTTGTTACCTTTCTCCCTGAGCAGGATGTTTTGTATTGGTTTCCTACAAAAGCAAAATCATCATAGGAAAGCCCTGCTCTACTCTGCCTTTTTTCTTGCTGCAGTTCAAAATTCCTCATCTTGTAGGATTTTACAACAGAAACTTTTAGTCTTTAAAAGCACAAGACAGTAAGTAACTAACAGCCTTACTACAGCAAACTTTTACCAATGAAATAGTAACACAGTCCATAAAAAGCTAAAGCATACAACACTGTATTCCTGATAATTTAATCAGGCAATTCACTAACCCACCAAAGTATTACAATACCAACCATTAAATTTGCTTGACACTAATTACTTGGCCATCTGAATAAACATAAACCCTCACCACATCAATCTAAAGCCCTGAGGAAGTGCCACCAGAAACCTGAGTCCCATTCCACGCTGCAGGTTTCAAACTCGTGGCACAGGACTTGCTCCTAGTGAACACTGACACGGCTCAAATTGCTGCAGGGGATGTGGCTGCTGTACAACCCCTCCAGTTGTACAAAAAAACCTCATCACCTGGGACTGGGACTGTCAACACTGACAGCAGAGCAAGGAGACAGCAAACAAGGGCTTCTTAGACTGGAAATCATGGGGTGAAAGCCCCCCCAGTCCCTGGGATCTGTAAGGTGTCCAGCATTCTCATTCAGCACTCACTGAAATCCTCATGGCCTCAGGCAGCTACTCCTGAATCACCAGTGTAAGTTACCAGCAAATAACCCACGTGGAATGGTGTGTGAAACTGCCAAATAGGATAAAAAATTCATCCTAAAAATACATTACAACCAACAGCAATACATAACACTGGATAATACAGGGAAACAGCTATTTATAGCTCTGTTCTGAAAAAAATATCTTAACAGGAGAATAAAAACAAAAAGAGGCCTTTATCTCCCTAATATGTTGCTCAAACTATATATGTCACACTATTTGCTTTAAATCTGTGATGATCTCATCAAAACAAACCAATATCTGGTTACTTAATCATTCATCTAGTGGCCTTTAGATGATAACACTCAGTGCAAATATTTGGGGTCAGAGAAAGCTAAGCTTTTTCATTCTGTTTCCAATCACGCAGTTCCTACTCCTGCTTGGAGAGCAAGATATCCCTTGTCAACTCCCCAGTTTTTACATTCTTTTCTCCTAAGAATATTCAGAATAAATGAGAGAATTATCTAAGAATGCATTACAACCTGAAGTACATCAGCATTTCCAAATTCTAGCAACTACAAAACAAAGGCTTAACTAAGAGCTTTAGACTCCAATTCCTGAACTAGAACATTCACCAGCACCATGATGTGTTCCTGTGCTCTCTGTCACCAGGACTAAAGTTTAGGATAAAGCATCACTGGCCAAATCTTGTTTTAATTAAAAAGACTGGTCCATAATCCCTTCAAATAAAGAAAACTGAATCACAGCCTTAAGACACATTGGCTATCCTCTTTATACTAAACTAAACAAAAAATTATTCTTATTTCTTACTAAGAAACCCTACCTTGCCTCATACTAATATTTCCCCATTTCTCTACTATATGCTGGGATTGACTAAAAGTAAAGAAGTGGTGAAACAAAGTATGTACAGTGTTAAAGCCATCACAGAAAAACACTACCTCAGTCCTACATGTAATTATTACAATAACTGCAGTACCAGTAAAAGCCTCTAAAGCTCAGTTGATTGTGTTTTTAAAACACAACAAAATCATTGCTTAAAAATAAGACAAATAAAACAAGACAAAAGTAACAATTAAGAAAAAACCTGACAGTTCTGGGAACCAGGGGCAGGCTAAGCTATCCAAGCACGTCCTGGTGTTCTGAAGTCAGGCCAGTGGCTGTGGAGCACTGCAGACCCAGGATAAAGGAACTGATGGATTTTCTCCTGAGCTGTCACTTCCTATCTGTGTCCCTGAGGCTGCTATCATCTTCCTGGAAGGAAAATGCACTCCTCTGCAAGAAATGAGGCTTGCCACCAAGAAACACTGGTGCTGTCAGTGCTTTAATGCTTCTTCAACTGCCCTTTTTCACCACACACCAGCAGGAATTTCCTCTCTAGCCATCAGCTGTAAGGAAAAGCATCACAAGTTAACTTGCAGCTGTAAAAAAGGAAAGTTAATGTTCATAGACTTACATTTTGAAAAATGTGTGGATATGTATTCATAGGAAATTTTGTCACTTTAATTTTAATTCAAGGTTTTGAAGAGACACAATATAAAAAAACACACACAATCAAACTGATTCTTCCAAATATTACAAAGCATTTAGGAACCATGTACACAAATTAAAAGAAAAAAAAAAGGAGGAAGTCATTAATTAGATATATTTTGGGACATATTCCCAAATGATGCAGAATTCAGTCAAGCTATGTTTATTATGTAAGTTCCAAAAACAGCCCATTGTTTCAAAAAACAGTAACCTCTTTTGCAGAGGACAGAAAGGATCCGGGTCTCTAAAGAAGCCAGAACTGGAAATAACGAACACAGAATTTAGTATTGACTGAGCTGTAGATGCACTTAGCACTCCTTTTATTTATGCAAACATCAGACCAAAACCACTGGGTGAAACCCATACTTCTTTCCACCTCTTGCTCCCCCTTTATGTTTACTTTTCTTTGCCTAAAAAGATCACCAAAGCAATAACCCAGAAACAGATGTTTCCTATAAACACAATTTTCTTTATTCCAAACAAATGTCAGTTCTTAACCAGCTGAAGCGGAATAATTTGGTGAAGAACTGGAAGAGAATTACAACAACTGACCAGCTGAAAAGTTACCATTGAGAAATTATTCTTGCAAAACTTTTTCTAGAATATAATAGAAGTACAAAATTTATTTTAAGATTAGTATTAAACCACCATTCTGGAAGAAGGCCTAGACATACTAAAGTCAAGTTCAAAATCCACAACAGTTTACAAGAACAACTGGCTGTACCTATCATTTCAGGATTAGACTACAGTCATGTTTCTGCCACTTCCTTAGGGTTTCAATAAAATTATACACACACTGTTTTAATTTCTACAGACTGGTCAGTCATAACCTTCAGTGTTTAAAACTGAAGCTCCTTTTAAAAAGAAAAACATTATAATAATCACATAATCATTAAGATTGTAAAGGATGTTTTAAGATCACTCCACCAGTGTTATTTACAACCTCTGCTTCAGATGGTTTTTTCTTTACTTTTTTCTCTTTTTGGTTAAAGTTTCTCTTTTTGCAATACCAACTAATTTTAGCTCTGGCTCCTGTCTATACTTAATTTGAATTGCCTATTAACTCCAGCTGGGTGTCTTCAGGACATCGAGAGACGCCTGTGTTTACTCATTTGCATTAAGTTACCTTGATTGTGAATAGCAGGCTGCAAATTCTGTGTGTCAAATTACAAACTGGGGGTACAGGAACAAATAACAGAGAACAAGTATTTGATATAAATTCTAACTGCCCCTTCACTAAATCTGAAAGGAAGAACTGCTACATGAACAGAAGGCTGTTGACTGAAAAGTAATGTCTTGGGTTTCATTCTAAGATGTAGCCTAAAGTATGTATTCTATACCAGCTGTTGAAACCATTTTTATGTAAAGAAAGAGTTCAGTATGAATCCCTTCACAGTGTTGCTTTCAAACTAGTACAATTAAAAAATATAATTTAAAGAATACAGAACAGATAAAGGAAATTGGTAATTGGTTTGAAATCATTTGCTTTAACATCGCAAAGAGTGAAATTTTCCTTTCACCTCACTGAAGCACTGCCCATAGACAGGGACACAACACTTGTGTGTTTACTTCTCAACAAGCACACTCTGGCTGCTGCTCAAAGTCTCCTTCACAAAGCTTGTAAAAAAACAAAAAAAATCAATAGTGCTGTATTTGGCTCCTGAGGGATTCTTCCCTCTTTCACACTGATCAATCAGAAACTTCAAAGATTTCCTTCACATAGCCAATTTCAATACCACAATGGTGTCCCCTAAAATACTAGAAAGTATTAATGTCTTGAAAATATAACACCTGGTTCCTTAAACATATGCTGATTTTTGTTTCCTGCTATGGAAAGGCGAATAGGTTTTGAACAGCCTAGAATTTTAATGTTTCCCTTTTATGTCAGGTCTGGAGCAGCTCTGGTCTAATCATATTGCCTGTCCTAAAAGGAAAGTGGCTTGCAGCTTGTTTTTTGTTTTTGTGGGGGTTTTTTTTCTTTTTTACAGAGGGTTTTAAATAATTTTTACAAAGACCATTTTTTATGTAAATAAAGAGTTCAGTATGAATCCCTTCACAGACTTCTCCCCTTGCTGCACAAATCCCATCCCACAGCTGGCAGAGAAACTGCACCAGTTTCCATTCACCATTGTTACAAAAATATATATAATATTTTAAGATTTGGAGGATTTCTCTCTCAATGATGCTGCATGCATGACACTGGTGAAGAAATACCCTCCTTCTAAAAGCTAAGCAAGACAAAACCCAGAACAGGAAATGACTGCCGTGGCTTCTAGGTAACTCAACAAGATAACAGGATAGCAACAAATTCTGGGAAGCTGACTAGCCGTGAGACCTACTGAGGCAGGTAAATACAGTCACTTGATCAACACTCCGTCCTAGCACACATCTAAACTAGTTCTTCCCACTTACAGAAAGGTTTGAACACAGGCTGGCATGATAGGCAGAGATCAGACACCTGGTCAGAACAGACTCACATCTAAAACTCAGCCATTGTATGACACAGTTTTGTCTGCCCAAATGTACACACACCTAACTTCCATTTTACTTTGATCTCATTTCAGTCTTGGCTCTTTTAAGAGCAGGACTTTTTGCTTTTGTGCAGGGAAAATCTAAAGCATAATTTTCAATTTCAAATATTTTTGGCTCAGAGCCCAGAGTCTTTGCTGTTGAGGTGAAACAGTCTCAGCTGAAGAAAATGAAAACAGAAATAGAGGGAAAGAAGAGACCTCTACCAACAGCCACTGCTGGCTTCCCTTTGAAGTGATCTTGACTGTTGTAACACGTTTCATCTCTTCACCTTCTACTTTGTTCATTCTATTATTTAGACTCAGCAGGATTATGTACACACTAGTGCAAGAACAGAAGTGAAGGACAAATTATATTTTCATATATTTCATCTTACAAATCTGTTGCCCTCAGCAATTTCAGGCTAGAAAAGCAATGTTTTCAAGCTTCTAACTCTGTATTACTGTCTCCTGGTGGAGGTCATTGACTATTTTCGGATCTAAGTCTATTTGTCTTCTGAAAGCCATTGGTTTTGCCATTATTTTCCTCCTCTATATTAAGCTCAAGTCTATTTCCAATATATCTTTTTGAGGATGAAGGGGCATGACTTCTACATCTCCTCAATATGCTCACCTTCTCAATTTCACAAATGCTGGAGCATCATTTCTAGTGAGTAATTAGAAAAGGATTATTTAAAAAACTTCACAATTAGTCAAAAAAGAGACTATTTGAAATGGCAATGCCTGACTACAGAGCTTAACTCAACAGAGTCCATTTCCCTTTCAGGAGGCATTTATTGAAAGAGCTGAACAGAAGCAGTTGTCCCAGGCCTGTGTAAGCATTCAGCTGAGTACTGATGGTTAACACCATAACATAAAGCCAACTAAACTTTCAAATCCTATGGTTAATATATCCTCACCTCTTTTCCAGAGAATTAATAGGAAAATGTCCCAGTTATCATTGAGTACTGCCTAGAAAGGAAATGTGTCTACATTACTTTAATGTAATTATTTCTACATAGTCCTTACATACTTTCATTCCCAATACCGACTGACTGATTTCACAACAATCCTTATCACTTCACAGGAAGGAAGTGTCCTGTGCTACAAATTACTGAGCAAACACTGCATCACAGCCCAGGAATCTGCATAACCTACTAATTATTCCTGGAACTATAAATTAATTGCTGTAAAGGTCCTGAATATTGCTGTAGCAGCTTGTTTCCCCCAACCTTGAAATAAAAACCATCTCACTCAAACTGCTGGAACAACCAGAAAAGATGTTTCCCTGCCTTTTAGGAAATGCTCTCCAGGTGTGAATCCAACAACTGGCCAGATCTGATTCAGCCCAGATCACCTCACATACAGTAGGAGATTCACAATGGCATTGATCTGATTTTGATCTGTTGTTGATCTTAGATAGACATTGCTATCGTGGCAACTTTTATGAAAGCCTTTCTGACATTCTTCAACTAATTTTTGACCTTGAATTTTTTAAGCTGTCCAGTGTTGAGGTTACAAAATTAGCAAAATAATAATTTATTTGACATCTCCCACACTCCTTAATAGGCTCAACGAAACTATAGTTAAGTACACACACAGGACTATTAAAAAACACAGCTTATAAGCTTTAGATACAATTCAGTAACTGTTTATCTATGTATCTATTATGTTGAAATCTACACAAAGTGCACATTTTTACACATCAACGAACATGCCACAAATCATTTAAGGAAAGGGTTTATCCACACACATTAGGCCACATCACTTTGTTCACCCCACATATGAAAAACAGGTAACACCTGTTTCTTTACTATTCAGCCTCTAAAATTAGAAAGGTAAACCAACATCATCTGCACAATGAGTAATTTGTTTCTCTGACACCTTTACAAAATACAATCACACCCCTAGAAGTCACTTGCTTGTACATAGCTGGCTTTGCATTAATCTTGTTTTCATCAGATTTGGTGCAAATTTTAGTACTGCTGTCAGTGAAAACAGCACTTTCTATTCTTGAAGCAAGGATCAGGTGAATGCAAGTAATGAGAAAGCCTTAATCACTTACATTTTCAACCAGGGATCCGGACACTAGTTATAGCTACAATTTTACCTTTGCATCTGGCTTGGGAATTTTTTTTTTATAGATTTCAATTCAACTGACTAAATAGCTAAGTTTTAAAATATTTATACCATTTATACTTTTGCATTTGTACTTTTGCTAGGCATGTTTGGTCCACAAACCTCCTACGGGGCGGGGGAAAAAATACTGCTTTGCAAGTACATGACAAAAGCAAACTTCCAGGTGACCCTGCACAAGCCTTACCTGCATCATGGTGACCACGTGGCAGGGATTCAGGAGGTAAATGACAGTCCTGGTGGCAAACTTGAACCCCACCTCCAGCCCAAAGATGAGGCAGAGCAGCACCAGCAGCACATTCTTGCCCAGGCTCTCTCGCTTAGTCTGGGGCTGCTGCAGCAGATTCTCCAGCTCCCGGACATGCTGCTGCCGGAGCTTCCACAGCGACACGAGGATCTCCACGGCGCCCACGCTGAGGAAGACCAAACTCTCCAGCAAGCGCTGCTGGCCGGAGAGAAAGGCGGCGCATTTCGGCCCCCCGTTGCCGGCAAAGCTGGGGTCCACCCCGCCGTACATCCAGTCCAGGAGGTTGTGCAGGCTGTAGCGAGACATGGCGGGACGGCACCTCTTCTCCAGGAACAGGTAGGGGCAAGACGGAATCAAAGCCAAAACACCGCCGGGCTGACAAAGCACGAAACGCTCCCGCTGCAGCCCTTCCCTGCCAGGCTCGGCGAGGAGCGGGCAGCTCGGGGCACGGGCAGTTCTTCGCCTCCCTTCCGCTGCCCGGAGCGGCCCCGGGCACAGCAGCCTGACGGGAGGCAGAGGCCGCAGCTGCACGGAGCCTGCCGGCTCCGGACCCCCAGCCCGGGACCCCTCCTCTCCCCGCCCGGCTCTGCCGCCCACCGCTCGTCCTTTCCTCCCCGTCCCGGGCTCCCCTATCCGCGGCCAGCGCCGTGCCCGGCCCCTCAGCCCGCCCCCTGTCCCTCGGCAGCCCCCCCGCGCATCCTCCGCCCCGCGGGCGCGGTACCTGCGCGGGCGGGCGGGTGTCAGGGAGCGGCAGGCCCGGCGCCCCCGGCCATGGCGCCGGCCCCGGCGAGGGACGGGAAAGAGGAAGCTCCGCTACGCTCAGCGGCACGGCCGAGACTCCGGGCCCGAGCGGGCGGGCCGCTCCCCGCGGCTGGCCCGGCCCATGCCCGGCGCCGCAGCATCACCCCACCGACGTGCCTGACTCACGCCGAAAAATGGACGAGTCCCCCGAATTGGCTNGGGTGCGCGCTCTCCGTGCGCGGCTCCCTCCCGCCTGTTGCTGCTGATTTCCCCCGCCTGCCCCCCTTCCTCCTCCTCCTTCTTCTTCTTATCATCGCTGCTGCCCGCGGTTCGCCCCCTCAGTGCCACCGGCCGGGAGGGCGCCAGGGACCGGGCACAACTCTGCACGCCCTTCAGCGCGGTCCTGTTCGCCGACCCGATCGGCAGCGGCCTTAACTCGATAAACGAGTTTTTCAAGTGCCATTGCCGCAGATATAGGTAGGTCGGCCGAGGGAAAGGACAAACCCGAGCGGGGCTCCAGCTCAGTCAGCTCCGGTCTGGACATGGGCAGGTGTCTCCAGCCAGGTGTGCCAAGTGTCACACACAGGTGCCGCAGCCAGGTGTGCCCAGTGCCTTGCACAGAGCGCAGACCCCAGGTGTCCTTGTGCTTAGCCGATTTACTGCCATGTGTGCCCTGTGCAGCAGAATCCGGGTTTGTTTCCTGGTTTGGGCCATTGTGAAGAGGTTGTACTGCAAATATGTAACTCTGTGTCTGAAAGGCAAAGGTCTGAGGAGATTCGGAGAGAACAGCAGGTTAAGGGGATATTTTCAAGGCAATCAGACCATGGACATCCCCTGAGCTGTCTCGTACAGGTTTTATTTCACATTACCTGTGTGTAGCACATCGCTCTCCCCATCCTGATCATTTTAGGGCTTTCCTTCTCCACAGGACAGCACCATCACTGGCGAAACTGTTGAGCCTGATTAATTGAAAATAAAAGTTTGAAAAGACCAGTTAGATATCAATACTGACTGAGTCAAAGTGATATCTATGTAGACATAGTGGCAGCAACACCTGGTTTGAAAGCTGGAGGCTGTATGTCACTGCCATTCTGCTGTGGAAGAAATTTTTCCCTTTTTGGGAAAGACTGGGTCCCACTAGGCTTATATAAAATCTTCAAGGACTCCTTTCCACAATTAGAGTGTAATAAGAACTCCTAAAATTGCTGTTTTTTCAGTCACTGCTGATTGATTAAAACAGGTGTTGATCTAACCCTGCAGCACAATGTTCCTGTAAACGCCTTCCCCATTAACCAGACACACACATACCTGCAACACACGTGTGTTGCACTACCCTGCTTCACAGCCTGGATACTCACAATGAGTAGCTCAACACTAACACCAATATTTGGCAGTTCTCTTCTTCCTCTATTTCTAAGCTGCAGGATTACTGTTCAAAAGATATTCTGTTTCTAAAACACAGGATTTCTGTTCACACAGCACAGAGTATTTTCTCTTAGGGGTCTACCAACTGAATTATTTGCTGACATGTCAGTCACATAGAAGAGGACAGCTACTGCTGCTAGAAGCCATCCCAGGCAGTTTTATACCTTGTCTCTGCATTTCAGTCCCTCACCTTTGCCAGTGTCTGGGGTCTGTTCCTCTGACTTCTTCCCTGAGCTTATCTTTGGTGAAGTGAAAAACCCATTCCATTAGCAGTACACTGTCAGGTGCTGGTATTTCAGATGTCGTGATCTCTTTAGAATACAGCCTAGCTTCAAGAATATGAAGGCCTGGTTCTGTGGCTTGGGGTTGTTGTGGTTTTTTTCAGAAACTGCCAGTGAAGAATAACTGGCTGAAAACATGAAAGTGGGCACCATTTTGGCTTACAATAAAAAGAGCCTCTGCAAAATGACAGCTTGTTGTCCATTGAAGAGGAAGGAAAGAGAACAGCTAAATAAAGACAGAAGTCATGAAAGCTAAATATTTAAGCAATGAGTAGTTAGGACCTCATGGGAAGGAAGTTTAAAGAAAGGAGTTAAGAAAGGGAATGATGCTTTAGAAAATAATTCAAAGGGCCATTTATCCCAATTGTGAGTAGAACAGAAATAGCAGTAAGCTTAGCTTGGCCACACCATGAGGTCTCTATTGACCTTAAGCACGTGAAGAAAATACAAAGGAAGATGGGTCAAATCACTAAGAATAAGAAAGAAATACTAAAAAAAGGGATTGCTGCAAAACCAGTGAACTGACAAGAGCTACCAGATAAAAACTGCTCTTTACATATATTTGTACTAAGAAGGATATAGAGAAATTATTAAACCCCTACTCAACAGAGGAGAAAATCTATCAACAAATTATGAAGACAGCTGAAGGGATTGGTGTCTCTGTTGCATTACACTTACAAAATAGACCATGCCCAAGCAGATAGTTGGGACTGGTGACAATGAATTATCTCAGCCCAGAGTAGATAAAGAACAGAAAAGGAGCACTCAGATGAACCAAATGTTTTCAGTTTGAGTCTAGTGAACATGATTGAAATAAGTTGAAGAATAAAGAAGGTGAATGTGATGCTGAAAAAACAGAAGAGGCAACTGTACATTGCTGTTATCAGAGGGGAGATGGAGCCAGGGAAATACAGCTCGATTTAAGTGTAACTAACTTAAATTAATTAAAAAATCTTTGGACAAATAAACATCACAAACTATTATTAGCACCTAGATGATAACCAGAGAATAATCACAGTCAACACAGATCTGTCAAAAATAAACCACACCAGATAACTTGATTTTTTTTCCCAGTAGGGAACAGGCTTTATGGATAGGATAGAGCCTGTTGTCAGCTTGATTATGTTTATGACACTTACATTACATTTTCTTTAAAACGTTAAAGAAATACAGTCTGGATAAATGTATTATGAGGTCTGTACAAAACTTCCTGCATAGCAAGGAGTAGTTCACAGCAAGAAATAGTTCACTGGCAAAAGGATCACAATATAGTGCTGGTTTTCTAGAGCCTGTCTTCAGTCTGGGTCTCTGTGTTGTTGATATTAACAATTTAAATAATGGAACAGAGAAAATTCTTATTAATTTTGCAGGTGATGCAAAGATGGAGGGAGGACAGAGAATTACATTTCAGAACATTTTTGACCATTCAGGAAACATTTAAAATAAGTAATAAAGAAGATGTTCAGTAAGATCAAGTACCATCATAGTTCAGCACATTATTAATTTTTCTGGGGCTCTGTTTGACTGTATGAGGAAGCTGATTAACTTTACAATTATAATTCCAGAGTTAGGTGTTATCTGGAGCACTTTGCTGATTTACATGATCCTACTTTAGGTTGTGGCAATGGATAAGTGACCTGCTGATTTCTTGTCTTGCTCTGATATTCCACTCATTAGAAAGAAGGAACACGGTTGGTATAAAACTTGATATCCTGGTACAACTGATACTTCTTTGCAACAACACAATATGGACCATTCATGTTAAGACTGTGATCCAAAATTAATCTGAAAGATCTGGTTCTCTAACTTTGATCTGCTGAACGGCTTAGGCAAAGTTCCTTCATTCTGTCTGAGTTTCTTCAGCTTCTTTGAAAAGCACCCTGAAATCTGTGAATAGCAATTTAGTATTATTGACTGAACGCTAAGCCATTGCTCATTTCTGTTTATTAACCCTTTCTTCTCATCCTTTGTCTAAGTAAGTTAGGATCTTACTAAGATCCACTGTAAACATATGTATCTCCTATGTCAATAGAAATGGTTCTCTAAAAGCAATAAATTCCTGCAACTGAAATGTTTGCACAGGAGCCTGAGGCTTGTTCTTGCATCTACCATGAGATTTATTTTTCTGTCAGTGGCTTCTTTAAATATAAAAATGGTGAAATCTAATGTTAACCATGAAGAAATGCCAGACCCTGGGCATACCAGGAGTCCTTGACCACCCAGGGCCCCGGTCCTCTCCCAGGCTGGGCTTTAGGCAGACTCTGTCCTCAGCTCTGGCCTTTGCTGTTCCTGACGTGTTGAGTGGCCTCCTGGACTGACCATGGACCTGGCTTGTCCCCCCTCAATTCTTAATGATCACTGGACCCCCACAGCCCCTGTCACCATGTCACCCCTGTTCCCCTGGCCTGGCTGGAAGCTCTGGGATGAGCCCTTGTTCAGGTCAGGGCCTCTGTGTAGTTGCTCTCAGCTCTTGGATCCCTGCCTCTGTGGGGCAGCCCTCTCTGCCAAGGGATGGAATTTAAAGGCAGCTTATGCTCTCTCTGGAAAACAGAACTCTGCATCTTTTCTCTCCCTAATGTATCATTTGCAAATTCCATCTCAAGTGAGTCTGAAAGTAAAGGCAAGGCCTGAAATCTTGCTTGTGGTAGATATCATCAAAAAGCATGACAAGTTGGAGTTCAAAGGAGAAGGAGTAAAAGACCTTAATTCTTATTCAAAAGAGCATCTAAGCACATGCTTAGCCTTTAGCCTGTCCTCGAATCCTTTGAGTTTAATTACATTGATTGAGACCTTTCCTCAGCATCAAGCTCTGCTGCTGTACTTTAGAAATGTGATTGTACACATCAGTATGTAGTTACACCTGTAGGTGTACTAGAGACTTTGTGCCCTTGTTGTATAGGAGGTATTACAAAAAAGAAAAAAAACCCAAGCAACAAAACCCCAAGAGCTAAATGAGCAACAAAGCAAATTATATTTTAAGTCCTGAAAACATGTTCCTAGTGAATAACAAAATTCACTGATCTTCCTTGTTTGTAATTATTTTTTTGGCTGAAGAAGAGTACTGGGCACATAATTGCAGTCTGAAAAGGCTTTGAGCAATCAAAATGGTACTTAGAACAGTTCTGGGCAGCACTTGCAGACTATGGGCATTAATATATTCAAGCTGTGTATGCAGAAAGCAACAACAGTTGTAAACCAGAAGGCCTGTTTCTGTACAAAACAGAAACCACAGTCTCTTTGGCTTCCTACTTACATCCTACCTCTTTTCCCTTTTCATTTGGCCTCCTTGTTTCATTCCTTGCAGCCCAGGAACTAAATCAAATGTACTTTCCCTTCACAAATTAGGACAATTGCTCCCCTACCGAGATTGAATCTTCAGAAGTCTATACATCTACATCCTTCCTCTGACCTTATTTTCAATGTGCTTTTTGTTGTTGGGATGGCTTTGACACCCCGGGCTGAGTTCTACCAACTCCTGAAGCGCTTTTATAGTCTTAAGACAATTCTTCTCATTTTATCCACTTTCAGAAAGTAATCAAACCCTGGATGTCCTGTGAAAGCAGTGGGGCCCCGAGCAATGCTTTAGTGGCTGTGGCAAGGGCTGATTACTTGCTTTGCACACAGGAGACGGACTGTGAGGGTCTGCTGGAGCAGTGCTGCTGGCTGCCCTGCTCATGCTGAAGCTGTAGCAGGGTATGGATCCATGGCAGGAGCATGCAGTGCATTTTTAGATGTGACATCAAACATTCCTACCTTGCTGCAGACATGAGATGCTGGGTCAGGGCTTTTCCAGCACCCTGAAGAGTGTCCCTGCTCCAGGGACATCATCACCACCAGCTGCCATGCAGGACACCTCACTGTCTCAGGGGATGCAGACGCTTGCAGCAAGCCCCTCACTGCAGGGTGGATTTGTTTTTTATTTTTGTTATTATTTTTTCTGTTTTGTTAGGTTTTCTTTTCTCCTTGCTACAAATCTAAGTTCATCGATATTTTTCCATCAGTTATTCTGGCTTCCTTCTATTGAGTCAGTTGCTCACATGCATTTTTTATGAATTTAAAGAAAGGCTTGTGGTAGTGTAATTGTTTATTTCCTCTCAAGGAATTTTCTTGACAGAAAGATGAAAGTCTGTTGCATTTATCATATCTCTCCCTGTCAGCTAATTTAGCTAGAACATATGCTAGACAATACCGAAAAATAAGTAAATGTCAACTAGAAACATTCAAAGTAGAAGCTTAAAAAGCATATCACATTGTCATGTTTTTTAACCTGATGGACTGAAAATAATATAAAGCACCAGCAGAAACTTGCTAGATGACAGCTGCCTGAACCAGCTTCTCACTGATTCACATTTCTGTCACATTTGCACTATTAGATTTAGTTTTTCCCTTACATAAAATGCAGTATTAATAGACACAAAAAACAGGTGGGTGTAAAAGCAGGGGAAAGTACAGAACTATGATAAATCAGCAAGGTTTGCTGTGAGATAAAGAAAATCACAGTTGACAGTTTATCTGCACATTGATTACTTTACTTGGGTTGAAATTAAGAGGTCAAACAGTCAGTCTGCAGTACAGGTGGTGGAGCCACCTGAAAAATGGGAATATTTCTTTGTAGTTTCATATGCTAAATGAGTAAACACAGTCTCTGAAGTTGTTAGGAGCTTGGGAAAATGTATTTTTGTTGAGTCTGAAAAAAAAAGGATCTGCTATAAAACACATGTATTTTTAAGAAAATTAAAGTTTCCGTCCAGATGTTCTCCTTAAATTTGAAATATCTTGAGAACTAACAAAAAGAGGATGACTGCTGTTTTCACACATCAGCAACCAAACATGTATACCTTACAACGCTCCATTTTGTGTTTGTGTCCTGTGTTGTTAAGCCATTTTTCAGTTTTCAAGGCATGTGCTTTATTTTGTGTCCAGTACTAGCCCCACATTATTGCTAAGTATAATAAAAGGCATTTTACAAAGAATCATCTGAACTCCTTGGAAGCTGAGCCTTAACAGCACTTTTCTTAGTCTCTAATTGTTTGTTAGGGTTGATTTAAGCTGTGACTGGTGTACGTAGGAGTACACTCTAAATCTACATAGATATGCAGGCAGAAGAATGTGTGCTTTCTATTTTTGTTCTGTTTTGCTATAGTTTATTGAGCACACTGGCATCCATGATGAATTACTGAAACCCTTTTGGCTACAACTGGGTTCTTAGTTTTAAAACTAAGAATTAATTTCAGATTATGAGAAACTGTCACTACTTATGAACCTCAACCAAAGAGATTCAGAACACTGTGTCTTCCCTAACCTTCTGTGTGGAATTTGCCTTTGTTATTAAAACCACAGTGATATTTGGTGTTCAAAGCCAGAGAACTGCTAAATTTAACATAATGTGAAACAAATGTAACGGCAGCCTCAGAAACATGAAAGGTGGGAAGGAGAACTATAACGTGGTGTAATCTCTGGTTAATTCAATTGCATGAAATTGGTACCATTTCATTCTATCATGGAATATTATGTGGTCAGGTCTATTATGTTACATAATTGTGTTATCACCGTGTATTTTTATGTCTTGTGACATGTGGGAAGGAGGTGTTGGATACCTCAGCTTTACAGTGAGTGATCAAGCAGTGTCCATTTTTCACAAAGATTTCTGAGCCAAACCTGGGTTCTGTTAGACCCTCCCATCATTTATTAGCGTGCACAGGTATCAGTCACACCCTTGAACATTTCTGTGACTATAACCCCTGAAATTAGATGCTTTAAAATACCAAAACCTGCTCTTGTATCTTTGTTTTGGGCTTGCAGAGACGGTTTTGGTAGTCGAAGGGGCTACAGGGCTGGCTTCTGTGAAGCTGCCAGAGGCTTCCCTGATGTCCAGCAGAGCCGAGGCTGGCTGGCTCCAGGACAGAGCTGCTGCTGGACAAGGCTGTGCCCAGCACCAGTGGAAACAACAGCTCTGGGATGACAGATTTCAGAAGGGCAATAACCCCCGTGCAGCTGCGTGGAAGAAAGGAGCGAGAATGAGTGAGAGAAACTGCAGACACCAGGGTCAGTGAAGAACGAGGTGCTGGAGCAGAGATTCCCCTGCAGCCCGTGGTAAGGACCATGGTGAGCCATGTCTTTAGTGTGTCTTAATAAGTTACTGAGGAAAAGTGAGTATCCTGGCACATTTTCTGTGCAAGCTAATGCATTTCACAAAGAGTAGGAGCCTCACACGGGACACAGGACATGTTTAAGGGCTCTGTTACACAAGGTTTAACCATTTCGTTGAACAGCCTGGAAGGCGCCGCGAGCCCTCTGGTGGTTGGTCACCCCCTGAAATTCTCATCCCAGGGCTCTGTAACACAATAACCCCCCCACACACCTTGCTTTAAGTAGCAGCACAAATTTTATTGGTTTATCCCTTGAGAATGTTGCTATGACCACTTTTCTACACATAGGAAATGAAACTGTAACAATGTACTATTAATCAGGCTGAGAGAGTTCACACTGTTCAGTCTGGAGAAGTCCCCAGGGAGGCCTTAGAGCATCTTCCAATGCCTAAAGGGGCTCCAAGAGAGCTGGAGAGAGAGTTTTGTCAAGGCCATGGAGGACAGGACAAGGAAGAATAGCTTTAAACTGAGAGAGAGCTGCTGTAGAGTGGATAGTAGGTAGAAATCCTTCCCTGTGAGGATGCAGCAGCCTGGTCTAGTGGAAGGAATGAGATTCCAACCCCAACCATTCTATGATTCTACGTTTCTATGAATTGAACCGGTTCTATTCTAACAATATATGACACACCTGCAGGAGACACAATACTCTTCCATAAGGGAGTTTTACTTTGAATTCCAAGAATATGTGCTTGTTTCTGCAAAAGGGATGAAGGCCATGTGGTCTCTGAGAGCTTAGCTGGGGCCTAGGCACACCAAGCATTTTTATAGAACAGAGGTTGGGAAAAGGAGAGAGTGTTTGCAGGAAGGAAGGCAGAAATTGTGTTC
Source organism: Bombycilla garrulus (assembly GCA_013400315.1). Classification (NCBI taxonomy): domain Eukaryota; kingdom Metazoa; phylum Chordata; class Aves; order Passeriformes; family Bombycillidae; genus Bombycilla; species Bombycilla garrulus. The sequence goes on along the minus strand of VXBU01002993.1, from coordinate 193,991 downwards.
TCATGTTAGACCTGAAAGAGTGAAATAGGTTTTGTAGTTCTCAGATGAGATGGGATAGAAAGGAGCTAGCTCTAAACTGCAGCAATCACTGGACTGAAATTTAGTGATAAATAATTTGAACTAAGTTTTCTTGAAATACGTAAGGATTGCATTTATTGCAAAGGAGGTGAAGTTTAAATAGAAGAGGGTTTTTTTGGTGTTATTTGCTGAGGCCAATGTAGTGCACTGTGTTTGAAGGAAACAAGAAAATATATATCTCATGCAGATTTAATATCTCAGCTTATGTTCTTATTTTGGTATCCAGATGAATCACGTAGTCATTGGCTCCTTTATTCATCCCACATCAGTGGATCGTTGCTCACAGTTTCCAGTAATAGAACAGGGGACGCAAAACTGTTTTTCAGGTCTGTGATTTCCAGATAGCTCAGCCCCCTTAGGCTTTTTCATAAATTTTAAAAATATTTACCACAGAGCTTTCTATATTTATCAGGATTCATGGCTTGTGTACATGTGAGTGTTTTCACAGCTTGACTGATGGTACTCAGATGCTTCAGAGCTGGGGGCTGATTTTCCTCCTGTGGCTGATTACTGAGAAGATTTCTTCCACAGTCCCAACCCTGACACAATCCCTTCATTCCTGGATGTGAGGTCAGTGCTATGGTACTCAGTACAGGTTATTACCCAGCAGATCATATGGATTCAGCAACAGATTTTTCTGTTTAAAATCCAGGAGCATGTCATTGAAAAAATTATCCAAAGATGGGGGAAAGAAGAACAAAATTCCTTATGTTCCAGCTTGAAACATATCAGGTTATTCCTGTTTTTCAGATCTGTTTGCTGCCATTCTATTAAGTCTAAGGAGCACAACTGGCTGCTAGATAAGCAGAGAAAATTCTAGAGGTTCAGCCACACTAACAGAATAAAGTACAGTTTTCTCATTAAAAGATTCTTTAAAACCTTCATCACAATACTAGTGCATGCCTTCTCCTATTTCTGTAGTGCAGTGATCTGCAAATTATGTAAATGAAAGAAGGATATTTTAAAAATACTTGGTATCTATATAAAATCTGCTTTTCTTAAAACAAATCCAAACCGACAGGAAAGAAATCATCAGTCAAGCAGACAAGTGCAATTTGGTGAACATTTAGCAGAAAGTTTGTATTGTCTGTAGGATTGCAGACAGATCTTATGCATACATTCATGTGCTGTTCAAATGTCCCCAGGAGTTGGTATTTTGAGATATTTCTCCTGTAGAGGTTGAAGTACATGGGGTTTTGCTCATGTAGACAGTACCCACATGAACTCAGGTGTGTGTGACCCCCTCAGGTGCGGCACCTACTGCTCTTCCCTGGAGACCCTGTGAGTGTGCGCCAGGGAACACACCTGTGCTTCAAGACCTGATTCTCCCCATTGCCATGTGGGTCAAATTCCCCTCCTCTAGATGATTTTTTATGAAGGAAATCTGGCTACACATCTCCGTTCGCAATTACCTTCGGTTACAAAGTTACTCACTTTTGGAACAGAGAACAAAAATTAAACTTGCACAGCAGGTGGCAGTCCCGGTCCTGCTTGGCTTCAGTCTGGTTTGCGCCTCGGAGGAGAAGAGTCTCCCAGAGCTGCTATTAAAGTGCTATTAAACAGCTGTCCTGTCCTTTCCTTTCTTGGAAGCAGGTGATTTTTAGCAAATTGCTCACTGCCATGCTACAAAGGCAGAGCGGTTCAAGGGAAGATCATTTGAAAATAAAATAACTATGTGAGCAGCACAACACACTGGCAGTTTGGGATGGTACCTGTAGTGTAGATTCAAGTTGAGTCAATTGAATGTTAAAATAAGCAGTAAGTCAAACTCTTGATAATGCTGTGTGAGTAATGCTCCACAGCTACCCCAATATTTCTGCCTGTTAGCAGAAGCAAGAGGTTCCCACAGTGTATTTTTGGATATTGAATGGCCTGAACAATCTGAAATATTTTGATTAAATTGTAAGGAGTAGAGTGCACTAGTCTAAAGCTTGTAGAACCAATGGTGTAAAATTCTTCAGCAGATCTTTAAATTTAATTCCTTAATTAATTCCTTTAATTCTTACCCGTCCTCTCTTCTCTGAACCTTAAAAGGTGTTAGAGAAAGGAGGAGGAAGAGGTTCATATATTCTCTGAAAATGGGGCAGTTTGCTTTGAAATACCATGATTAATAATTCTTAGAAAGCCCTTCTATCAGATCCAGATGGATTTGTACCAATTCTGTCTTCAGACAGGCCTAAAAACAATGATGTTGTCATTGAATGTTACACATCTTTGTCCCATTTCTTCACCTGGCCTATGGGGGAAAAAAGAAGGAATCCTTCTGGAAATATGTTGATCATGAGATAAAAAACTTGACAACAATCATTTATCATTATTTTGGGTTGGCAAAGCAGTGATAAAAATATGGTCTGGGTGGCAGGCATTTTAAACTTTATTTGCTAAAACTATTTATTTGTTTGCCTGAGTGAAACATTTCAATATTTGGCTGAACTGTCACCTAGCACCCAGGGGAATGTCTTAGACCCACAGGCTTAGGTGGTTACTAGGCTTAATTGGTATTATTACTGTAGACCTCCTGAGATATTGAATATGGCTTATTATGGCTTATTTTAAACTTTTTAATCCAGTATTAGGAGGAATTGCCATTAAGTTATACCACAGAAAAATAATAAGTCTAAAGTTAAATCTTGTGTTGTTGGTTTAAAACTCTTTAAGCCTCCTGTTCATCACAAATCCTCTAACATTGTTACTGAACTCCCTTGTGCTTATGCCAACACTTTTTCTAGCATGTGAGCCAGCCTTGTGCCCAGTGTAGCACCAGAGAAGTCAGTGGAGTCATAATGGAGATTAATTTCACAATATTTCAGTCATCAAAGTTGATTCCCTCCAAGTGAGCAGAGAGCCCTGTGCTGCTGAAGTCAGTGGAAGCTCATTAAATGCCTGTTTCATTCCCATGGAGTCTCTTTTTGGAGGAAATACCTGTTCTTGTTTCTTTGTTTTGTGTGATAACTTCTCCAGGTTAATTATGTCTATTTTCAAGATCAGTTCTGAAAGGTCCTAAATTTTGTACACAGGATGTAAGGTAATGGAAATTGCACTAAGGTAGCTGCTGGGTTTGCTATGTAAAAAAAAACAGTGAAAGTTGGGAACAAGTATCAGAAATTAATTGATAGTTTTAGCATTAAATGAGTAGCAAAAGGAAATACTTAGAAAATAGGGTGTAATTTCTGTCTGTAGTGCTTCCCCTGCACTGCAAGGACTCTATGCACTTCAAATGCTCTTGTAGCACTTTGCAGAGGAGTATAAAAGTGCATAATGTTTGAAATTGTTATATAAATAGGGAAAAATATGAAACAGTAACATTGATTATAAATCTTATTTTGTGAGTAAACTTGAACAAGAAGTTGGTGGGTTTTGTTATCTAAAATTCCTACCTGAAGCATGGGACAAAGCTGCTTTCACAGGATAACTAGGACAGACTGAAGACTTGACATAAAAGCTCTATGAGGAAAGAGTGTCCTACCTTATAAATTTGCTTTTTTGATAAGAATTTGATATTGGTTTGAAGTTGAAGACACACAGGATTTGCATGTGCAAACCTGCTTTAGCATGGAAATGGTGAGTAATGTTGAATGATCTTTTATAGTACAGTATTAGTTGAGCACTGAGAGGTTATCCTTATTAAACCAGGGAATCCAGGGAAAAAAAAAGAGCTAGGGTTCCAAATCTATTAAAAACAATATATTAAAAATAATCTATTAAAACTAAAACTTAAATCTGTTAATAATCTATTAAAAACCTGAAGGCTTCATCAGCTCTGCTGCTTCATCAGCCCCTGCTCTGCAAGGCGTCCTTGTTTCCTCTGCACAGCAATATTTCAGTCTAAAGGCCTTGTCTCCTGTGGGCAGCCATTTCTGGGAAGGGAGGTGAATGTCAGTGTGACACTGAATAACATTGAATAGGGACACAGCTTTTAATTCTCCAGCCACAGCAGGGGTTTGTCAAATGCTCAGTATAAAAAAAAAGTTGATAGGCAGCAGAGATAAAACAGGAAAGAGTGCGGTTTGTCTCCAAATTATAGAGTGCCTTTCTAATATGAGAGGTTTGCTTATAAGAAAGGATGAAGTTTTTATACCAGCCCAACACGTAGCTGGTATCTGGGGAGTTCAGACCTTCCTTACATACGTGAGTCCAGTGTGAAAACATGTCTTATATAACTGCTTTGCTTTAAGCAACCCTCTAAATTCTGAGAACTAGGACTGCTCCTGTGCTACACACTTAGCACAAGTTCTGTTTGCTGAGCAGCCTGTGCAGGCAGAACTGACCCTCACTTGTGTGTGAGGGGAGAGAAGGTGCTGCCGCTGCTGTGCTCTGGTGTCCTGGCCTGACACTTGGGCTGCTCCCGGCTTTTCTCCTGAAGTGTGCTATTGTCAATGCTGATCCATAATATTTAAAGGAAAAACAGCCCTACTGCTGATTGTATCCTTGATAATGAGGAGATAAGCAAGGCATCTCCTTAGGCCTGATAATAGAGTTGGATGAAGTAATGAAAAATAATATTCTAAAACTTGGTGAGAGATGGAGTTGCTCAGGCTGGTTGTCCAGTGGATATAATATATCTTTTGTTATCTTGCCTATTTTTGCACTGCCTTCTCATTTTCTCAAGCTGCTACAAGTCTTTTATGTGAGGATGTTCCATTGTATACCAATGAAGGAGTTAAATTATCTAGGTAGCAGAGGCTAAAGCTGAAACTCCCTAGCATCACCTTTCTTAAGTATCATTGTCTGGTAAGAAAATAGGTCTGTAAGTGATACTATTCATGTGAACAAGAAGGAACTGTTACCGGGGTACTTGTCAGCTGTGTAATGCTGATACCTGGGCTGGCCTGTGGAGCCAGATATCGTGGCAGGTAACGGGGTGGGGGTGGCTGCTTTTGGGCACTGCTGGACCCTGAGTACCAGAGTAGCAGGAGCACAGAACACCTCCCAGTGCAGCCATTCCCCTCCCGAGCCCCACGGGTTGTGAACTTCAGAACTCAGCTTCATTCACAAGCCTTTACTTCTTCTGTAGCTACTACAACAATAACCATTATTTTTTGCAAACAATTTCCGTATATGGTCATGTGAATAAATTAAATAACTGACTCCGAGAATTAACTTGTAATAGAACTATTGACCGAAACAAAAGAATAGTCATTAGAAGTGTAGAATCACTAGAAGTGATTGTGTAATGTGAAGTACTTTAGACATTAGAAGTGTTGTGTAAATGAAGTATATTCCATTAATGTTTCTTGCATACGTGATGTTAACAGTAAACCTGAGGAACAACATGTGCAAGTAGGTAGAAGCCACTGATATGACAAACTGATTGTGCAAGTAGAATTCTCTTCTGTTTTGCTGCTGAAAGGGAAGTCAATGCTACAAGTGCAAGCATTTAAGAGTCAGAGTTGTTAATTTTACCACAGCATTATAGACTGACTTTCACCTGGACTGTTCATGACAAATGCTCTTACTTTACAGATCTGAGTGCTGAGACAAATCCTTCGTATCACAGGAAGCACTTTTTAAGATAAAAATTCAAATATCTTTTTTGTACGTTAAGCTGCACTACCCATCTTTATATGATCTTTCTGGTTTCTCCATGGACAAGTGTTTTGTGTACCACAGATATTAAGAATGGAAACAGACCAATTTAGACCCAAAATATTTTGGCAATGAAGTTGCTTTCCAAAGAAAATGTTGATTTGTTGACTGAAAATGCTATTAAGAATGTAGAAACTTGTTATTCTGGCATCTTTGTTCACACAAGCAAGAGCTGATACAGACCAAAGTGGATGGGAGAGGTAAAAGTGTATGTGGGGAATGTTTTATGGGTGACTCCTAAAGGCTCTGAAAAAGGTGACTGAATAATCATATACCTCTTTTACACTGGACAGTGTAATAGCCAAAACTGCTGAAGAGGTCTGTACCACTACAGCAAATGGTCCATAAATTATGTTTTAAAAGACATTTCTCCTGGAATTCGTGTTCATTTTTCAATGTTCCACAATGCTACGGAGGTAATTTTGTTGGGCTGATGGGAAACAGTGTGGTGATCAATGAGGCTCTGAAGTAAGGGGTTGGGCAAGAAAAAAACAAGCTGACTCAAAGCTTTGCTGCAAAGACAGAATTTAAAGAATACAGTGTGAATTCCAGCAAAATCCTGACTTTCTGACAAGCTGAGTAAATGAGATTCTTATAGGAGCAGTGTCTTGTAAGTCATTAAGGAATGGAAGCGGCAAGATTGTCTTGTAAGTACTCCCTTCCCATTTCAGGAACAGGCTGAAACAGAACTCCTGGAGCATGTCAGGGCAGACCAGCAGCTTGCTGGAATTGAGACAGGATGCACAGAGTATTTTAGTACTTGAAGGCTACCTACTTGCTTTAAAGCATATGCAATACTTCTGTCCTTGGGCTAGAGTTCTGTGCCATGACTCCATCATTTTACCCTCTGGGCACAGCAATCTCTGATACAAAAAGGAAGTGTATCTGATGAAAGCAGGATTAGTTTGTACTGATTTTACAGGGATTTACAACCATAGGAACAGATATTCCAAGAGAAACATTTACAGGTTGTTTAAGAAATCACACAACACAGTTCACAATAATAAGAAGAGCTTATAAGGCTTACATATAAGTATATTGCCAGTCTATCACCAAATAATTTTTTAGGAATTTCTCTTAGATTTTTTTTTATATTATTACCTATAGAGTGAAGTTCAGTCTGTCAGTGTTAAGGACTATGTGTTGGTTTGGTTTTTTTCACTTCAGGAAATGAAATGTCGATACCCAAAACCATTTAATCTTTGTGTATAAGGTAAATTGTTACATGGGAAGGTAGTTACTCTGAAATGAGTGAAGTACTCCTTTCTGCACCAAAATACAGTTTGGACATAAGATGATATCTGTCCCTCATGCAATCTACTGACGTGTATTTGCCCACAAGGCTTATAGGAATAGCTACAAACAGATAAGCAAGAAATTGAGTCATTCTAACCTTACCAACATTACTTCTCATTGTGCAAATTCGGAGGAATGCATGCACGTGCAACTGCTCCCTGTGAGAACATGTACAGGAGCACCACAGAGGATATTGTTTGTTCTTCCCTGTTCCATGTTCTTCAGAAATGCAGCTGAAGCAGCAGCTAGCCCACAAATAGACATGCTTAGAACTACTGCTACTTTTAAAAATAGAGTATTGTATTTTTTAAAAGATTGAGCTCGAATGAAAAATCGTAACAAAGTTAAGGTGAACAAGTAATGTTTTTTCTATCTAGGTTCTAAATAAAACAAAAAATTGTGGAAAAAAGTATCAATTAGGAGCCGGCCTTGCTGTTCCTGTCAAAAACTTCTGCCATCATATATGTAAACAAAAAAACTATTGAGGTCCTCACTGAAGTCTAGTCTTTGCTCTAATGAATTCCCCAAATGGTTTCATACTAAATTAGGGCATCACAGTTAAAATGTTATGATTCCTTTAAAAGAAACTATATGACTCAAGAGATCCTGGTGAGAAGAGTACAGAAATGCTGAAAGAAGACAATTTTTAGCCATATTTTTAGGCATAATGGATCCTAATCTCATGGGCTCTTTGTAGTATGTCTGGCCTGTTGTGGCTGCTGTTGGCTGGGGTTATGCGCTTTAGATTGGATCTTGTGAAAAATTAAATAAAACATTTCATTTTCATAGCATTTAATTTTCTTTCTTGTCAGTGTCTCTAGGCAGCATAGAATGTATTTCATTATGTGCTAACTAGTCAATCTTTTTTGCAATGATTGTTCAAACTTTCCTCTGAAGTCTACTTTTAGGTATTTTGTTTTCTATGGTGATCTACTGATTGTTCAGTGAATAAGAGATGTCACCGTTGGCACAAACAAAATTAAATTTCGAGTTCCACATCTTTCCCTAGATTTATTGTGGTATACATCAGAAATCTCTCTGTCAATACTGCTTTCCTTTTTTAAAATGCACCTTCTTCAGTCAGGAATTCCTGGTCCATACTGCATCCTATTTGTGATCTAATACTGTAAGGCTGTGCTTCAGATAGGGCTTTTCAGTTTTGTGATAAACTGGACAGTAAGAGAAACTGAAACTACATTGTCCTTTGGCTTTGTGTAGTGCGTGACCCAACCACTCTCAATGGAACTGCCTGTGAGTGCTGTTTTAACCCAAGACCAGTAAATAAAGAGGTGCCCACTTGGAGGAAAGAATCAGGGAAAGGAGAAAACCAGAAAATGAGTGCTATCATTGCTCTGGTGTCCTGAAGCCTAAGCAGGCAGAGTGTTATTGTCAGGCATTACTTCTGGAAAGCAAAGTAGCTCTAACCACTGAGCAGGTAATGAAGCAGGTAATGAAGCTGATGGTTTTGCAAAATACAAATGTTATGTCTGCAATAGGTATGTATTTCTGTTTCATGCATGGAATAGGGCTTAAACCAATGATTTAATGATGTAATGCAAGTATTTCTTCAGTACTCGCAGGCTGCTGTTCATCTTTCTACACAATGACTCAAAGTGAGAAGTCACATTTGGGTACATGAGGGGAACAAAACCAGTTGCAGGTTTTTTGTTCAGAGAACCTGTCAGACTTTGTCTCAATGTTCCTACTGCTCCTTCCCCCAAAGGTCCAGTATTATAGCTGGAGATGCAGTAAACATATTTTTATTTTTCATACAAAAATATAGAAATTTGTTATTCTTTGACAACTGTTATAAACAGATTTGCAGATACTTTTTAAATCTGGTTTCCTATATAAGACTGAGGGAGGAATGGAACCTCCTTTGCTTGAACAAAAAGCATCAAAACCCAAAACAATTCCTATGTTTGGTAGCAGCCCCTTCTCTTAAAATGCTGACTTTTATTCGCAGCTATCCATCAGTTCCTCCTACTGGAAATTCCTCCTTGGAATGCACTTACTTGGAGATATCAGTAAGCCTTTGTGTCATCAAATGTCTATGGCTGACTGCTATGTTGGTTTTACTTTCTTTTAAAACACAAGAGTCAGTTTAAAAAGTCTGGAGTGAACAAAAGTCCATTATTTCCAATGGGCAGAATTCATGTGGAGGTCCAGTGTGCAAAAAGGGGCACACTAAAACTTCACCAGCCTGAGATGAAGCTCAGGTAACTTTTCTGGGAGAATGCTTGCTCCAAAATGGCCAAGTTTGTGTACAAATTTTGTTTTCTGTTGTTTTGATTCTAACTGTACAGTCTGTGAAGACAAACAGGATTGTATTTAGGAAATAGTTGATTTCATCAGTCACTTCTCCTAATATAAATAAACAAGGCTTACTACTTAGATTAGAAGTGCTAAGATTATGCAATCCCTTTGCTGATATCAGGAATGAGGTGAAAAGCTCTTCACTGTTTCCAAGCTTGCACTGAATCCTGGGTGAAAAACAGAGACCTTCTAGGCCTTGGCTTCAGCCTCTCCTCAAGATCCCTCCCTCTTCTTTTGACCTCTGTGATAAGGCTGAAAATCAGCGTCAGTACAGAGTGACTTCACTGTCTGGGAAGTGCTGTTACACTCAGCACATCCCACAGAGACCTTCGGTGAGTGTTTCTTACTGGAAAGATACAAAGGAGTTGCAACATGAGAGACAAGGAAAATTCAGTCAGATTTGGTTTTGAGGATACAGTGATACTTTGTTGTATAAAGAGCATTTTAATTTTTTGTTTAAAGACTCCTCTAAAAGTGTGCAAAGACATTTTACACATCTTGTAGTGAATGTCAGCTTCCCGACCATAGGCTTCCTTGTCTTATCGTCCTGTTTTAAAGCCTTTGGAAGTATCACACGTCCTCAGGGAATTACTTGTTGAGAACAGCTTTATTTATAAAGAACAAGTAAATCCGTTTCTGTTTTGCTTTCAGAACAGGATGTTTGGTGTCTTTCAAAGAACTGGTTTAAATGAAAATGTATCATGACAAACAACAGAGCATATTCTACATCAGTGAATCCTATGAAAATCAGGCAGGTATTTGCATACCTGTAGCTGCAGGAAAAGTTTCCCATGGTGCTCTTTGTAAAACCTCCACAGAACAAAGTGTATTTGACTCTTCACCCTGTCTGTAGTAAGTATAATTTTAGAACTCATTATTCTAATGATCACCTGATAGGTTATATTTTTTTCCTTAATTGTAATTAATGAAAATTTGTTTCCAACTTTGTTGAAATTATTAGTTTGACCCAGATGTTCATCCTCCTGAAACAGACAAAGTATTTTGTTGAGCATCCCGAACAACACCACTGAGGCCTGGGTGTCAGTCAGTGGTGCTGGCCTGGGGACATGAGTGGACAAACCCTGCAGGCACTGGGGTTCCCCACAGAGCTTCCTGCTGTGCCACACAACCCAGCTTGTGCAGGGTTGATTAAGTGGTCCCATGGCTTGGTGAGACCTCCGGCAGGGAGGGCATACAGGAAGAAGAGAGGGAAGAGTTACACCCAACAGAAGTGCACAGCCTGAAGCACCTGAAATCCAGGTGGCATCAAGGACACACAGCAGCAAAGAGCTGGAAGCTCTGACTTGCTGGAGGTACTATGAAACTGCACCTGGAAAATGTGAGACTTGTCAGCCTAGAAGAGAGATGAGTAAGGTAATAGTGCAAGGAATCTGTGTTACAAATGTGTAAAACAAGGAGTGGCATGGAGGGAGATAAGAGAGAATGGTTAACTGACATCAGGGGACATCATATGGAAATACCAGACAGAAGGCACGGCACATACAGAAATGACTTCCACCCAGCATGAAGTCAGACTGTGGAACGACATCAAGCTGTAGATGCTGGAAGCTTATAGGACTAAGAAAGGAATTGGATTTCGTTTCCATTGTCTATCAAGAGCAGAAACAGGCTACTTCTAGCTAAAGGTCTCGAAGTTGCAGAAGTCCTCATCTTCCCAGGAGACGGCCAGCCACTGCTGAGAACAGCATTGTGTTCTATCTCGGGCATTGCTCCGATCCACTGCGGCCATTCCAGTGCTTAGGCACAAGACATGCTTCTTTACCCACCAGCAGGATACATCAAGGTAAATCTATACTCACTTAATTCAAAGTCTAAGACTATAAGAAGTACAAAACAGCTGGAATAAATTACAAGTAGATTTTTTTGCCTGTTTACTGTTTATGACAAAGGTTTAGACAAGAAGCTGTGTCAGTGTTCTAGTTGGGAAAAAAATGGTGGCAAGTTGGTTTGCCCAACCTTTTCTAAATTTGAGAGATTAGATTTAGGGAGGTTAGATCAAAAAAGTAATCTGCATGAAACAGATATGCCTTTGGGCATCTTGTGCAATCCAGGTTCTCTTATTAGCGATGATGTGACATTAAGAAAAACAACGGAGTTTGAAACAAATTAGAACAAAGTGAGAGTATAACAGACTGCCCCGAGTGTCATATAGTGCAAACAGAGCAAAACCCAGACAGTGCTTCAGCTCAGCCTCTATCCAAGGAAGTGCTGTGCTTTTTGCTTCTCTGAGAATTATTAAATATAACATCCACATTGCATGTGCAGTTGTTGCCAGAACATTTTAGTCTCCTGCAAGGTGTTGTTTTTTATGAAGCCAAACTTGTTACCAAATATAGCAATGGCTATGTAATGTATGCTAATTCTGGTTTTTTCACACTCTGTCCCACTCCATATGGGCGGGGGAGGATCCTGCTGGACTTCTGTTCTGCGTAGATGGAGCACAGAATGTTTCCTCTTCCCTTACAGGCTATTAAGAAGTGGCATTGTCAGAAGCAAGTTATTTTGTGCCAGTTTTCTTCTGAAGAAGCCTCAGACTCCAAAACAGCTAAAACAATCTGGCAAACCCTTGCATGAATCATGGGGATATTTGTAGCCTCTGGCTTTTTGAACCACACTGTGAGTAATCCCAGTCGCTCTCGTCAGCACTATTGCTGAAACCCGTTTCTTGTGTTCTGAATAAAGACCAAAGGGGCCTCCGAGTGGGCCTGGTGGTCTCCAGATTGCCACGAAGCAAAACCGGGTTACAAACATCTGAGCTGTCTGTTCCAGCCTGAAAGATCCGGACTGGCGCCCTCGCTGTTTCCAGCTGGAGCCTCCCCGGGAGGCTGTGCCCGGGGGTCGGGGCTGGGGCTCCTGCAGAGCCTTTTGCCGTGCGCCCACGGGCCGGCCTGCCCCGCGGCCTGTCCATGAGCCTCAGGAACTGCAACAAGCCCCGCAGCAGGGCCGCGCTAACCGAGCTCGGCCCGAAGCCCGGGGTCCCGCGTCGCCCCTCGCGATCCTGCGAACGCCGGGATCAGCTCGGGATGCGGCGGCAGCGCTGCCCGGGGCCCCGCGCTCGGGTCCGCCGCCCCCGCCCCGGCCCGCGCGTTCCGGCGGAGGGAGGGAGGGAGGGAGCATTGGGCGGCCCTGGCGGCGGCAGCGCGGGGCTCGCTCCTCCCCCGTGCCCTCAGCCATTTTAGCAGCCGGTACCGCCGCCGGTAGCGCTGTGATCTCCGCCGGCAGCGCCGGGGCTGGGCGCGGTGAGTGCGGACTGCGCGGCGGGAGGGGAAGGGGAGGGGAAGGGACGGGATGGGATAGGATGGGATGAGACGAGACGAGATGGGATGGGATGGGATGGAGTGGGGTGAGATG
>VXBU01002993.1:145275-181255 GCA_013400315.1 Bombycilla garrulus | reverse complement strand
GGCGCTGCCCGGGGGCCCGCGGGGCTCCCAGCGGGGCGGAGGCGGCCGGGTCAGCCGGGGAAGGAGCGGGGGTTACGTGGGGTCAGGTCCGTCCCCGCGGCCGTGGCTCGAGGGGGCCGGGCCGAGAGGATGCGCCGGTGCTCGGCGCTCCGGTACGGGCGGGCAGGAGCTGCCTCGGCCGCCGCCCGGAACAGGTGGCTGTGCGGAAAGGCCTCCTGGAAGTGCTGGGTCGGGGGTCGGCCCGGCGTNCTTGTCCGCAGCTCCGGGGCAGCTCCGGCGCCTCTCGCCGTTCCCCGTCCCGCCCGAGGGCCGAGCGCGGTCGCTCCCGCCGGCGGCCGGACCCCCCGCCCGCCTGTTCCCCGCTCCGCGCCGGGCGGGAACTCATCCCCGGCCGCTCCCTGGGCCTGCCCGGGGCCCTGCCCGGTGCTTCGGCGGTGTTCTGGCCTCCCCCGGAGCCCCCCGGCCCTTGGAACCCTCCGCCCCCCGCCCGGATGCAGGGGAGGAGGCTGGGCTCGGCGATGGGCTGATGCTGATCAGGAGAGGTGATGCACTGCTCAGCGCATGCTTCCCTGCTCCGCGTCACAAAAGCACCTGTTAAAGGAAAGCAAGAAACTGGCTGAATATTTTTGTTGCCGTGTTCCTCTGTGATAAATTTTGCTATTTGGTGTTCTAGAACATCCCCCTTGTGGATTTCTGAAGCTTATTTGAAAAGCAAGGGCATGTGCACTGCCTAGCTCCCCTGCCCTGGCTGCACAGACTTCTCCTGATCCAGTGCTGCTGCTTGCCCGGTCCCTTAATGACATAATTGTAGCATATAGATTTATAGCATATAACATTTGGGAAAAAATTAAATGGGAAGCATTTATGTTAGGAAAAAAAAGGAGTGATACTGCAAGATATTTCGGTGAGGATGTTCAATAAATATAGATTGAGGTTACAGAGAGCTTTGGTGTCAAGGAATGTTTTATAGAATGTAAATGGACAGTTGAAGTCCCTGATGTTGGTAAAAGATGATTGTCAGGGTAAGGATAATGTTGGTCCTTGCTTGGTTACTCTTTGCATCTTGTATTGTTGCATAAAAATAAGAATATTATGTGTGTTGTCATTTACTATTATAGGCAAACTTGCAATTGTAGCTTTGCCAATTTCAAGTGCAAAAATGAGCAAATAAAGCTGCAGATAGACCTTAGAAACATACAATGTTTTGTTCTTTAAGTTCTGCTTTTGAATCTTTGGAATTTGTCATCTCAGACTATGCAATGACTAAAGACATGGATTTTCTTTTTCCCTAAGATATGTTTAAGACTTTAATGTCTCCAGTCTTTTCACCCAATTAAAAGACAGGTAGCAAAGTTCTGCAGTCTCTGACAGAATGAGAGGTTTCATGTTTTATTTCTTCTGCTCTTTGTGCATGGATACGAAGTTTGTATTTTAATACAATTCTGCAGAAGCCTTAAATATTTCCTCATAAAAGTTTTTTTGGAAACTATTTAATGCATTTTTTAACATAGCTCTCATTTCTTTGTATTTACCAGTTTCCCCCTTGGCGGTTGTTTTAAACTAGAGAATTGTCTAAACTTAAAACAGACAATTTCCCCCCAGACCCTGCTGTGGTGGGGGGTTTCAGGAGGTGTTCATTATTTAGGTGTTTGTATCTCATGAACACTTAACTCATGTATTACCTTTAGTGCCCTCTGGAACATGCACTGCCAGTGATGGTGCTGCCCACTGGCTGCCATTGAATAATCCAACAGCAGCAGCTATAAACTTTCAGCAGAACAAATTAATAGAATTCAGCAGATGACACCTCCTAATGCAAGGGTGATCCTTCATCCCTTTTATAAAACTAGAGAAACCACTACCAAACAAACTACTAAGGCAAGGCTTTGCATACAGATATGTGCCAGGTGGTGTTATGATATCTATCTAGTAAAATAGGTGCAGCCTATTGCACTGTTGTAAATGAAGTCAGTGCTCAAATTAAATACCAAAAAGTAGCCTGAGCCAAGTAAACATGCAAAATATATTGAAGGTAATGATACAGTTAGGCAGTTAACATGACAAATGAATGAGTGCTCGTTTATAAGAAAACCCTTATGAGTAAGGCATTGCTTAAACTAAAATAGAGTTGGAGTTAATCATTAAGGGAAATTTCATTGTATACTCAAATAACTTTGCTTCAGGACATTTGTTTTCTCAGGAGAGAAGGAAGTTGAATGGAAGGAGGAAGGCAGTTTCCTGAGAAACAGAATTTATGGTTTTGTTCTGTTTGTTCATAGACTGGATTGTTATTTAGGTGGTGCAACGTGTTCAGCCTTTTTTGTGGAAAGCCTGTCTCGAAAGCTGTCCACACTGTTTCATTTTACTACCTTCTGGAGCAGCTGCAGAGTGACTGCTTTGGTGCTCATCTTTGTTCCAAAGTCTCCTCCTCTCCTCCCTGTAACTGGGATTGCTGCCCTTCACATTTCCATTTGGAATAGGCTAGCTATATGGAAGGGAAGTCTAAAGAAAGCTTTTCTCCTCTGCTGGTAGAGCTGTGTGTACAGTGGATAGGGATTATTAGTACTTTGCTATTTTTTTCATTGTTTCATTTGGTTGGGGGTGGAGGAAGGAAATTAGGATTGCCTATAATCTGCTGACCCTCCAGAAACTGTCTCTTTCTTCAGAATGTTGAACTCCGTAGGTAGGCACATGCAAACAAACGTTGAGTGCAGCACTGGTTGCTCCTTCTGTGGCCACTCACTGGGGCAACCTGCGCTGCACTGAGGGTAAGGCACACACTGAAGTGGTGGGACGGGTTTCTCCTACGACCTGTGGTGCCTGTGGAGCCTGATGGCACCAAGGCCCTTTCTCAGACTGCTCTGTGGTCAGAGCGGTGCATGGGGAGGACCTTGCCTTAATCCTGGACATGCTGGAGCTGCGAGTTGGTTTTGCTTGTTTTATATGGACATGAGCTAAAAGACACTGTTTGCAAGAAGATTTGGCCAGTGGCCAGCATTGGTTTCAGTTTCCTTCTCTGCAGAAAGCGCCTCGTGTGATCTGCGTTGGGATCAACAGAAATGGTTGGGCAGAACGTAAATAAACTACAGCAGCTCTGCTTTCCCTGCCCCACTTCTTATCAGGGCTATCAGTTCCTACCTAGCAATGCCTATGAGGTGCACTCATAATCACGATATGGCTTCAATTGTGTGCCAGGTGTTCATAACATTATTCACCTGACCAAGTGTGTGAGCCAGAGGTTAGGAATGAGTGGTGGGGGTGGAAATTCCTCACACTGTTGTTGTTGCCCTAGATAGGGAGCCTGTCTCCTCTTCAGGTTACTGTGCTGCTGCTGACCTGTGCTACTACAGCCCAGAGTAGCTTCTGAGTCAGGAATGACCTGGGGCTGGCATCAACTTCTTTTTTACTGTGAGGGTGGTGAGATGCTGGCACAGGTGCCCAGGAGGGCTGTGGGTGCCCCGGCCCTGGCAGTGTCCAAAGCCAGGTTGGATAAGGCCTTGAGCCTGCAGAGCTTCATTACAAGGAGCGTGTGAGTGCGAGCCCCGATGGTACAATTGTCTGGAGAGTTATTTAAGATGATCCCAAATATAGCAGAAAGCTCAAAGGCACATTGAATGATTTTTTAGTAAGGAAATAAATAGCACAGGCAGTGTTGGGAAATGGAGGAGAAGAACAAGCAAGGAAAGATTACTGTGGGCATGGGACTGGGAGGAGGGGAAAGTGTTTTCCTTCAGCCAACATGTTGCCAGATTGCCAGTTTGTGTAATGGATGGTTTTTAAAGTTTGAGTGCATGAGCTGCTTAGGATGGATGTGAGGTTGGAGCAAGTGCTGCTGCTTCAAAAAGTCAGTGTGCAGTTTATTTGCTTTACATTTGGAGTAACAGCTGTGTAATGTGAAGGATGTGAGGAATTTTTTTCCTTTTTTTTTTTTGCTTCAGATAGAACTAAGCACTTGGATTTGCCCCTGAAATCAAAGGATACTTTTCACCTCAGTGAGGTGGCTTTAAGGAATCCTAGATACTGAGAAATTATTTTTAAAAAAATTGCATGGGTTTTATAGTACAGTTAATACTAAATCAAGGGCTATTGTATGTCTGGGAGTTCACCAGCCTTCAAGGTGAGTTACCTTTATCTCCAAGGTAGAGATAAAGTGATCCACCAATTATCACAGAATTAAGAGTCTCGGATTGAAAGTGATCTAAGGTGGATCCTTAGTTATCACTTTAAATCCGAGACTCTTAAATCTGTTACACTTGAATGCCACTGTTGTTCAGCGAGGACAAAAACTAATGTACCAGGATTTCTAGGATTTCCTTCAATGTATATTGATGTGACTATTGATTCCCTATAGTACATTACTGCTTCATCAGTAGAGCATCTTTTTTTAAAAGCATACTTGTAACTTTCCTTTTTGGTTAACAGATTTATATTTCTTTTAAAGATCTTATTATATACTCACTGGTTTGGCAATGGCAGCTGTTAAATGTCAAAACTCAGAGCAGACCACCTGCATATCTGTTTTACTTGAAGCTGTAGTGATGCTGCAGCTGATTGCATGATTTTTGCTCATCACTTTTGTTAGTGTATAGGGAAAATGGCCTTATTTCCAAACCCTGATGTTTGGTATAGCACAGGTGTATAATAGCAGTTAGAATATTAATATATGTATCAATTTAAAAAATACTCTAGGTATGCTTGCAACACTGTGAAATTACAAACAAGTTAACATTGCAAGGACAGACTTAAAATAGCACGTTACATCCCAGTACTTGTTCTCTTACAGCTTGTACTAATTAAGAGATGTTTAAATTATCATTTTAATAACACTGAAGTGGTGTTCTGTTCTAACTCTCCTTACTACAGAAAATAAGATTTTGTAAGTGAGCAATACCAAGACAGTTACAGAAATGCTTGTTTTAAGATGATTTAAAAAAATATTTAAGCTTATCATAAATGAATGCTTTTATAAAAAATACATGTTAATGACACGTTTACCATATCCCCTTCCTTTGTTGTAGTATAAGCTTGGCCAACATGTAGAAGTTTTGACATTAAGCTAATGGTTATGTTTGGCAAGAGTACTCTCAGATCTGTACAGCAGACCTGGTTTTTGTTTGTTTTTTTTAAGCTATTGTACAAGACAGTGCAGCCCATTTTAGAGGGAAGGTAGTATTGGTACAGCGTACTCTGATCTTTGTTCCACTTGGCAATGCGCTTCACCCACCTGCACAGCATTTTGGATTTAAATTGTGCTTGATAAGTGTGACATATTCCAGGAGACAGAGAAGTACATTGAAGTAACATGAAAGGATGGCACGTTTTTTAACTGGTTTTGGCACATTATAAGCTCCAAGAGGTGCATCCTGCACCACACCTTCACTGAGGTTTTCCTCTGTACGTGCAGCGGCTCAGTTTCAGCGGTTCAATATCCAGTTTATACAGCTGCTTGTTTGGATGTTTGCTGTGTAACTTTAGAGAAGTAACTGGAGTGGCAGAGTGCCTTTGCTGAGCTTCTTACTGACTGCTGCATGGCAGTCTGTGAGTGTGCTGTGGGTGCAGGACTGGGCTCTGGTGCTGTCAGCAGTGGCCACTACACACCCACGTGTGGTTTGACATCGCTGGGGTTGGGGTTATTGGGGACCGAGAGCTTGAACACTTTAAGCATCCACATGCTGCTTCTTATTTCATGAAGTGTTTCCTCCCACAAATAGGTTTATTTTCAGCCATGTCTCTGCTCACCTTGGCACTGCTGTAATTTATACATCTCTTGTATCCACCTACTCAGCTCATTGTCAGAGTAGCCCCTAAAATAGCTGTGCAACTGCCCTTTTGGGTAAGTGACCCTTAAGCTTTTCTCAGGGCTTCATTTGCAGAAGTCGTGCTGACAGAAAAAAAATTGGCATGGAGAGGAACTGAATAAATGATAATATTGATTGTGTAATACCACAAGAGAAAATGCTCTTCTGTGTTGCAAGCTTATAAGCATGTTTATTTGGTATTTTCCAGTTCAGGTTCTTGGAAAAGAAATATAAAGCAAATAACTGATTTCTTCAGAGCACCTGCATGGCCTAAGGCACTTCTTTCAAAGCTGCCAGAAAATCTTTGTCACATACCACAGTAAGAACAGCCTTAATACTTGTGTTAGGTTTACTTTAACAGTGTCTTAGTGCAAGTGAATTTTTACTATCCCTTAGTTGCACAGATGCTTTCAATGCCATATCAGCACAGCAGTGTTTCTACCTGAGAGCCTTTCCTGTGATTGTTCTCCTACTTGTCCATGTCCTGCTGTGGCACCTAAAGGCCCCCAGCTACAGACTGTTGGACTCAAAGCCCAGTGCAGGCAGCTGTCACCATGAGCCTGCTGTAGGCTCTGCAGGAGCCTCGTGTCCTTCACTCCATCCTCTCTCTGTTCTCCACAGCATGCCCTGGGCACACCGGTTGATTTCTGTGCTTGAATTTTTTATAGGAGATGCTCTGCTGTAACAGAAGAGCTGTTCTTTGTGGTTCAGGATAAAATGTACTGATTAGCCTGAAAAAAGTGAATCTCTTAAAGACACAGCTAAAGGTGTGCTGTGTTTTTGGAGATTGAGCAGCTGAGTTGCCCGTTCTACATTGAGCTTACTCCGCTCAATAGTGAGCCTCCTATACCACAGTCTTTGCTAAAACACATTTTTATGTTTGTGTAGTGATTGCTTATCTGGCAACAAGTCTTGATTGGAGATGTTATAATTTACAAAACAGTAATTTATTTATTAGGTCTGTTTCTGTGCACTAGGAGCCACTGTACAACTTGAACCAAAAAGTACACAAAGGAGGATGTATTTAGGGAAACAGGAGATTGTAAATAATGATTACTGTCAGTTCCTCACGTGCAGTGAAATACAGAGAGCACTCGCTACTGTCAAGTTAGGCAGGTACTACAAAGTGTTTGCTCTAACTTCACCCTGTGTTGCATTTTATTGCACATATTTATGGCAGGTAGCACATGGAGCAGAATGAGTCTTTGCATATTTAAATGTGCACTGACACCGGTGTCCTGTTGAGTGGGCAGGGCTGAAGGAAGCTGGTAAGAACGCAAGGAGCCTGTGTTGTACTTGCTGGTAAGAGGGTGCAAGTATCTGCCTGGACAAAAAAGAAGGGAAATATAACTGATCAGATTTACTGAAACACTTCACCTTGTCTAAGTGATCCATCAGGTACTTTGTTGTTCCCTCCCCAGCAGTCATACATGCAATAGTTCTGGAAAAGATCATATTAAATTCAGTTTATCTACAGCAGTTTATCTACATGATAAACAGAATACACAGTGAGTCATTCTCTCATTTGTCTTGGTAGCTAGAGGAGTTGAGCAGCTTATGAAATGACACTATTTCAAATATGCCAGTTAAGTCTGAGGAGCTGGACACAGCATATCACAACATGCTGAATGGCTCACAGCAAAATCCCAAAAATTTATGAATGAGGGCATTCCTCTCATAGCTTAAGCTGACAACTTGGCAGCCAGCTACCATACAGTCACTTTGAATTAGGAAAATTACTAACTCCTGACCTTCCACAAATAAAAAATTACACCTGTTAAAGTATTTTGGAGTGTATAAAATTAATCTGCAATAAAATTTTTAAAGTGGCTATGTATGGGAGTTGGGCTTGGGTTGGGTCTTTTTTTTGGCTTTCAGTAAAGATAAAGGTAGATTATAAATCATTACAGCTTCTGGTTGCCTTTTTTTTCCCCCAGTAGACTTCCATGGATGCGTTAAACTTGCAAAGGCTCTCACTCTGGCTGCTGGCAAAAGGAGGGGACAGGTTGGGGCAGCAACAAATAGGTAGAGGCTATTTTGTTCAACAGTTGCTCTGTTTTCAGGCTTATTTCAAGTTCTTGCAAAGCACAGAACTGTGTTTCAGCAGAGCTGAACCAAGGTGACCACTTCTTCTGTGGCAGTGGCACTTTTTGGGACAGAACCGTGAGCGGTGTCAGGCAGCCCATGCAGCTACAGGTGTGTGAGCAGGTACCTGCAAACTCTGCAGCCCAGCTGGGACACCTCAGTCCAGAACTGCATTCAGTTACCTGCCATGAGCCTAAACTTGAAGACTCAGGGAACAACTCCTTTGTACTGTTCACTTTTCATTTGGAGCCTCCCTTACATTGAGGTCATGTTTATGTCAATTCAGCAAAGTAATTTGTCTTGTACCCTAAAAATTGCTTTGAGTACTAACCTCTCTAACCTCTTTTCTACTCCTAATGGCACTTTATGTTTTGGTTTTCTTAAACAATGGTAATGCACATACTAAAAGAATTGAAATATGTATAGCTGAAGTGTAGTTTTACAACAGTATTTTCTATAGCTTTAAATGTTATGTAGAAGAGTAGCAGTTAGTGGTAATGTCAACTAAGAGTAAAGTGATACAAAAATATAAAGAAAAATTAAAAAGAAGGAAGATATCTTGGTTTTTGGTTTCTGTGGTCTTTTTGCACCAGATGTAGAAGTAGGAAGGATGGAGTAGTTTCTGTCTGCTCATAGTAGCTCATTAGTTTCTCATTCTGCACATTACTTTCCGTGAGGGCAATTGTATATACTGCTGATTCATACCGTGTATTTACACAGGGTAAATTAATACTGAACTTGATAGCCTTGGTTTTGTGCCTTTGTTTGACAGATGTGTTTAATTTTCATCATGAAAATGGATTATCTGTTTCTTTCATAAACATGCAAATACTTCTGCATTTTTATAAGCTCCTCTGTTTGAACAACTTAGTCAAAAGTGCTTTCCTTATGAAATGTATTGCTGCGGGCAAGAGGAACAGCTACAAAGTGAAACTAATCTTGCTGTGCTTAAGTAAAAAGCAGGGTGAAAATGTGGGGGATGGAATAGGGCTCAGAGCAGGTTATGCTTTGAAAAATAGGCAGAGCATCCTCCTTGTAAGAGTGTGCTGCATTTTGCCATTCTGGGATGGCCAGTCCTCCATCTGGCTGGTCTTTCAGGCCTGTTTTTCTTGCATGTCTTTCAATAACAGTACCTATGCAGAGCGTTTTATGGCTCCGTGAACTCGACTAGGAGGAGAGATGGTAAACACCTGGCAGTTTCTGTCTGACAGAACTGAAGGAAAAAAAACGTCATTCCAGCCTTAATGAGTTCGGGTTATTTGCATGCTCAAAGGTGGTTTGATAAATGATGATCACATACACTTATTTCTGACTGCTCTGTGTAAGACTCTTTCCTGATCATATTACCACACCAGCTGTTTTCCCACCTTTCTGTATCATGGTCTGTGTCCAGACATTGGATGAAAAGGTAAAGGGAGGATGTGTTATTCCCTGAAAGGCAATTGTGGATAAGGTTTCTGTTGTCTCCCTCTAAGTTGATTCCTTGGTGTTCCTCAGACAGAAAAACTACTTTGAGAAATTTATTACATATTACCTCATACCTTTTAGTTTTCCTAGTTAGCTGAAATGAGATTTGCATTTGTAACTTGCATAATATTAAGTAGATTTATCTTTCAGAAAGGTAAGTTTTGAATCTTGGATTCCTGAAGCTTTACTGTTGAAGCTGTTAAAAGCAGTCTGATGCTGGATTTAACCATGAGTACATGTGAAAACTTTTTGTCCGGCATGCTTTTGGCAGCATGTTACATCATTCAAACTCCTGAAAGTGTTCAGAACATAAAACTGAGGTGAAAATTGAAAATGATAATGTAAGGAGTTTCTAGTGGTATCCCCTGACCTGCACCCTGCTCCATGTTTTCAAGGAGCAGGTATTGTTTTCCAGCTGTACAAATGGCGTTGACAATCAACAGCTGACAAAGGTCTTATTACCAAGCCAGGAAAAGTTTGGGTTGTGTGGTCTGTTCAGAGGTGTTTGTAACTTAAGAGAGCCTAGAACTTTCACTTTTTAATCTTTTTCTTTTCTAGATTTTTTTGTGAGTTTATCAACCTGCTTACCTAGAAACATTTGAATTGCAGTTGTGTTCAAGGTAAAGTGACTTGTTTTTTGTGTCTGCTAGTGAGCAGCAAGACTGACAATAACTAGAGTGGGCACTTAAACAACCCTTACTCAAAACTTTAGCAGGGAACTTTGTCCTCCCATAACTTTAACGATCAATCTGATAGACTTGAAGTGGGGACCATGTATTTTTAAGTTAAATTAGAAATATTTAATGTTAGCTTTTTGAGTATAGTTACATTTGTTAATAAACAAAATTACTAATTGTTTATTACTAACCATGAATTATCGTTGTGATACACTGTGTCATGCTAACAATTTTTCAGTCCCTTTTTCAGAACAAAAAGTTCCTAAAAATAAGTTGAAAGACTGGTCAACAGCGTCAGTTTCCTCTTGAAACTTCCTTCAGAATTTCTGAGACCACTTTACTGTCTGTTTAGTCTGGTACTGCCCAGTTTTTCTTCTGCAGCTGCTACTGTGATTGCTGATTTATTCATACTCAAAATTATCCAGTTAGTTAAATAAATAGAAATCATGCCATGAAAGCTGTGTGCTTTGCTGCAAATAGCCAGACACACTGTTTTGTCTTTCGGACTGTCGGGATCTGAACACATTTCTTTCAGGAAGCTGTGAGGCTGTGCTGGCACCCAGCTGTCCTGTGCTAGTATGTTTTGCTGAGGGGTAGGACATGTACACAGGTATGACTGTGGTGATGTGGTTACACAGCTCCAGTCCAGGCCTGGAGGGTGTGATCCTCTATCCCTCTGCTGCTTTGCAAAAGGTACTTGGATATTTTGGAGTAAGAACATCAAATGCTTCTGCCTTTGCAACTGTACACTTTAAACACTTTCATGTCTATAAATAAGAAGTGCAGAAAATGTGCCTGCACATTTTATTGGGGGGTGGCAAAGCTCAAAACTTTGGCATTCAAAACTGTCTCAGAGGTATTTTTTTCCTGCATTTTTTGAAGACCTCTTGAAGAATTGCACTAGTTTCTGCTGAGTGCTCCTTAGTATGAATGATTATGGTCAGAGTACTTTTGAATAAAATATTGTTTAGAGGTGTTAAATCTAAAAATTGAATGTGCACTTTGCTGTGTAAGGGAAAATGTGCTGGGGTTTGTTTGGTCACCTAATTTCCTCTTTGAAGTGCAGATAAAAATGAAAGAACTGTATGATACAGTAAGGCAGTAAAATGGCCTTCCTTGGCAGAAAATGCCGAATAATGTTATTAACAGAAATGTGCCCTAAAGGTATCTCGGTCTACCACACAGCACATGAAAGTAGCAGAAAGCAAATTCACTCACAAAAAGTTGCAGTATGTAGTCCTGTCTTGGGTAAGTTACAACTTGGGAATTCCACACATGGATCCAGAGATGATGAATACTTAGAAATTAATCTAGGTATGTTTAGCTAGAAAGTAATGGGGTAGGTTCAGCATGAACCAAGCAATAGACTGTGCTCCAGTTTTTGCATTAAGACTACAATAAAATTTGGTTCCTTAAACATACAAAAAACATCATCACCTTTTCACTGGAGGGTACTGTGAATCTCGTCAAAAGATTAAACTATGCTTGCTCCAAAAGCTCTTACTGTTTTTTAACCCTCAAAACATTTTTATTACACAGTGAAAATGAAAAATAAAGATGATTCATGGTTGAAATCTCAGGGGCTATCATCTCAAAGGATCATGGGTGGGGGCAGCTTTCTTAAACTTGTATTTTTTTAAGTGCATACCTGGTCATCTGTATATCAGAATGTCTGCAAAGACATAATTTCTTCAAAATGCAAATAAGAAAGCCCATTTTTTTTCTTACTCAAAAAAAGGGAGGAATTTGCATTTGAATGTGAGCTCCTAAGAGAAAAATGAAGGTGTATTTTCCAGCTCTAGTGCTCTTCTTGTTGACTGTCCCCCCAGAATTTTGAAAAACCCATACAAACCTTAGAAAAATCTCTCCCAGCCTACAGTATGCTTTTTGGTACTCAAAAGACTACTGGTGCAGTACGCAAGGAGGAACATTTACTCTTCCCTCTTCTCTTTTTTAAGTATGTAATTAATTTCACTACCTGAATTATGACCCATGTCTGAGAAGAGAACACCCTAAATGTGAATGATGTGAGCTGATGGAGTTTCTGAAAAGCAAGGAAGGTAAATGTAAAATCAATGGCAGCATTTCTTGCCAAAGAGTCAGTCAGGCTCCCAGAAGTAATACAGAATTATATTTAGACCTGGGACAAGCATAAATACATTTTCTGTGAATTGAATTCTGAAAAATACTTACCAGGGAGATTCTTTTCTCCACTTTATTTGCAAAACAAAAAGCACCTGGTATCCTAATTTCCTTACATTATCAAAGGCTGTTGTTGAAATGATCATCAGAAGCATAAGGGGGGAGATAAGCACCCTAATTTTGAAACAGTGAGTTTAAGAATTCTTAAACAAAGCATTTGTGAATGCTTATGTTTCTAGTGCTGACAATATCTGAAAGTAGATAAAAAGAATGTCACCAGGCCCAGGGAAGCACCTAGCAATTAAAGGCAAAAAATTAATCAAAAAAAAAGTATAAATGTAACTTTTATCTGCAGTATCCAGTAATATGCCAGGAACGGGAATATTATATCTGACTTTGAAGACTGTAAAACACTGTGATTAATCAAAGATAGGCTGGAAATCTGGAAATAAAACCCCATAGACTGGTGTCTATAGAGCAGGTATTTGGGTTTTTTTGCAGCGCTGAGGTGAGGGGGATTTCTTCTCCTAAGTCACCCACCTTTTCAATTGCTTAGTGTTACTGTGTCATTATAACATCATCACAGACGTGCTGGAGCTAATTTACATGGGATGATCTCAGGGTTATTAGAGAGCTCTTCTGCACTGTGCTTGCACCTCCCCAGTTTGGGGTTGCCAGAGGTCTTGGATGGACGCTTCCAGAGTCTTTCTCACATCTGAACTTTTCAGCTTTGTCTTCAGAGCAAGGTGTTCCTTGGTCTCTCTGGTCTTACCCAGCCTAAGTTCTTTATTTTGTGGCTAATTGGCTTTATGTTTGCTAATTTCTCATTAGTACTATACTTACCTATCTCTATAGCTATCCGCCTGGTGAGTTTTTTCTTCTTTTTTGTCTATTTAGCATTAAGCAACTAGTTAGCCATATACTCTTATATATATTGTATAGGAAGTTATTTATATCAGGTTATATAGGTATCAAAGTTATGATTCAGGTTATATTGATATCAGGTTATATAGATATATAAGAAGTAATGATTTAGGGCTTTACATCTGTAAGTCTCAAATTGATTTGATCTTTTACACTGTGCAATTCAGCAATCTTAGGAGAGGTCTCTCTTTTTGTGAAGCAGTTTGCTACTGAGAAAGAATCGGAAAGTAAGAGATGACGATGGCTTAAATCTCACTAGTTGCATCATCAGAGCCATGCAAGTCACAGCCTTGCCACTGCAGAATGGTTGTGTAGCTAAACACAGAACTAGCCAGTCTGTCCTTTGTATATTTATTGTGCGTGGGAGGGAAGATTATCAGTTCTTATTTGGCTGTTTACAGAGCTTTTGCTGAAGTCTTCTGTGGCCACATGTCCTCTGAAACTTGTCCTTGTTCGTGCTGCTTGTCATCTCGTGTCCTTGTTTATAAAAGTTGGGTGGAAACAGTACGTTTATCTTTGCTGTTGGAACTGCAGAGTAACATTTGTCACGATGCCTGATGAGATAGGGGTGTACGTTGGGGGAGCAGACCGAAATACTTTGTTATTACTATAGAATATGCATTCTCTTTTTATTTTTTTTCCCCTTAGTCCAAGTATATTTTGTAGATGTTGATAATAACAGTATTTTTCAGTTGCATATTTTCTCATTTTCCATCTTCTTCTGGAATACCCACTGTCCAAGCTACCAGTTTTTAGCCTAGCCATTGACTCAAATGCCAGTGAAACAGAAAGATGCCTCTCACTTCCCTTACCACAAAAAAAGATATTGAAACAGCTGTGTTTGTCATCAGTCACAGTGAGTGCATTCTCAGTGCTGTGTGTAACTCAGATTGAGCTGTGATTTTCTGCCCTGCCCAGCCTGGACTATCGCACTCGGTTCTGGAGAGTCCAGCATAAGAAGGATGTGGAGCTGTTGCAGCAGGGCCAGAGGAGGCCATGGAGTTGCTGGGAGGACTGGAGCACCTCCCTCATGGAGACAGGCCAAGAGAGGTGGGGCTGCTCGGCTGGGAGAAGATTGTGGGGAGACCTCACAGCCCCTTCGGTACCTCAAGGGGCCTTCAGGGGAGCCAAGAGAGTTCCTTGTTGAGAGGAGCTGTAGTGACAGGATAAGGGGGAATGGGTGCAGCCTGAGAGAGGGAAAACTTAGGTTAGGTAATAGGAAGAAATTCTTTATAGTGAGAGTGGTGAGGCACTGGAACAGGCTGCCTAGAGAGGCAGTGGATGCCTCAGGGGTTATTCAATGCCAGGCTGGACGGGGTCCTGAGCAACCTGTCCTGGTGGAAAGTGTCCCTGCCCAGGGCAGGGGCATGGAACGAAATGAGTTTTGAGGTCCATTCCAACCCCTTAACATTCGGTGGTTGTGTGGTTCGAGGGCCTGTGCGGCCCAGGCTGTGAGCAGAGCACAGGCAGGCTGGGTAGCGCTGTGGCAGAGGCAGTGATGTGAGGGATTCCCAGGCACTCCTGGGGCCAAAGGAACGGGTGCGTCACAGCAAGCCTTCCCCAATTCACTCCAGTCTCAATGCACAGTTTCCAGTTGGGGAATCTTGCCTTGGCCTTTAACGCTTTCTGCCTTTGGGGCATGCAAACAGCTCTTACCCTTTCACCAAATATTTGCTTGCACTCGTGTTACAAATTAGGAAAGAGTTTCACACCGGGCTCTTAGATAATTGAGAACTACTGGATCAGTGGCTGGGCTGGCTTTCACTACAGTACTTGTTGCAGAAATAGATGTTTGATGCTTACAATTTTTATTTTTTTTTCTGATTGACTTTAAGTCATATATGTTTTGAGGTAGTACACAGAAGCAATGAACATAAATGACAAGAATAATACTTTTCTTGAAACCAAAAATAAATCTTATCTTTGCTATTATCTGAGTAAAATAGTGTATTAAGCAGCAGTAAGAGGAAACACAGTTTCCTAATACTACTTGTGATTTTGCTATTTCAAGTAGAATATATATATTTAAACTAATATCAGGATCCACTACAACGGATTTCCTGTCTCCCTGTTTGTTGGGACAGAGGTACCAGTATTTACAGTGTACAGGCACAGTGAGAGCTCTCAAACTCTCAGGCTTTGACCTTGTATAGCATTGCCAGAGAACAGAAGTACTTCTGAAAGTTGGTTAGGTTTGGTTAGACTTTCTCTGAATTTTCACTGCCCTTATGTACCAAAATGCGCAAGAGGAAAATACGTGGAAATCAGCTTGTGAGAAAGAAAAATGAGACCTCATGAACTTTTTTCCTACCATAAGTAATGTGGATTAATATTGCTGGAGTTTGTTTTTATAAAAACACCAACATGATGTAAAAACTGAGTCATTTCCTTGAGTTTCTTTTCCTTCAATCTTTCTAATCCCAACTAAATTGTAATTAGCCACCAGATTGTTCTAACTCTTACTGCTATTTCATCACAGTCTTCTCAGCTGTGGAAATGTTCTCTCATTCTTGTGTGTATTAGGTATAAATCTGGAAAATCAAAACTTGTAGAGAGCCTGACATTATGCACTCATTTGTTTATTGTGCTGCATCTTCCTTGCTATGTGGTATTTCTTAGTCATTTTGTCATCTCTTTTTGAAATCCCAGCCTTGTTCTGTCCTGTCCTGGAACAAATTCAGGATGACTAAATAACAATTAAATTGCCTTCCAAAAACTGACTAACTGAACACCCACATACTTACTCAGGTCAACTCAGGGTTGGTTTTTTTTTTTACTGTCTAAAACCACTTTTCCAGTAACAAATCCTGAATGCTCACTGTGGTTTCCAAAATGTTTAGATCTGTCTGGATACTAAAGAAATTCCAGAAATGGTTGTTACTTACTCATACTGGATTTTTTTTTTTTTTTAAGATTTCAGAACTTCCTGACAGGAGTCAGCCCTGAGCACTTAGCCAAAGTCAGAATTGTGCCTCCATGTGAAGTTGGCAAAAGCTCCAAGAGCTCTGGTGCAGAGGAACCAGACTTCCTCCAGTGGTGCTTTTAAACTAAAAACAATCAGCTTTTCAGATTCAAAATAGTTCAGTATTAAATAACAGTTTTATCTTTTTATTGTGAAAATTTTCATGAATGCTAGATTTTATTTGTAAGGAATGAGGAGATTTCTGAAGAACATAACTGCTATCCTTTACTAATGGGTAGTTGTCTTGCCTTGAAGTGCCTTTGTTGGTGCATTGATGTGAGCATTGCATCTCATCCTTTCTCTTGAAGTCTCATTAAGTAGGAGATTGAAGGCATAAGCTGTAATTTGAATAGCTAAGTTTGGCTTCTGACTGAATACAACTGGGCTGGAGGTACCTTTGCATGTTGAGTATGTCAGTCTGTTATATACAGTATATTTAAGAGATGATAAATATTTATTTAGCATGAGGTTGGGATGATCCTGCAATAGATCAAAATCTTATACAGCCACATGCAAATGCCAGTAACTAGAAAAACATTCTAGCAGCTCTTCTTTATATTTCAAGAGAAAATCTTTGTATGAGAATTTTGCTAGGGACGTTTAACTCGCTTTCAGTCTGTAAAAACTGATCAAAATCTCAGACTTATGGGGAAGGCCTTCAGAATACAACTAGGTTAAACCTCAGTTAAAGCTTTCTGCAGTAGACTTCTTGGAGCCTTATCTCTGCAGTTACACACAGCCATCTTTTATTGCACTGGTCATGGGACCAGTGAGGCCTCACTGCCTCTATAGACATGTTTTTGTTCTGGAAAACTCTTCTCTTACCTCAACACCCCAAGTCCACTGTGTGTTCTCTTGGGCAATGTGTGCCACGGGTAGTCCTGAGTTCGTGTTTCTGCTGATACTCATCTATCAAGAGTGACAAAGGGCTTCTTGTTCTGCCTTGAGTCAGAAGAATGGACCATATGCAATATGAAAGTCTCTTCCTTGTCTTTCTGGGTTTCATCGGGAATTAAATTGCATTAAGCTTCTGTTCATAGTTTTATTCAGAACATTTTTAAATATGAAAGGGAGGAAGTAGTGTCACATAAAAAGCTCCTTTTTGGCAGCTTTGTCTCTTGTCTGTCCAATGTAGTTTAGAAGGTTAATCTTTTCCCATAGTGTAATTGCTCTCCCTTGTATGGATTGTGTTGCACCTCTGTCTGAATTCAAAGTCTGTGCTTCTTTGGAAGCAGTAGAGCGGAAGTTCTAAAGATTCCTCTTTCTGCAATGCAAAAAACATCCCAAATTCTAATATGTTCTTTTTTTTCTGTTTTACTACAGATCTAACCAACACTGAAAAAAACTCTGTCATCACTGTGAGATCCCTTGTAAGTACACCTGTGTTTGTGTGTGTCAGGTTTTGCATGAGCACATTCAAAGGAAGAAGCCATGGTTGTGTTTTTGGGACTCACTAAGATTGCCCAACTGATATCTTTTAAGAATTACAAATTATTTTTGTCAGGATAGAAATGTGATTCTCTTTTAAGTTACTACAAATATGTGCAAATTAACTAAGTTTTCTGGTTTTATAAACACTTCTAAAAGTATTTCAAATGAACCTGAAATTCCAAAGAAATGCAACCTTCCTCTCCTCCCTTCCTGAATTAGCCAGTTCTTGGTTATTAGCCAGTAATGTTTGACTACTGAACCACTTCTGAACGAGCTCCTGCCCAGCCCAAAGAAAAGCTGTGGGACTGTCTCATTGTGTTAAATAGTTTGCAGTACTCTGACAACTCTGCTTTTTATCCACCTCAGTGTGCCAGGTCATACCTTTATTGTTGGAAGGTGAGGAGCAGCCGAAGTTCCCCCTGGGGTTTATTTTAATTTGCAGCATTATGTGTAACCAGGGGCGTGTCCTGACATTTCCTTACCATGTCTTAGAGCCATGGCTGGCTTTTCTTTGAAATACAAGATCAACTGCTGGTTTTGGAGCACTGAATTAACTGGAATGAAAGTATCATACATGATTTGTGTTACAAACCAATAATCCTTCATTTTAGAGAACTGGACCTTTTCTGCTGAGGTTGATGGTGAGGGTCACCAGGGCAGAACAAACACGTACATTTTGAAAAGAATGTAGCATTATTTTTTTATAAAAAGAAATATGCAGAATACTTTCATACATACAAGTCTGAGCTTAGTTTAGTTTAGCTTAGTTTATTATACTATCATTGAATAGTAATTTTATTCTGTAATGAAAAAATTAATGTGGTGGTCATGTTGTTTTAAAAATCTGCAGATCTCTCCATCTTACATTACATTAAAGCTGTTGACATTGGCTACAACACAACTGTTTATGTTGAAATTCTCATAGATAACCCACCAACCAAGTGTAAACTGACTTCTGTCTGCTGTCAGTAGCAGTTGTCTTGTTTAACCTGTAATGTTAATTGTAGCCTCCCTCATCACCTGAGGGTGGCAAATGTATTAATAAAGGTGTACTTTGAGGTGTGCCTACGTTCTTTTAATTCTTGATGGAGCCCTGAGACTTTCCCTAGTCTCATCCATTGTGTTTATCAGATGGTGTCCATGGCAGCCTGGGCTCTGATGGTGGGTGTCAGTGTCACCCTGCCTGGCTGTCCTTGCTTAGTGCCCGTGTCTGCTGTGGCAGCGTGGGTGATGTTAGAGGCTGTGCAGCCACAGCAGCCAGCTGAGATTCCGCCCCTCTCACCTGCCCCTGCAGACTGCTCCCAGGCCAGCGGGCTGCCCAGCACTGGGCTTTGCTGTCAGGGTTTTGTTTTACCCCCGCTCACCACCAGTCCTTATTTAGGCCCAGTTCTCCTTAATGAAGAAAGATTTCTGGCATGCAGACAAAATCTTGCCAAATTGTACTTTGAGTATTTTAAATACTTACTTATTTTAAATTGAGTTAAATTGGTCAAATTTTAATTCTGTTTTCCATACTTGGAGTTTGAAATGTGTGTATTGAAGTCGGTTTTGAAATTGAAAAAGCAAATCTGCATAATCCCTTTCCCAGAGTCTGACATACAGAGTTGAAAAGTAGAAGATTAAAAATGCAGTTGCTGGAGCAAAGTTAATAAAGCAGTTTTGGAATATTATATAGTTTTTAGATTACAGTATGTAGACTTTTGAGTCTATATACTATTGTTTAGTATATCAAGATACATTTTAATCTGAATGGAAGGTGGTAGAATATTCTGAAAAGCAGTAAAGCAATCTGTACCTTTTCTCTGTTGTACAAATATTTTGTGGGAAAACAAGTGTTGACCTTTCCCATAATTACACAATTGTGCCATTACTCAAGTAGTTTAAACACAATATTATGTTGTGAAGGACAGACTTCATCTCAACAGCCCTGAACTATTAAAGCAGAAATGGGGGGTGGGGGGGAGGGAGAAACTTTGTGAAAAGTAAATATTTGTGGATGCAAGAAACAAGTATGGAAAAGATTCATCCTCTTTCATTCCCAGAGCAGTTCACTGCTCTATTGTGCAGTGATGCTTTTGAAGTGAGCTGTTAGAAGGACTGAAACTAATTAACTGACTGGAATATTACTAATTTTTTTTTTCTTTCTTTTTCCTGCTCTCTGCTTGGCACTGGTTTTCGCCCATAGGTGTCCACTGTTGGCTCTCAAAGGTTACTAAAATTTTGCAGCTGCTCTGAATCAGCACTACCTAAGCTTCACCTACTGTTGCTTCTCCCTCCACCACTGCTGCTGCCTTGCTCTTGTCTGCTTCAGAACTCCATAGGAGAGTTTCTTTTTTAAATACCCACAATGAAATTTAGGCTAGAAATGTGTACCATTCTCTTGCTGCCTGTGTACTTGTTAATCTGGTTGTACAGTATGCTGGTATTTATTCCCTGGTATTTTCTTACCAATGCCAAGAAGAAAAAGGCTATGGCAAAGCGGTTAAAAGCTAAACCCATCTCGGACAAGCCGGGGAGCCCCTACCGCTCTGTCACCCACCTGGACTCACTGGCAAACATAAACATCCCTGGAGCAGACACCCTGGACAAGCTCTTTGACCATGCTTTAGCAAAGTTTGGCAAGAAGGACTGTCTTGGAACCAGGGAAATTCTGAGTGAAGAGAATGAAATGCAACCAAATGGAAAAGTATTCAAAAAGGTAAAACTTGCAATTTTTTCCTTAATTCTGACTTGGTTTAGAGCTGCTTTGTATCTTGCCTCAACAATGCACTTTAGAGCTCTTCCTCAGTCATTGTCTCAGAAACCATTCATTTTATGGTAATTGAGGAATAACAGAATATACAGCATGCACTATTTATTCTACTTCAAGTAAAATGAAAGGGATTTCGTAATGAATGGTAGACTGTATATTTCTGGTGTGTGCACCAACTCACATCGGCCAGTAGGGCTATACCAGAAGCTTCTTGTCATGAAAAATTCATTGTTTTTTCCTCTCAAGTTAATTTTAGGAACTTACAAATGGTTATCCTATGAAGACGTAAACGAGAAAATTACTCTCTTGGGGAATGGACTGACTGCCCTGGGACTAACCCCGAAAAGCACCGTTGTCATATTTTGTGAGACCCGAGCTGAGTGGATGATTGTAGCTCTCACCTGCTTCAAGTACAACTTCCCTCGTGAGTGCTCAGCTTGGTTACTTCTGATGTATTTGAGAACCACTTCTCAGTACAGGTCTGCTTCTTAAGTAGTTTGCCAGTCTTGTCATTGGAGGTGTAAGAATTTCATAAACTTTCTCTGCTGATGGTCTGATTCTTACAAGTTTTCAAGTCCATTCTATGCATTGTGGAGATCCCTAAAATTAACTTGCTCATTCTTAAGAAACTGTTTTTTATGATTTTATTGTACTAATGTTCTAGATCTTAAGATGACAGAGTAGTACACTTCCTATTCTGGTTGTTTTAAATATTCTGAAGATGTCAGTAGTTGCATTTCTCCCCACAAAATGTGTGATGTGGGATGTTTTTATAGTATTCTCTGCCTGTATCCTCAATTATACATGCAAAAGCCGAAATTGTTATCAGAAGGAGAAGAATGGTAAACAAAATCATCTGATAGTCGGTGGGTAGTCTGTTTTGGTGACATTTGTAAGCTGCCTAAATTCATTACGAATATGTATGGTTTTTAGTTTAGTTTAGTTTTGTTTTTTATTCAAGCTCTCAGGAATCTCTAGGGAGTTAATGAATGCAGACTCCTTGGTGAGCTGCAGTGGTTACTGAGCACTCCAGTGCCCTTTTTGCACACAACATACTGTGACCCACAGCCCATTTTTTTTGCTTGCACTGGGCTGTGTCTTTTTCTGCCAGCAGCAGCAGTAGGTGCCTGTGTGAGGAGCAGCTCATAGAGCAGAGTGTGCAGAGAGGCTGCTCAGGGGCAGCACTGGAAGAGATGACTTTGCTGCTGACGTAGGAGGCTGTGGTTAATTTGGTCTGGCACCCTGTTTTGAATGACAATAAGAAATAGCTATTTAACGTGACTCTTTTTCCTCTTCTGCGTGAACCCTATCTCACAGCACTGTTCAATTCCTTTAATGGTCTTTGGAGGTTAAAGTTTGAGATAGCAAATGATACTAAAGAAGGGTTTTTTCAGTAGAGAGATAATGGGGAGAGGTGAACTCCATTGTGCCTACGAGGCACTTAATGGCATTCCTGTAGCCAGTCTGGGTTAAAAATAATCAGGCAGTGTGAAAAACAGTCTAATTCCTTAGCCTGATTCTCTGCCTTGCTGCCATCACTAATTCCATGGGAGCAAGGAAAGTAGCTGGCAGTGTGCAAAGAGCTGCCTGTAGCCGTGCCCAGCTTTAAGCCCTGTGATGTCTGAGTGTCACCTCTGCCCCTGAGCTGTGGTTGCAGAGAGCCCAGGGGCAGAGCAACTGCTCTTAGTTGCTTACTCTGGGATTGCTTTGTACATTATTGTTGAATTTTGGTGCATCTGTTCGTTCTGCTTATTTCTTTTCTGCCATAGAAAGAGCAGAATTATTGTGGGAGGACGTGGATGACCATTATAGGTTCCTTCCAACTGCCTGACCCTTCA
Source organism: Bombycilla garrulus (assembly GCA_013400315.1). Lineage (NCBI taxonomy): Eukaryota > Metazoa > Chordata > Aves > Passeriformes > Bombycillidae > Bombycilla > Bombycilla garrulus. The sequence goes on along the minus strand of VXBU01002993.1, from coordinate 159,179 downwards.
GGGCTGACTAAAAGTTACAGCCTGTTATCTAGAGTGCTGTTCAAAGGCCTCCTAAACTGTGACAGTCTTGGGGCATCAACCATCTCTCTAGGAACCCCATTCCAGTATTTGACCTGCTCTTAGTAAAGATACGCTTCCTGTCCAGCTGTCCTCCTTGTGTCATAACATTTCTATGTGGAAAAATTAAAAGCTGGTTTATTTCCAAATTAGAAAATTCCCAGTTGAGTGTTTTCCAGCAAGCTAAAGAAGAGCTCTTGCATTTAATATTACTCTTACCCTTTTTTCATGTCCTGTCCCATCGCTGTGACAGTTGTCACTCTCTATGCCACGCTGGGTGAGGAGGCAGTGACCTATGGTCTCAACGAGTGTGGAGCGGCGTATCTGGTCACGAGTGTGGAACTCCTTGAGAGCAAACTTAAGGTAATTTGGTGTCATCTTCACCTGCTATAGGCAACCCTACAGTTCAGTCAGTACACTACTAAAAACTCCATTTCTCTTCTGTAGACTGCACTGCCACAAGTCTCCTGTCTGAAGCATATCATTTATGTGGACAAGAAGACAGTCAATAAATCTGAATACCCTGAAAATGTGGAGATTCACAGTATGGAGGCAGTGAAAGAGCTGGGAGCCAAACCAGAAAACTGTAAGTGAATCACTTCACAGAGGACTGGCTAATCAAGCAGTATTAGCAGTGAAATCAGACCTGGGTTAAGAGGGAGTGTAGCAGAAAACCCCCACCCAGCAAGGGGGTGGCCTTTGTCTCCAGCAAAGGCAGTGGCAGGTTGCCAGTTCATCCTCCAGCTTCCTTTAAATAAACAAAAAAATTGTTCATGTGTCATGGCCATCAGGATAAAACTTTGTCTTTAACTTCTAAACCATAACCAGAATAATTAAATACTTCATCTTTGTTTTAGGAAATTGAACAAAAACTGGTTTGGTATTTCCTTTTCTGCTACTCTTACCTTTTATTTATCTTACTGTCACTATTTTTTGTAAGAAAAATGGAGAAAGCACTTAAAGCTTTTCTTTTTGTTTTTTTTGCTCGGAAATGTCCATTATCTTAACGAAGCTGTATCTAAAAAGGCACTTAAGGCTAAAGGAATAACAGTTACATTCCTTGCTCCATGGGGCAGCCAGGAATGACTGTAAACATCTGCTGTAAGGAAGGAAAACCCAACCCTGATGATCTGTTCTCCTTCCATCAGCAGTCTGTAATTAACCACATCTCTTGCTGGAATAAAGGAGGAGATAAACTGGCAAAGGAGCTTTGAGAAACACAAATTCATCACAGCTGCTTATCTCTGATCAGCCTGAGGTGCTGAAACAGACCAGCAGTGACCCCAATGGTGTTTTTCCTTGGGTTTAGTCTCTAAAAAAACCTGCTTCCTTGTAGGCACTGTGAAAGCCATGAAAGCTGATGATTGTCATTCTAAGAATAAAGAGGACTAAAACAAAAATCAGAAGTCAAGTGTTCTAAACTTAGTGATTTTCTACTAAACCTGCAGCTTACCTGAGGAAGGTTTATTTAAAAATTAAAAAAAATGGGATGGGAGAGAATTAAAAGGAATCTCGCCTCTACAACTTTGGCTTGGAAAGACTGATGGACAGAAAAGCTGACTTGCAGCTTTTTGGGGTGTTGTTTTTTTGTTTTGTTTTTTACTCAACTTGCTGTTTATCATCAGTACTGTATTTCTCCCCTTTGCTGCCTTTGACAGTTTTATTTGGACTTCAAATGGCTCCTTCTATGAAATTCAGTCAGCTATAAACCACAATGACAGAAATATCACCCAGATTGTGTAGATGCTCAAATACTCATAATTTCTTTCAATGTTGTCCTTCCCTCTCTTCCTCTTAAAACCAGATAACTACTCTCTCCAGCACTGACCATGCTCACTGTGCTGGCCTTCCATGAAGCACCTGTTTCACACTGATCACATTTTCACATTGATTAATTACAGAAATCATTTAGAAAGTAGATAGGAATGAATAACAGGTTTTTCTCCTGAATTTTGTAGCAAGCATTCTGCCAAGCAGACCTGTTCCTACAGACTTGGCTTTAGTAATGTACACCAGTGGCTCTACTGGGAGACCCAAAGGAGTGATGATGATGCATAAAAACTTAATAGCTGGGATGACAGGACAGTGTGAGAGAATACCTGGACTGGGGTAAGAAACACTTTGTTGTCTTGTGTACAGAGAGCTAAAGCAACCTCCAAAAGTCACATTTATAGTTTGCTACTGGCACTGTGTTATCAAGTCTCTTCATGTTATTGTGAGGCCACTCCTCATTGATTTATAATATGTCTTGTGTGTGTGAACTTCCCTTGTTTGAAAAATACTCCCTCCTAGCTGTCTTCTCACTTGCTGTTGCTTTTTATTATTATTACCCTTGGCTCTAAGTCTGTGATGGATTTTGCATTTTTGAGTATCAGAGGACACCACTAGATAAGAGATTCCTCCTCTAGTTCAACTTGGGAAGTGTTTTTAGATCTTTTCAGACACACAGATTCAATTTAGGAAGCACGTCAGAGCCTAGCACTTCACTGACCTGGAGACACCACTCTGGGTGCACATGCTGCAGAATCTGCTCAAGTACAGTTCACTGAAGGAGCAGAAAAGGAATAAATTATGCATTGACAACAGTAAAACCAAGTGCAGATTCCCTCACATGAATGTTTCAATGAGGTTTTTCATGGAAGTGTGTGTATTTGTCTCTGCATTCACAAGGGGTTCAGTAGCTGAAGTAAGCCCTGTTGCAGACTGCTGTTGTGAGATGATATAAACCCAGTTCTGGCTGGGTGCTGAAAGCTGCTGTTCAGTGACAGCTCTAAGGTTCTTGCTGAGAAATCTCTGAGCAAACGCTTTCTGAAACCAGGCTCAGTGCTTCAGTAATCAGCTCTCTAGTAACGTATCCTAGAAGAAGATGACTGACAGGGCTTTGTAAATCATTGGTCATTATTTTAAAGTACAGTTACTTCATCCTTAATTTCATAACTGGAATGAAACCTCCCACAAGGAGAGGAAATAGCAGTAAATGACTAAGGAATTGGAGTTTCCCAGAAAACAGGGCAAATCCTGTAATTTATACTGATTTCAGTAAGGGCAGATTTCCCCAGTTTGTTTATATACTGTGGCTGAAATCCCACCCATCTTGGGTGCAGGAGAATAAGCTCACCTCTGATCCAGGTCAATCAAAAAGTAATAACCAAGCACACTGTAAAATGCTTCAATGATATTTTCAGTCCACTTGTGACTCATGGTTAATTATTTTTTCTTTCTCAGACCCAAGGACACTTACATTGGTTATTTGCCTCTGGCCCACGTGTTAGAACTGACAGCAGAAGTTTCCTGCATCACTTACGGCTGCAGGATCGGTTACTCCTCTCCTCTCACTCTCTCAGATCAGGTGAGGGCTAGAGGAGCAAGCTGGGGAGCAAACTTCAGCTTTTGCTGCCTGTTCTCTCCTTGCTCAGCTTCCTCCTTCAGTCAAGAAATGCTGATGTATGTGGCTCACTTGATGCACATTAACATTCCAGGTGAAAAACAGCAGTGGGTTGTACCTTATAAATTTTATTGAAACCTTTGCTTTTATGATACTTAGGAAATCTAAAAGCAATCCTAATAAATGCCTATAACATTATCCACTGGATAACAGGGTAAGAACAGCTCCTCATAGATCAGCTGAACTGTGTAAAGTGATCTTAAGTTTTGGTCTCACTTTATCAGTTCTTTATCCTTCTATTTAGTCTTTTGCCTTTTTCCCTTTAACAATTCAGATAAATAAGAGTAAATTAAGCCAGAATAGATACCTCTGTATGTTTTGTTTGTCAAGAGATGTGCATCAAGCAAAACAAGCTCCCAGAGGAAGATGGAGGAGAAAGCAAGTCCTAGAGGGAGGAAATAAAGATAAAGATAGATAAGCAAAGTGAAAGATAAACGAAGTGAACTTGTAAAAGATTGAGTATTTTGTTTGAAATAGATGTTAATCGTTAGCCTTTCCATAACAATGGGGGCAAAACGACACAGGAACAGGGCAATATATTTGAACAAATGCCATGCTAATATATCTCCTCCTTTTGTTAGTCCTTTAGTTTTCAAGTCTGTTTTGCTTTCATTTTCAGCTTCATAAATTGACATTTTTTTCCTTATTACAGTCCAGTAAAATTAAGAAGGGAAGCAAAGGTGACTGTACTGTACTTAAGCCTACACTGATGGCAGCTGTGCCTGTAAGTTTGCAGAAGCAAAAAAAAATGTTTTCTGTCTTTTTTATGCTAGAAAAAAATGTATTTACTAACATGTTTTTCTCAGGTAACTGTCACTAATAGGAAAAGAGCACAGACATTTCAGCTGCTGATGGATTGAACTGAGTACTGATGCAGATGAGCACAAGAGTCTGCCTGTACTAAGGCCAAGATCCTTTTTGATCCAGACCTGTAAACGTTTCAGTAGTTCCCAGTGGTGTTTTACTGGGTTACTGACACAGCAAAAAGACACAGTCACAGTCTGGAAGTCCTTTGTGCACAGGGACAAGCAGTGGTTGTGGCCAAGAGAGAGCATGGGCATTTGGCTCGGTCAGACTTAGCAAGTCAGGCTAGCCCTGAGGCTGAGTCCCTTGCTGGTCTCAGCGTTAGCAGGCAGGCTTGGCCCTCTTCAGAGGAAAGAGTGACCAGGAGACTGTAGCTCCTCTTGCTTCTGCAGCTTCCACTGCTCTGGGAGTGACCAGGCTCCTGCACTCCACAGGGCTGTGCTGCTATCCAAAAACTCCACAGATGTTTGTGTCTTTCTGGTGCCAGCGCCCTCCCCACGTGTGCTGCCACCACAGGGGCTGCTTTTAGGATCCTGTCATATCTGTGGCTTGTAAAACTGGTAGCACCTGGTGGTGCCACATGGTGGTGGGGAGTGAGTAGGAGGATTTAATCTAATTTAGGAATAGTGAGTTTTGGTTGGATCTGGTTGTTCTGCAACATCTTAGAATAGCCAAGAGTTTTAAAATCAATTTAGTCACTTGCATTCTTTTGTCTTATAAAATCATAAGCACATATAGTGGCTTGGTACTCTTCTTAATAATTAACAGAGTGACAATTAGCATGTCTGAGAACTCCAACCTTTTGGAAAATATCCATTTAAACTTATTTCATGGAGAGAAAGCACATAAATACTTGAAAACATTGTGCTTCAAAACAAACTTGAAGGAGCCAATCTTGAAACTTCTATTAATACTCCGCCAGTCTGAACAGTGTTTTAGGTTCTGTGTATTGGGTAACCATAAGCTTATTATTTTAATGGAGATTAATCTCTGGTCTGTGACAGAATTGTTGTGGGTTTTTGTCAGATATTTAGAATTATTGCAACCATGTTGCTCCTAAAGTTGAAGAACTCTCTTGGAAAAGGAAATGGTGAAATGAATTATCTAAGTTAATTCCCTTGCACTTACCAATTGCTGTGGATAAATTACAGGATCAGCACTCCCAAGCATGACACATCTTGAGGGGAATATACCAACCTTTAGCAAAGAGATTTGAGTTAAACTGGAATTTAAATTTTTCTAAATTAGTTTGCCACAGTTTTAGTACAGGTTCAGGTGTAAAGAGCTCCAAGCTGCAATGGTCTATAAATTGGCTCATTGATCACATGCTAAAGCATTGCACTTAAGCACTGCCAACCCCATGATGCGAAGACTTTCACTTTTATTATCCTTTTTTATCTTCCTTTTTAAAGGAAGAATAATGAGGGGGGGATTACTTATGACATGGGATTTAATTTACACATGCTGGTCTGTCCCATGTGGTAATTTTCCTTTTTTTAACGCTTTGTAGGAAATAATGGACAGAATTTATAAAAATGTCATGAGTAAAGTTCAAGAGATGAACTATATCCAGAGAACTCTGTTCAAGATAGGCTATGACTACAAATTGGAGCAGATCAAGAGGGGATATGATGCACCTCTGTGTAACATGTAAGTAGCATTCACGGGCCAAGGGTGCCTTTGGCCTTGGGATGTGTTAGGACAGTCTAAAAGAATGATCCTCTGAGCTATCAGTTCTCATCTGGCATGCAAATAACACCTAATGAGTAACTGAAGTAGTCCAGGTTCTTTCTGGAAACAGATGAGATATTTCATGGTAATGACTAATTTTCCAAGCAGCTGCCTGGTTAATTTTCATTGCATTGCTTTTTTTAAGTGATAAAAAGGGAATATTTGTTAAGCTACAAAACCTCTGCCTCCTCAAGAGGTAATGGGTTTGGATTAGCCCTGCTGTTTCCTAAAAATTGGGGAAAAAGTTAATTTTTAACGTGTTCCAGATAGGAGGGAAGGAAGAAGGTTTGTGTCCTCTTGTAAGAGTGAGGTAAGTGAGTAATTTTTAATGCTTTTTGCCTTCTTTCAAGACTATTGTTTAAAAAAGTGAAGGCACTGCTGGGAGGGAACGTCCGTATGATGCTTTCCGGAGGAGCACCACTCTCACCTCAAACACAAAGATTCATGAACATCTGTTTTTGCTGCCCTGTTGGTCAAGGCTATGGACTGACAGAAACGTGTGGAGCTGGAACCATTACAGAAGGTACTTAAAACACCTGTGGATATATATAAGTTAAGAAACAGATATGTGTGGATGTTCGGTGACTTATGTTTTTAAAACAAGTCAAAATACAGCTACAGTACTACAGCTGTAGTTCTGCAGTAAAGTAACTTGAGATAAGATACAACCTATTCATATTTCAAATAACAAAAAAATCTTGCTTTTCTTTCTTGTTCTCTCCTTAAGTTGCTGATTACAGCACTGGAAGAGTTGGAGCTCCTCTTATTTGTTGTGAAATAAAACTGAGAGACTGGCAAGAAGGTGAGAGAAGTAATTGTTTTGATTTCAGAGTAATTAATTTAGCCCCTGCCTAGCTAGTATCTTTGCCTATCTTAGTTATGTGTAGCATATGAAGTAATTGTTCTTTATCTTTGATAATAATCAGTGTGCTTTAACTGCAAGCTGAAATTTCACAGTATTTTCTTGGCAGAATGATATATAAATTAAAAATAATTGCTTGGGACTGTGTTGTTTCCAGGGGGCTATACTAATAAAGACAAGCCTAATCCTAGAGGAGAAATTATAATTGGAGGGCCAAATGTCTCCATGGGATATTTTAAAAATGAAGAGAAGACAAGAGAAGACTTTTCCGTTGATGAGAATGGCCAGAGATGGTTCTGTACAGGAGATATTGGGGAATTTCATCCAGATGGGTGTCTGCAGATCATAGGTGGGCCTCAGTTTTTGATACCTTAACATATTACAAGATATTGACTAAACAGTTATAAACATGCTGTTAATACTGTTGGCTTTGCCTGAGCTAATTTATTTAACATACCTATTTACAGAATTGGTGTAAAACACATTTCTAAAAGTCCTTATAGCTGTAGTAAAATTTGGGAAGTGATGCCATTTCCTGTGACATTATCATAATCTAAATTTAGCATATGGACTTCAAAGAATAAATACAAAAATAACTTTTGTATTAATTATAAAGCTTTAAAATCAGAGACCTTTCCTACAAGCTGTGTGACAAAGTGTAGTGCTATAACACTTCTTTTACAGAAATCTTTCTAAATTTGGCAGCTATTAGCCGCTCTAAAATTTTTTTTAAGATCTGGCACAGCACAAAATATGTGCTATACGTGGTATGCATGGAAATGAGTTTATGATCATGATATTATGAGGGATTATGAGTGATTTATAAGTGGAAATGCTGAAGTTTAAATTAAATGAGGTTTTCTTTTTTCCCCTTTTCCCGATTCCCAGATCGTAAGAAGGACCTGGTAAAGCTACAGGCAGGAGAATATGTATCTCTGGGCAAAGTAGAGGCAGCACTGAAGAACTGCCCACTGATTGACAATATCTGTGCTTATGCCAAAAGGTAAGAGTGGTATTAATTCAGAAACTCTTTTTGGAGTAACCAGACAGTACAGGCTCTGGTCCACTTCTCTGATCCAACTATGGTTTTCTGTGGTTTCCTTCCAATAACCCCCTCCATCAGAGTACAAGTTACAAACAGCATGTATGAAGAAGCACAGGTTCCCAGATCCCCTAAAAGCTGAAGAAATTATCTGTAATTTTGTTGGCATGTCTCCTATCCGGATACGCTTCTGTTCCATCCCATCCTATCCCTTTTCTCTAAACAGGTATATATCAGTATATTTAGCATGTGTTTTGGCTGTCAGAATACCAGTGAAAAGTTAATCTGCACACTTTGCACCTGATCCAGAGCTTTCCAGTGAGTTTTGGAAATAGTCCCAACATCTTCCCCTCTCTCCCTACATGAGGGGGAACTGCAGAGAAGTGGTTAAACCCCAGGTCTAGCTGGGGAGCTAAACTGAGATGTGCATGTGTGAAATGACAGCAAAGCCTCATTCTGGGCAAACCTGATGTTGTAAACCACCTTAGAATATCTTCTTGATAAGCCATCAGATGTGAAGACTTAATGCACAAGAAGGATTCTGTATGGTGGAATAACTCTAGTTCAGAAAGCCCTGGGCATCTGTGGGTCCAACAGCGGGTAATTTACACCCTGAAAGTCTTGACTGGAGCTTTTTTCCTTCCTTCTCTTGCCACTCCGTGTAGTGACCAGTCCTACGTGATCAGTTTTGTGGTCCCTAACCAGAAGAAGCTGACAGCACTGGCTGAGCTGAAAGGCATCAGTGGAAGCTGGGTGGACATTTGTAACAATCCTACAATGGAAGCAGAGATACTACGAGAGATTAAAGAAGTGGCAGACAAGAGTAAGTACCACAGCACATCCTGCTGGCCATGGGGCTTATCCAGCAAAAACTGTTATTACCCTCGCTAACTGCCCCTCCTCCTTCCAGCTTCTCTGTATCTGCCAAAACTTAATAGTGTGTCAAGGCAAAGACCACATGAAATTTTTGTGTATTGAACAGAGAGGAGAATTTGCCTTCTGAAAATGAGAAAACAAGAATGAAAGGCATTTTAAGTCTTACCTTGGAAAAAATAAATCAATCCGTATGTTTAAGGCTTAGGGTTAAACACTTTAATCCCCGGGGATTTTTATTGTGAACTGGGCAAATTGCTATCCACATACCTTTGTGTACTTAAACCTTTTGCCAATACGTTCTTTCTGCCTTCTCAATAGTAATCTACTATTGAGATACAACTAATTTAAGTGAAACTTTTTCAAAACTAGCAGAGCATGCTGCACCTTCATCATGATCGGGCACATGTGAGAGGCAGCAGCACATCCGGACAGCAGCTGAGGTCAGACAGGCAGAGCTGCTGGCTCCTGCTCCTGCTGCCCCCCAGAGGCTGCGCTGCAATTCAGCTCCAGTCCGTGCCTGTGCATCCCATTCCCAGGAGCTGGTGGCAAACTCCATGTGGTACTGGGCACATGCAGCAGCTCCTGTGCTGTTTCTGCTGCTCCTGCCCTTCCCCCTGAAGCAGTTCCCTTTCTCCTACCTTGCTCCCCCTCTTGGGCTATTATCTGTGCAAGAGAGCAGCCTTGGTTGCAATGGGGCTGTGCATGTGCCAAGCCACTGCTTCTAGCTCAAGGGAAACTAAGGGGCTAATGTAACAAAAATACAAAGAAGTCCCTTTGTTTTGAAGTCCAAACAGACTTTTAGGAATAAAAAATATAGGAAAGAAATGTGCAACCAGGGAAAGTGTACAAGCACTTAATTATAATTTAAATATGAAGCATATCCAGCTAGTCTGAGTTAACCTAATCATTCCATTCCTGTAACAAAGATACAACTGTAGATTTCAGTGTATGCTCTTGTGGCTGTAGTAGTCTCAGAGCTTCAGGCTACTGAGTAATTTGTTTCCAGCTTTAGATTTTGCATTGTCACATCCAATGCAAGCTCTAAACACAGACTCTTATTAGAGTATTTGCACACTAACCAGCCCTCAGTGATGGGACAGGATGAAATTTGCCTACGGCCCTTCTGTAAGGTTATTTCATTAAGTAGGACATCATATTATACAAGCTACAGGGCTCTGACAGGATTTTTAGGGAACATGAATTAGTATTTCATTTGGCTCTGTAATCAGTCATGCTTCCCTTTGTTCTTGTCCCTGCAGTGAAATTGGAAAGATTTGAAATCCCCATCAAGGTGCGGCTGAGCCCTGAGCCCTGGACGCCCGAGACGGGGCTGGTGACGGACGCGTTCAAGCTGAAAAGGAAAGAGCTGAAAAACCATTACCTCAACGACATCGAGAGAATGTATGGAGGCAAATAAACCCTCTGCTGGCCTGGCAGCTGGGCACTGGGTTCATCCATGCCTCAGTCCTGGATGTCTGTGTATACTGTAGATATCACACATTCAAAACGTACACCAAATGGATGACTGTTTCTGTAATCTCTATCAAGTAAAACAGAGAACATCTTAGATTCCAAATTGTTAATTATTAGCAGATTAGACATGATGGTCTTCATAGAGTTTCGTGTGATCATCTCCAGTTTTGAGACAGACATCATTATGTGAAGCAGTGTGACCAGGTAATTTTATTGTTTCTCTAGCATATTCAGATAGCTTACAATTTCTCTTTAACTTGTGCTGAAGTCTGGTCTATATTTCAAAGAGGAAAAATAATGTAATTTGGATCATTCTTCTGTCATAATAAGACACTTGTAATAAGATACTTCCCTCTAGCAAGGAGGGAAAAGGAGTATCTAATGTATACCCTTCTCCATTTAAAAACAAAACCAAGACAACAGCAGTAGTCAAGAACTTGCTAGAGATCACTAATAACGCACTGCTTGAGAATGGATGGATTCTTCTGCACATCAATATCTTGAATATTTACAGTGCCTACAAAACAACAGAAAGTACACTTACTGAAATAAAGGTGAACTGAAAAGCTTTCTAAAAATAAGTTATAAGATTATTGAATTAACTATTTCAACTCCCAACTTACCAAATAGGTTTTTTAATTGCCACTGCATTTTAATTCAAGCAGAGCTTTCTACTGCACACAGAGTGTAAAAGAAAACAAAGACTTGCACTGCTCTGGGGATGCTCATGAGAAATCAGTGCCTGAATGCAGAACTTGCATCTGGACTGGCAAACAGCTGTGAAACTGATGGGCAGTGGTCTCTAAACAGCCTTGAACCTCAGAGGAGTTTTGGTGGGTTTTTTTGAGAAGTGGTTGATGTTTTTAAGGCACTGATTCTCTAGACCCTGCCATACACGTGAGTGCTGGTACGGGGTACCTGGATATAACGTAGAGGATCAGGTTTTAAACGTCTGCATTCCTTTATGGAAGGTATTTCCGTTCACCTTTTAACTGTGGTAAGCAGGACGAGGCAACCAGAAACCAACAGCAGTTTCTCTGTCTAGTCTTGTTTTACTTACAGAAAATTAGTCTGTGGCCAGGGAATCTTAGTTTCCTGGAAACTTGTAAAAAGGGACAAATCACTCTTTACAGAAATTCATTATAAAAATGTTCTCTTATTAACTGGAAGTCATAGCTGTGAAGGAGGAGGAAGATATAATTTAATAATAGTTCATTATTTTGTGTGCCGAATCCTGTACTGTGTCTTCTTTTGAATTGTAACTGAGCTCCTGCATCCCTGCCAGCTCTTCACACTTGAACCATAAGTGCTGTAAAAAGTGGAAGCTCTTGATACTGTTCTACTTTGCACTTTCTTAATCGTTTTATATATGTTGCTTACATTTTGTACAGCTGTGGCCCTCAACTGCTCTATATTGCAAATTCATTTGAAAGTATTTATAGATTTTTATTCATAATATTTGTGTTGTGTATATGATGGTTAAAAAAATTATTTGGTATTGTCACTGTACAGAAAGTAAAAGATTTTGTACATTGCTTCTCTTGAACACACGAGCTTGCAATTTCAGGACAAGTTTTTCCTTTTCTGCATGTATATGTATTTTTATTTTCCAGTTAAAGTAGACTTGTGCAAAAATAAATGATGGCTCTACACTCTTCAAGTAAACCATCCATTCTCCAGGGGACCAACTTCAAACTTCACCATGCATAATTTTCTCTGGCTAGTCCAGAACACTGCCAGCTCACCTTCCAAGAATCTCGAAGTGAAAGAGAAAAAAGAAAATCTGATATAAAGGTGATGGTATCCAGCTGTGCATGGACCTACAAGAGTCACTAAAAGAAACAAGGAAGTAGCTTTTCTAAAAAATTATTTTTTTTTAAGATACACACAGTTGTTTTTTTGACAACAGGGAATAGTTCATGTATCAATAGCAGCTTTTAAAATTACTTGGTTCTGGAGCCATGGTACTAATTTTTCCATGTTTTAAAGCTGGTCTCTATTAAATAGCCTTTAGTCAGCTTATTAGCATCACAAAAGTGAAATACGTGTAAGAAAGATACTTACACTCAAGTCTGTCAGCAGGTTATAAAACTGATTTTTTTAAGCCATGAATGTATTCATATGAAATGTATTTTATTTTCTGTGTCTTGGTTGACTGAGGATCACTATTTTTCAAAATATACACACACACACATACACAATATTAACATTTCAAAAGTGGAATACAACTTAAATGGATCAAGCTTGTGTTTTGGAAGGTCTTTATATGCACAAGCTCTCTTGTTCCTGTTTGTGCCTCGCATTCTGTCTAAAGCTGAGCCTACCTTACAGAGACTGCTTGGAAGCAGCAGCAATGAGTCCATACTTCAGGTAATAAAACCTGGTTTTTCTTGTAAGGAATGAATTAGAGGTGGATATACTGCAAAGGATTATTTGCTAATCAGCAGCTTTTCAAACACCTTTGGACAAGGGGAAGGATTACGTCAGGCTGCCTTCAAATATAGGGATTGTTTGCCCAATTGCAAGGTATTTGCAAGAACTTTACCCTTCATTCTAATGAATTCTAAATCCTTTATGTGATAGAGCTTGTGGAGGAGAAACAGAATGAGCAGGAATGTTTAATTCTTGCCATTAAAAAGAAGGAACTAGGATGCAAATGAAGAGATAGTAAATCACTTCAAAATCATTGTGTGATAGTTACAGGTGCTGTTTATCTTGTGCTGGGCTGAAGGGACGTACACCATGGGACTGCAATGTGAGGGTTCTGGAATGATGAAAGTTCTTCAGAAAGCAGGTTAAGAATTTTAAATCATCCTTGTAAGATTGAGGAAACAAGTTCAAAGAGAAACAAAATCCAGTTAGGGCATATCTGATGTAAGATTATATTTAGGCCTCTACCTCAAAAGACAAGGTCTGTCTAGAGAAAGCCAGAGTGTAACTACTCCAACAGGGGCACTAGAAAGCTTCAGCTGGGAAGGAAGATTGGAGTTGTTTAGCTGGCCTGAGGAGGAATGGCACATGCCACTACATGCACAAGGGCACAAAGAGCTGGCCCCAGGGAAAGAGGAAGAACAGAGTGTGAGTTTGCACAAAGTGAAAGGGAGGATTTGGTATTTTAAAAGAAACATGGGATTTTGAACCAATTCCTTACTAAATAATGAACTGGTTGCCTAAGATCTCTGCCACCGAAAGCCTTCAGAGCCTCAGAGTCAATGACAGTTCAGCAAAGCCTTTGAGGAACAGCCTTGGCACAGACCCATGGGTGGGGCTGCCAGGGACTGGTCCTGCACATGACAAAACAGGAATGCTGCCTGTAACAGGCAGATGTCATTAAGTGGCTTGAAAGGGAAAAAAAAAAAAAAAAAAAAAAAAAAAGTCTAAACAGGGCACGGAAGGAGTTACACCCCTAGGAGCAGGTGAGGTGGTGTGTAACCACCCCGTGCACTCAGTGCCCCTAACAGCACTCAGAACACAACCTGCAGGGCACTGCCTGCCAGCTCCCCCAGCACAAACTGCAATTCCCAGCACACTGGCAGGCTATAAAAGGAACAGAACTCCAGTTCAGAATGTGGGTCACTCATTTTCACTAGCAAAAAAAAAAAAAAAAAAAAAAA
>VXBU01002993.1:131179-145258 GCA_013400315.1 Bombycilla garrulus | reverse complement strand
AAAAAGACCACATCTACCACATCTCAGAACAATAGCTTCAATTAACTATGTTGTATTCTAACAATAAATTAGTGTTGTTCTCCAATTACATGCAAAACAAGAAATAAATTCTCATTATGTATTTGGTTTTGGTGTGTTGGGGTTTTTGTTTGTTTGTAGATTGCCTTTGTTTGGTTTTGGTTGTTTTTGTTTGTGGTGGAGTTTCTTTTTGTTCATACTGAGCCTACTCAGTGGCTAAGCTCTCTTACATGACAGTAAAGCAATTTGCTTTTTGAAGGCTAAAATTTACACATTCTAAGCTTAAAAATAATATTTCTGGTGGGGGTTTTTTTGCATAAGATAGTACAAAAGTCATCTACAAAATGCATCAGCAAAACTTGCAGTCACCGTCTGCATGGAAGCGCAAACAATACAGAGAGTAAACCTCTGTGTGAACCTACCTGGATTAACAAAACACATTTCCAATAAACTCACTGCTGCTGCAAAGTAGATTAGTGATTGTTTTATGATAGGAGTACATCAGCCATGAAGGACCAGGGCTGACTATTAAATATACGTTTGTACTTAGCCTGTCACTTTCACATAATTTAATTTTAATAAGTTCTGACAGAAATGGAGTAATGTTTGCACTATTGCTTTGCTACTGGGTGCTCTAATAGATTGAATCTTGCTGCACCTTTATTGGGAAGAGACATGTTTTGAAGAAAATGAAACCCATTCTAGATTGATAAAGTGTTCTAGTGAAGCTGACTATCACAGGTAATTTAGCCAAAATTGTCTTTGTTTGGAAGCATGTAGCCTTGACATTTAACCAGTGCTAAATAATTTAGACAAACAGAGCTCTGGCCACAGCATCTGATCCTCACAGACTTCACCTGCACTTTTAAAGCAAAAAATACTAAAGCACCAAAACAAAAATGAAACCAAAAATATGCCACAAACTGTTGAGTTTTCCCCTTCCCTCTTTTTCCCATTTTGAAACAGCAATAACCTGTTTAATGATGAACACTACCAGAGATGCCAGAGGTCACTGTGTGTTTGTCACAGCTGATTCTTTCTGCATTTACCCTCACGTATCTCCAAGTACAGAAGTTTGCCCATCACCTCTCTGTTATCGCTGAGCATCCAGACCATGAGCAGGAATGCCCATCACTCCAAGACATGATGTCCTATCAACTTAAATGCTAAAACAAGGTGGTGTCATATATAAGTTTTATTTTTTTTAAACACAGAAAAGACACTTCCATTTGAAACAGTTCTAGCCTACTTCTAACAGGTCAGTTGAAATTATGACTTCAGTCCACATGTTGTTCCAGCCCTGGGAGTTGTTTCTAGGATTTTTAGTTGTTTTAAACAGTGAACCTAAACTTTTCCTACCAGATATAAATCAGCCTGTTACTTACTGTGCTCCCCCAGGGAGTGAACATGAAGAATGGATCACTGTTCTCTATAGTTGCCTGCCCTACTTTACTTTCTGCCTTTTGAGTCAATGCAAACACAATCTCTCCCAATGAGCCCATTTATGGCATTTAATCAGGGTCATTAAACCAGGGCCCCTCTGCCCCATGTTCAAAACAAAACACCTGCCTCACCCCCTACACAGCTTATGGCAATTACTCCCCAAAGCCTTTACCTTCATCCCAGAACATGACTGCTTCTTATGTAATGGGACAACTCTCACCTTGGGAGGTTTTTTTTTTCCTACTATTTTTAAAATCTGGATCTCAGCTCTGAACATTTGCAGTAGCACAGGAACTATACTGCTGTGGGGAGGGGAAATGCACAGGTGATGACTGACTTCTCCAGGAGCTCTGCAAACAAACACTACACATCAACCCAAGCTGAATTTCTCACGAGTCAGTCTGGATCAGTTTTAACCTATGTGCAGCTCATTCTGAGCACTTACTGGCAAGCAGATTCCTTACTTTCTGAGGAAAGATACCAAGAAAATTGTTCATGCCAACAAAAAAACATACCATAGGAAAGCAAACTAAAACCTAGCCCTGTGTGATATCCATCAGACTCTGAGGTTTGGCTCTCTTGAGATTCTAAACTGCCCTTCAGCCCTTCTAATTGTGGTAAAAACTATGTTATGTTGTACTTTCTATTTTATTTCCATGTCCAGCCACCAGTACACTTCCAGTAGGTCACCTATAGACAATGAAAATGCAAGATGTCTGCAACGTATGCAAGCCACAAACTTAAGAGGCATGAATTGTAGGACTCATAAGTGAAAAGCACCACCTATTAAGCCCATGTCTTCCTGATGAGACAGCAACCTCTTACTCGTGTCCTAGAGAGTGTAAATTCCACTGTGCTGCAGAATAAATGCTGGCAAGATTGTGAATCTAACACATGCAACTGCCACACTCACCTGTATGAATGACAATTAAAATTAAAGTTACCAGATAAACAACCTGGGAACAGGGAAACATTGAAGACCCTCAGAGCATTCATAGGATTTCAAAAAACCCTTAACTACGGACACAGACCTTTGCAAGGGGAAAAAAAATATGAAGAAAACTTACCTTTCTGTTGCCTCAGGACCCTCTTCAGCCCAGCCAGACTGGGAACCACCAAGAACTCACCTGGTAACATTCAGTTCTTTCCAGGCCTTTCTGATTAAGGAAAATCACCTCTGTAGCTGATTGCAAATTGTTTTAGTGACCCAAATTAATTCTGCCCCTGGGTATTGGACCACCACAGCTGTTGCTGCTCAAGCTCCAATGTCCCACCACCATTCCTTCCAAACTTCCTCACTTCCTCACAAACTTTCTCTATGTGCCACTCAACAGCAAAGCTGCTCTGGGAGCCTGCCCAGGGTCTTTGCTATTGACTGCTCCCATTTTGTCAGCTGGGTGCTGGATGATGTTCTCCTGCAGGAGAGATTTCGATTAGATATTAGGAACAAATTCATTATTGGGAGGGTGGTGAGGCCCTGGCACAGGCTGGCCAGGGGAGCTGTGGCTGCCCCATCCCTGAAGTGTCTGAGGCCAGGTTGGATGGGGCTTGGAGCAGCCTGGGACAGTGAGTGGAAGGTGTCCCTGCCCACGGCCAGGGGTTGGAAGGAGATGAGCTTTAAGGTCCCATCCAACCCAAACCATTCAGGGATTCTGTCACTGGAACCAGCTCCCTCCCGCCTTTATTTTGGCAGACCTGCATTTTCCCAAGCATGAAATATCTCGCATCCCTTGTCCAGGGATCCTGCCAAGCGATGTCCCTGAGCTTCCCCGCAGCTCGGTCCGGCGCTGTCAGGGCCGTGCCCTGCGGGCTCCGCCCCGTGGTGCCGGGGCCGCCATGAGCTGCAGCACGGCCCCGGCTCGCTGTGCTTCCTGCCCAAGGTGATCCTGCACGGCTGCCCCGCCGGGCGCTCATCCTGCGGGGCACCCGCTCGGGGAAGCTGGAGGCCAAGCACGGCCCG
The DNA here is from genome assembly GCA_013400315.1 of Bombycilla garrulus. Lineage (NCBI taxonomy): Eukaryota > Metazoa > Chordata > Aves > Passeriformes > Bombycillidae > Bombycilla > Bombycilla garrulus. Next base: position 141,837 of record VXBU01002993.1, on the reverse strand, counting down.
TGTCACCCGCACATCGAGCGGCACCGCGGCACAGGAGGGCGGCGGCGGCGGCCGGAGCTCAGCAGCAGAAGGGTCCATCCTGCCGTGGCAACCAGCGAGTGCCGTGGATGAGAAATTGTTCTGTTCGTGTACAGTGGCTTGTACAGCGCCCAAGGCTTGTCATGCGATGAGAGCTGTTCTTCAGCTCTTTGGATCCGTTTGTACTGCTCTTGAACAATAAATACCTGCATTACATACTGCGGCCTTAGAGGGGGCTTATAACAAGGAGGGGGAGTGAGTTTTTACGTGGGCAGGTGATAAGCCAAAGGGGAACGGTTTTAAACGGAAAGAAATTTATTTTAGTTGTTGGGAAGAAAATCTTTAAAGTGAGTGTGGTGAGGCACTAGAGCAGGTTTCCCTAAGACATTTTGAAGTGTTCAAGGATGGGGTCCTGGACAGCCTGGCCCACGGCAGTGGGTTGGAACTACATAAACTTTGAGGTCTCTTCCAAACAAAACCATTCTATGATTACTTGTGCAAAGAGATCTCTCTCATCAATCAGCTTTAGATCTTAGTTTAACACCTTTTTCTTTAAAATCTGTTTGTATAACACCTCGCTATCAGACCTCAATGCTGTTGGTGGGGGCAGCATTCCATGGAATTAAGAGCAGGTCCATTATTGCTGTAGGATGCTCCCTCTGTCACTTCGGAGGATTGACAGCTATGGGGCGGAAGGGTCAGGTCTTGTTCTGTTCAAGTAAGATGGGTTTGGCTTACATGGAAGCATTTATTGAAACAAAAAGAGCTTAGAAAAAAACACCAGTACTGTGGCTTTGATGATACACGGACACTTCTCAAGCCATCAAAAATATCCCTACATGCGGAGATGTGTGATTCCAAGAGTATCTTTGTACAAGTCAAACCTTGTGATTAAACCAACATACAGCATATGCTTTCTACAGAAAAAGCAGGGCTGGCAGAGGTTGTTGTAGATGTTCATTTTTAGCCAGTCATTAGTCCGTGCCTTCTTGGTTTGGTTTTGGAGTTAGGCTTTTTCAGATAAAGATTAATGAACAATTCCAAAGAACAAACGCTGTCACTAGGAATTCTGCACTACACAATTCAAATTACTGCTTGGATTTTATCCACACCACACTGCTGGGAAAATAAGCTTTGACATTAACTTCAAAAGAGGGGAGATTTTTGTTATACTCTTAAATTTCCTAACACTCATGAATATTTTTTCCAACAGAAAAACAGTTGTCTTGGATTTGGCAACAATTGCATCTTGCCATCTCTAACTTTGTGGGGAATCATTATAAACTGAACACATGAAGTGATGAATTTAAAAAAAAATCCTGGAGAGGACTGACAGTTACCAAGCCAATGTTGTCACTGCAGAAAAACACTGCAGTATTCACAGACCAAATTACAAAGTATCCTTAAATATCAATCTGCATCATGTGAAAACCCAGACTTTCCAATAATTGAAAAGTATGGGCCACTGCTTCATCCCATAAACAAATCTGAAGGAATGTTGTGGCAGTCCAAGTACCACTGATTTCTTCATCAGATTTTCCACTATCTTCATAATCTATTTCTCTTACTCAAAATGCAAAGTACATGCAATACACTGTATTTAAAGCCTAACTAAAAGCAAGGGCTGCCCATGTGAAAGAGTTTGCCCTGCATTACCTAGTTCACAAATAAGGAAAGCACAAGACCTTGCCACATAACCAAACATCTAATTATCTGCTGTTCTACCTGTGCCTTTCAACACCTGATCACAAGGTCTCAGTGAATGGCAGTAATTTACTGTAGTAATTTGTTGTAGTATTTAACTGTAGTGATTTACATCAGTCCATCTATTCTTACAGTTACAGTTCAACCAACTGTTTAAAGAAGGTAACACCATTGTGCATTAAGACACACTAAAGTACTTGAAACACTCAAGGAGAATTCATATTGTGGCATATAGACTTTGATATATAGGTGTTAATCCCAGCAGTAATATTAATATTTTTAAGTTTTAGTAAGTTCAGTACAGTGTGTAGTGGCTGGAAATCTTGAAAAACCACAAGGACGCAAACCCAGTGGGGTCTGGGAACTGAAACAGGCTGCAAGAAGACAAAAATCTGCAACTCCAATCCAGTGCAATTTTGCCATAACAGTATATTCTAGGCACCTGTATTACTGATGCAGGGCAAAATGGCCACTGAGTGTCTGGAGTCCATTCAATCACAAAGTGTAACAAAATAGATTCATTCCTATTATTAAGCCCAGTCTTCTGAAGGAGCAAGCCCAGCTATCAGTGTCCTACCTTTCTGCAGTTAGAAACAAAAAAAGAAAAGCTCGCTTTTCTAGGAAGACGTTAATATCAGCCCAGTAGCAATTTTGAAAGAGCAATTTCTGGATCCACTTTCAACATATCTACAAAAACATCTTCTGGTTTGGGCTGATTTATTTTTCCCAGCACTCATAAATCTTTACGCTGCATCAGCTGTCAGAGCCTTGCTCAGGATCACGACCAAGAGCAACTGCCAGCAAAGCCTCACTGAAATCTACACCCTCAAAGACAGCAAAGACTTTCCAATATATTTGGCATTTTTTCCAGAACACATTTGTAGAACAATATCAGTTTCCGTGTAGCTGTTGATGTTGCATGAGCATCTTCATGTTTGCAGTGTTAGCATTTAAAAGCTGCTGGCTGCACTGAGCAAGTGTGCCTCAGTAATTTAATGTTCTAAACAGTAAAATAGTGAATAAAATACTGGAATTATCACAAAAAGCATTTCTCATTTCAGTGTTTCATTAAGCACAACATGCTCTCAGTGAAAATATTTACAACCCAAGGATCTAGCTCAAATTTTGTTTGACTTCATCCAGGTATGTGTTAGAGAACAGTCTAAACTTTAGTAAATGTTAGAGGCATATATTAATTTGAAATAGTTACTTTGGGCAGCTCAACATTTACTGCTTAAGTGCTTTTGGCAAGGCATTTGCTACAGGGTTCTTCCAGACACGTTTTACCCTGGCAGAGAGCTACCAGCCTGTTCTGCTGTGCCCCAGCACCACTCAGCAACGATCACAACTCAGACCTACAACACAAGTAGTAAAGATAAGGAAGCCACAAATTATTTCTTGCACTTTTAATATCATAAGAACAAGCTCTGAAAATTTCTAATAATAATAATAATAAAAGATAGAGTAACCAGTAGGTTTGGGGTGTTTTTTTTTTGGTTTTTTTTTTTCTTCAGTTTTTTAAAATTAATCTTACAAGAGGTCTTAAACAATTTCAAAAACTTACAAAATATATTCAAGTGTGGAAAGTTATTTTACTGGTAAAACAGCATTTCTTAATGTGCTTTTCTCCAGACAGGTTAAGGAAGCACAGGCATATCAGAACAAACCATTCATACCATCAGAACAAATCCCTTTTCTCCAACATAGGCATTTAAAAACTGTAGTATGGCAAAAGAACAGAGCAACAGAAAAGCAGTGACTGCTATAGACAATACAGGGAACATACACAAAAGATCTCTCAAGTCTTCAGTTGCTACAATTTCATACATGGAAGTGCTTAGCTCTTCAGCTGGCTTTGTTTCACTGACAGGTTGTACAGGAGTAATTTGGTCTCAAACAAAAAAAATGGAAGCATTAACTCCAGTTAAGTGTTTGGAGCATAAACTTATTCATTTTATAGATGCCCACTGTAAATTTTGGATATTGCAGTAGAGTCAGCAATGGTCACACTAAACCAGCTAGATGGGTTTGTACAGAATAAAATGAAAGCATTTTTCTGTTTTCTGCTAATTTCAGCACAGAATATTAACAAGCAGCACAGAGCTAGTAACAAAGAGATTTTTTGTTTGTGCCATTAGTTACTCCATTGTAAAACCACCACTTGATCTAATAGCTACATTCTCACTTCGTATAATAAATAAAAATATTTTGCAAACCAGCTTTTTCAGTTATAAAGAGCAAGAGCTAATGAGTGATCCTCACTGAAGAAGATGGAAACAGGCAGGAGTAACTGGCACCTCTCCCCAGCCTGAAGCAATTGTGTTCCAATAACTTTCCCTACAAAACCCCTGTGTATGCAAACCAAGTCCTATTCCCTCTACAGATCTTATTAAGTAAGAGTTTTACCTGGGTTTTGTCCAGCTAGGCCAGTTAGTGATCTCCTTCAGGCATGTTCCAGGTAGTGGTGGGGTTTTTTGTTTGGTCAGTTTTTTTTAATATTAATTGCAAAGGTCAGATTTAAAAGCAGCTTGCAGTTAAGTAGCGTAGAAAATAACTGAAAATAACATCTGCTTGAAACATTGCCTCATGTATTTTGAATCTCCCAGTCTGCCTAGAAAAAGCTTAAAAATTATTATACAAATTCAAACTTGGATAAAAATATCCAATAAGTATTTATTCACAGCACAAGCTTATCAGGTACTGATTATAAGTGTGTTCTGGTGACCGCCTTCAAAGTTCAACAAGCCAATACCACAGCTGCACCCATTGCTGTAATTTAAAAGGCAAAACCTGTTTTGTGTATGCAAAGCAGATCTGTAACACCACTTACACAATCAACAGCAAGTTAAACAGCCAGTAGAATACACCACACCAGTGTCACAGCTCGACAATGCTGTGCCCGTTACAGGCATGCTCAGGTCATGGTTTCTTTTCAGTCTTGTAGAGGAAATACAAATATATGAACATCACATATTCTCTTAAGAACAAACAGTAATTAAATAGAATGATCCTTTCTTCACTACGTACAGAAATAACAATGTATTTACAATATTTACAGTTTTCAAAAATTCTATTCTTGCACTGTTCTGCAGGAATTCAAATCCTTCAGCCTGAAAAATAGGTACCCGATAGTTCTGATCATAAACAGCCTCTGAACAGAGACAGGTTACTAATTCTAACTTACTGGTATAAAGACTAGAGGGTCTGAAAAAGGAAATAAAGCCACCCATTTCAGCTAAACATCCCATTGTTTATGGGATTACATCACAAACTACAGATGCTTTAAGATGTTTTACACAAGTGAGATATTGCTCATTTTCACAGTTTTCTCCATTTAAGTCACTGAACAAGTGAGCTGCAGTTGTAACTGCTTTCAGACTGCTGTGGGCATTGGAACATGGGTTACAATGAGAGTTACAGGCTCCCCTCCTGTATTTTCAGTTACAAGCAAGTGGATGCTCAGGGATACAGCTACAGCTATACAGCTTACAGCTACATTTTGGATTGGTTGTTTTCTTTTTTTTTTTTTTTTTTTTTTTTTTTTTTTGGTTTTTTTTTGTTTGTTTTACTCAGCTTAAAACAGAAATGCACCAGTTTGAAACAAAGCTGCTGATATTCTTTTTTTCTCTTAAGTTCCAAAGTTAAGGTGGACTCTCTTAACTTACAGTCTTGAAAAGTGTTTCAAAGCAGCTGGAAGCTTTAAACTACAAATTTAAAGCAAAACATACAAACCCCTCAAAATCAATAATTAAAGGCAAAATGTTTAAAAAAGAACATGAAAAATACAGTAAAAATCTGCATGAGAGGAAGATAGTGTTAGTGGTGCAGAGCTGCTGTTCTCAATTGAAAATAATGCCAGCACCTGTTCTGAAAAAAATTGAAGGCTTCACAGTAATGCACACTTTCAGTGCCACTTTTTAAATACACCATTTCTTGAAAAGACAGAAAGGATTCAAAACTTGCAGACTTAATATGGGAAAAAATAATCCAAACCTCTTAGCAACAGAATGCAGAACGAAAGCCAACAGAAATCATGTATGTGACCCATTTCCAGGCCATGGCAGGAGTTCAAAAGAAGAAGAATCAGTTTGAAGTCCTTCACATGCATGTGAAGAGTTCTTGGCACAGGAGCTCCGAATCATTCAGCATGCCCTACATATGAATTCATGGAAAAAAACCCAAGGTCCAGGAAGCTCAGACCAAAAGGAAACCCAAAGATATATAGTTCTTTGGCATCAGAGAAGGTAAACATTACCTTTCCAATGGACTGAGAGATTACAAACTTAGGAGCTGTATTTACTCCTTTCACTAACAGCAGAAACCACAGCAATCCTTCCCAGCCTCTTACAGCCAGGAGTAGGGAGCTTTCAAAATTACATCTGCATGCCACAAGCATCTCCTTCAAAAGAGAGAAGATGCTACTGTAAAAACAGGTATTTTCAAGTTGAAAAAAATTACGTTTGGTCAGAATCGTACATGAATAGGATTTTGTGTTCAAACAGAACGGTTTGAGCACTCAGCAGTAGCAGCATAGCTGCATGTAAGGCATTTTAGGAATGATTCGAATACAGCTCACTGCCTTCAGCACGTTACTAAATTCAGCTAACACGAGCAACCTCTCACATTTTATTACTAAAGCTGTGGTCACTGGAATCAACCCCGAAACATCTGTAGACCGTCCATAACATCAGATGCAACACAAAGAGCGCGTGCATTCCCCGCGAGGGAGCAGCTGCCTGCACAGGGGACGTGTTGTGCCCAAGGAGAGGTCACTGCCCGAGGCAGGCCCTGCTAACTGGCCCAGTCCTGGAAGCGGAAGCAGTCCCCGGCGATCTTCCACACGGTGTTGGTGGGGGTGGCCTGTGCTGTCAGCAGGAAGTTCTGATTGAAGTAGCGCTGCTTATCCCCATCAAATTTGACAGTCCCACTTGTCACCACGAGGACTGTTGTCTGGCCTTGAGTAGCTTGCTCTTCACAAGGAGGTATGAAATGATGAAGAAAACAACTCAAACAAAGACTAGCAGGTAAAGAGGCAGGAAATGCACACAGAAGCTCGGTTCAACTGCGGTTACACTGCGCCAGGCTAATGGCTGGGTGCAGGCAGGGAGTGCGGCTCTGCTGCAGCATTTCTGCACAGACAGCGGTGCGTTCACCAACACGGCTCGGCCATGGCTTTGCCATTCTCATCTCCTGCTCTTCATTTAGAGCACTGACAAACACCTCCATTTGTGCTTACAGTAAGCTCTCATTACTTGAGATTTACACACATATAGATATTTAGCAACTTGCATATACTTTCCCCCCCCGGTTATTAAAAATTATGTCTTTTTCACAGCAAAGCAAGTGTGTTTGACCACAGGCTTTTCCGTTACTTATATTCCCAAAATGTCCATTGGAAGCAATTTATTAACTTCTCAATTACATAAACCTTTCTTTAGGAGCTGTTAATCAGAAATCTAAAGAACTTAACACCTATTCTAGATGTAAAGAAATCAAAGTACATACAAGTTAATAACGATTTGTTCCACATTATACTGCAGGTCAGTACAAGAGGCCACCATAGGGGTCTCCCAAGCACAACATAACCTGATAAGCCAGACTTTTTCCATACATGAAGATAGATCACATCTGAACATGATCTAAACAAAAAAAGACCTTAAAATATTTTCCCAGACATAAAAAAAGTGTATAGTTGCTGCATCTCGATTTGTGCTTTATTTAAGCACAACTTCACATTTCAACCCTCGATATTTTCTCTAAGCTTATTCCAAAGGAATTATTAAGCACTATTATAATTGCTCACTTTCAATAGTTATAAAAATAAAAAATAACTAAGTAAATTATAATACAACCTTACCGTGAACAGGCTGGCAGTCCAACACATTAACCTGGAATTCACTTGATGGCAACATTTCAAAAAACTTATTTAGTTCTTCTTGCCCAGACACTGCATTTCCATTCCAAACTAATGTGGCTTTGTCCAAATACAGTCTGGTTAAAGCCTGAGTGATTATGAAAACACACATTTAGATAAAATATGTAAATCTACAATGGACAACATACAAAGCTTACGCTGTGAAGTACTGCTTTCTTCAGTTATTTTGACAGATAAAATGCCTTCCTGAAACAATAGCTCCTTTTAACAACCAGTGCTCCTGACCAAGAAATAAAACTTTATGAGTGGCACAGTGACTCATGTCTCAAATACTGATAATATCCCTTTAACAAAAGTAATGGCAGAACTGAAGTTGCTGTTAACAAAAGGACAGTGCTACCTTTCCACAATAAGTTTATCACTGAATTTCTTTTTTCTTTCTTCTGAGAGGGAAAGTGTGCACACACCACAGTTTAGGTCAGGAAATTACAATTCAGGTTAAAAAAAAAAAATTGAACAAGACAAGGAACAGGTGAAACTTGAAAAGGACAGCAGCATACCAGAACTTCCCAAATGTTTCATAAGCTGTCACAGATGAGTATCTGCCCAACTCTTCTTTAAGGTATTGACACATCCCTGTCCAACCTACTCATGTGCAAAGTGACTGTGAAGTAACATGGGACTGCTGGCACTTGCACATATTAAATTGCAAATACAGCACATTTAAAATTCCAAGGACTGGTCCCCAAGGCTCTCTTTTGGTGAAAATCTTTGTTGCATGGTACCACATCAGCGTGGTCCAGGAGCACGTGCAGAGCCAGACACAGCTGTACTGCTTCAACTGCAGGCACCCAGCAGAACCCCAGAACCAAAAGCGGTAACTGCTAATGAAAGTAGTTTGGGAAAAAAAAGAAGCTAAATTCTGACCTCAAGGGAAAACAAATCAAGTTTTGCTTCCCTGGCCTGACCAAATGCTGTACCTGTGAGACAGAGCTGCACACCAACTGAACGAGAGTCATGAGGAGTCTAAGGCATTTCTGAACTGCCCCTTTTATAGCAAGGCTGCACAGGAGCACAAAATCTCCTGCAGGGCAGCCTCAGGAACAGCTATCCTGCTCTGCTAACACAGCACATGGTAACCAGTGTTCAGGTGCTTTCTGTGGAATGATGGTCAGAAATGCAAACAAAAAGTGCCAAGACAGCTTTAACTATGTCAAAACAGATACATACCCTTCTTCTTTTGTCCATTGTCTCATAGTAAATGTTGACAAACTCATCTGCAGCTCTACAAGCTTGATCCACATAGGTTTTGAAATCCTAGAGGGAAGAAATCATATCAAATTTCTTTAGTTATGCAACTCAATTATTGACTCAATTACTGCTGCAAGTCACTTTGACTGGTCTTTTCCATCCTCACCACAAGATGACATCAAATAATGTTAAAAATTATTCTAAGCTCCTTTTCTACTGGCAGAAGTACCAGCTGTTAGGCAGGTGACAGTTTCAGCATTAGTTTTGAATGCTGTTATATTTATTGTATTTAAATTGCAAATATTTACATTGGAAAATGGGCTACAGCTGGCTGCAGGTTGTGTGGCCACACAGTTATTCAAGGAAAACAGTTGTTGATGTGATGGCTATTCTGAAATGAAGTTAAGGAACAAGATTTATTCATTTACTTCTGAGGATCAGCAAGAACGCAATCACACTGCCATCCCAGTCTCATTTCTTAACATACCTTTATATACAGAAATATAAAATACAGCAGGAGAGAGAACACCAACATCTGGATGGATTCCTTCTAGTACTGATCAGAGCTATATCCATAGGTCAAAACCAAACACTTGTCCTCACACCTCACCCTTTTCCTTACATCTCTCCTTTCATTCATGCCCAGGTGGCAGCCTGTGCTGTCTCACCATTGCACTGGGGTCTCACTGGGTATTTGCTCAGCTTGTTCATCTGTTTGGCCCTTACAGACCGTGAACTGAGACATCCTGGAAAGTAAATTCTGAATTCCCTGTCCATATATCCATAAACCTGCATTTGGTTCTTACCATCAGTTGTTTAAAATGCTATTATTTATCACTGTCCTATATTCTCAGCATCTGCAGCTCAATCAGTGCTGAACAATCTCACTGCTTGTGTTTTCTTGGCTGCTTTTACTGAATATACTTCAGAAGCAGCAGGAATTCCTCCAGTACTAACACAAAAAGTAACTGGAGAAAGCTCCAATCTGACAAGTAACTAAGGCCTCTCAAATAATCCCGTTTTTTCAACAGAGCCAGCCGTGTTTCAGTGCACTATCTTTTCTCTCCCCCTGCAAGGACACAAACCGCTCTCCACGTGCCCCCTTCCCCAGCAATTCCCAAACCCGCGGGCCCACGGCAATGCCAGGAGGTGCCCGAGAGGCTCTGGGGACAGGAGAGTCAGCCCAGGGCCGGGAGCAGCGCCTGAGCAGGGCCGGTGAGAGCAGGGCCGGGCCTCGGGCAGCTCCCGCTGCACCGCAGCCCCTGCCAGGCGGCAGCAGCCGTGCTCCCCGCCGCCAGCACACGGAACGCCGTGAGCGAGGGCCCTGCAGCCTGGCGGGAGCTGGAAGGAGCTGCTGGGCACCTGCGGTAGAGGTCTAACAGGAAACAAGCTCTGTTGGTTTTGGCAGCTTTTATCAGCCACAACCAGCAAACGGCTTGAGACTGTGCACAGTTTAGGCACACGGTGAACTTCCGGAGCTCATCTGGTCCTAATCCCTTTCCAAAGCAGAGCTGACTGCAAAGACTGATCCACTTTCCAGGTTGCAGCTGACAGCTCTGTGTGCTCTGTCCCGTCTCCCGGCACGTTTGGACATCTCCGAGGATGGAGACGGTCACAGTTCCTCGGCTCCAAAGTCACTCAGAAACCCCCTCACTTAGAAACCCTCCTTCCAAGCTTTTAAACGGAAAACCACCATTTAAAAAACAGCCACCCAACCCCAACATCAACTTCTCGAAGACTCTGGCGGCAACTCCCAGCAGTTTTCCAACCCACACGGCCGCAGCCGAGGCCCGGCGGAGCGCCTCTCTCC
>VXBU01002993.1:83595-131121 GCA_013400315.1 Bombycilla garrulus | reverse complement strand
CCGCGTTCCCGGCGGTTCCCGGCCCGGCCCGGACTCACCACGGACGCGGCCATGGGGCGGCGAGGCGGGAGGGCGCCGGAAGTGCACTGCTCCGCCGCTTCCGGCCGCGCGTCCCTCGCCCAAAGCGCTCCGGCGCGGTGCCCTGCGCAGCGTTCCGCCTGCAGCGCGGCCGGCGGCGGGGCTCTCCGGGCTGCGGCTGCCGCACCGCGAACGCTGCCGCGCTGCTGAACGAACGGCTGCTGCCGCCGACCGCCTGCTTCGTGCAGAGTTCTTACAAGGGACGGCTTCAGAACTGCGCTCAGATGTACTCAAAAACCAAAAAATATCTTTACTGAATTAAGGGTGTATCAAGATTTCAGAAATGCATTCAGACATCTGGGTTAGGCCATATTTTTTTCTGTTTTCAGCCATTGATTAAAATGAATTAAAATTTATGACAAAGCACTGAATGATTTCAGTATCGCTGACAAACTGCATAGATTTTTATTGTAAATTATTTGATACTGGGCAAGGAATGACCGCTGAATGAAAATGGAATTCAATCTCCAGTAAGGTGGAGAGTTCCCATTTTCCCACAGAACCCTCCTGTGACAATCATGCACATTTGTATTAAGACCTATGCACAAACGAAGACAGGCTGCATCTTCTCAAATGAACTTTGCTCTGTGTCACAGCAAACTGACATTTCTGGAACAGCCTCAATTGCAGACTAAAGTTAGGCCTATGGGTCCTGATTATCCTTGATAAAATGAATAGTCAGTCCTTAGTTTTGCAAATAGTCCTCTAAGATTATGCAATTAACACTGACAGATTTACATTTAACTTTATCTATTCAAAGAACCCAACAAACTACAATACTTCTTAATTTACTGATGCAGAATATACATCCCATCACCGGAATCATAACACTCTTGAATTCCACAGCCTCGAAATCTCACTGCAGCCCTATATCCAACGCTGGGCCATGTCCAGTGAGGGTTCTTGTGAAAGGCAGGACTCCCACCTGATGATAAAGTGACCAGAGAGTGCAGTGATGTTCCCAGATGTACAGAAGTTTGATGAACTGTCTCCTAAAACAAGGGCAGCAACTGACACTGGCCAAATCCAAATGTGATTAATGGGATTCCTGTGAAACTGGATCATGACTCAGTGTTTGAGGGTTTTGCCTGAGCAAGAGCTGAATGACAACTCAAAGATTTGATCTGTTGATTTTAATGAGAACTGGGAGTAGGTCTCAGATGTTTGACTTATAGACTGGATAAAAAATGAATGCTAAAGCTGGATTTGGGATTTACTAAACCACAGTGGACTTAAGAAAGCATATTTTGGCCAGTTCCCAGCATAAAAGGTGGGGCTGGGCAGAACCTGTGCTTGTTACAGTCCCATGGGGACTCTCAACTGTGACCACTCCACCTCAAATTTCTGCTGTTCCAGAACTGGAATGCAATGACTCTTATGCTGATAAATACCTGCCTTGTTTTTTAAAGAAAAACAGGACTTGCTATATATTGAAGTGGTAATTGTATCCAATGGGATATGCTGAGATAAAGTACAAATAACTTCCATTTTACTCCATGCAAAGCAGTCCCAAGTGGAGATAAATTTTCAGAACAGGTCAGTTCAAGGTGTCACCACATTTGCTTGTTAAAGAATTTTTAAATTCTCTTCATTTCATTAGATAATGATGTATTATTTGACCTCTTGAGAAAATCTGACCATGTGTATGTAAAGCATGGCCAGGTAAACATGTTTGTAGGATTTTTCCTCCAATATCTTTCCCCTTTCAAAAAAGAGACACCCTTTGAGAATAGGAAAATTTAAAGTAAATTTCCATTAATTTTTTTTTTAAATGAATAATTAGCCAGCTACAGATGGAGCACTAACTACTGCACATGACAGACTTAACAGAACTTCTGTGCAGAGTTCACTTGGATGAGAAAGGCCTGCAGGGCTGGAACTGTAGTTTATGTCTCTCTGAAATTGTTAGGTCAGCTTGTAGCATATTCTGAGCTCAATCTGTGTTCAGCTCAGGCCCTGGGAGGTAGCCCACAACAATTAACTGGTTTGTGGGAGTGCTTAACATCAATCCAACGCTAAGTAATGTTTCTCCAGGCCAAACATACCCATGACCTTTAAAGGGATCATTTTCCAGCGAAGAACAATTTACTTCCAGCTGGAAGTAAAGAGTTTTGTCATTTGCTTTTCTTTACAATTGGAAGAGTTAGGAGAATCCTGTATGGTTATTGAGTATATGCTTGCAGGTGTTTTACTTCTGTTCCTGAATACACCAAACTATTTAGCCTTTCTGATTATCTGACCCACGGTTCTGTGCTCGGCTGATCTGGCCCAGCAGTCTGCAGCAGGGAAAGCAGCATGCCTTTCTTTTGGCCTGTCCCTGCTCTCTGTGTTATTACAATGGTACCCAATGTTCCCTAAAATATCAGTAATCCAATAGCCAACTGTTAAAAAATGGCAAAATCACACTAACTCCAGTGGAAGGCAGATCTGGCCTTTGGTTTGTTTGCTTTGGCTAAATAGGGAATAGACAAAGTTTCTTCAAAATGTACCTTTAGCCACTACATCAGTTCCACAGCCCCAGTGCTCAAGCTCCAGTTTTAGGAAATATCTTGGCTAAATGTCAAACAATTGCATCAGCTCTTTCAAGGCAAATATTAGACAGAGATTGCATCTGAAATAATTACCCAAGCACCATTCAATTAACCTACTTGGCTAAAAGGTGATGCACAAATCAATAGTTTGTAACAGAGGCATGTGTTTCAGATCAAACTAATCAATAGGCATCAGAGTAATTTCAAGTTACAGACAAATGCAGACAAAGTTAAAATTCAAGCAGTTTAGATACCAAATGTATTGCAACTTAAAAGAGCTCTTTTAGGCAGGATATTCCTCAGGTACAATTTCAATATATCATTGCTTTTATTGAACTATTTTGTCTCTTTTCTAAAATAAAAATAATTACTGTCATTTTGGGAGTACTCACAAAACAGGTGTAAGTTCCCCTGTTGGTCTTTGGCCAGGTAATAACTGAAACTGTGCATTAGATTTCCCCTGAGCACAGCAACTGGAGCAGACCTGACTATTTGGAATCAGACCTGACTATTTGGAATTTTCTGTTTACTTTTCACTACCACTTTTCTCCCCCTTTACCTTCTAACCTTGTACATGCATAACAAGATGGAACAACAGGAGACCCAGCTCGAAGCCCAAAGGATAAATTTTAGTATCAGAGGACTTGCTATTTTCTACCTACTATAAGAAAATTTTCTTGTTCACAAGCCTTTTAACAGGAAGGGCTGTCAGGGAATGAAGAGGAGCTGTACAAAATGAGCTGAGTCTCATCTCCCTTTTCCTTTATACTATAAGCATACCTCCAATCAAATGTACTGAAGAAAGTCATAGCACTTCCAGTGGATTGTCTCGGTTCTGTGGAATCATTGGCACATTTCTGGCCTGTGGCTGCAATAACATGGTGCCTCTCTGGCAGCATTAGAAACTCACTTTCTACAATTTGTGGGCAGAAGATAAAATTATCTGATTTTCCAAACAGATAATCCCAGTATGTTAGACACATTTCTTCACGTGTGCATTCTTTACATTTGAAGGCAACCCCCACTCTGTGCTTCCTTTGAAGCTGTCAGAGTAGCTGTGGGACAGCCACGGGGATTCCAGGACTCCACATGTCCCCAAAGGTTGTCTGCAGTGACAAAACAGAGTCTGCCATCTTTGCTAGTGAAGACTTGCGTGGAGGGCACCACCTCCTCCTCTTTTTCCTGAATGTTCTCAGCCCTCAGCTAGATCAAAAGTAAAATATAAGATCTGATTGTGAACGCTCCCATCTCTCCAATCATTTTAAGGAATATCCATTAAAATATTGATGTTGTCCCAAAGATGAACAGAAAGGCTGAAGAGCAAGTGCAGACGCAAGTTACCTCTTTACCTTTACTGTTTTACAGGTTCTATTTATTTATGGAGACCCAAAGCTAGGTCAGTGTCTAATCTCATCTGTAACAGCCTAATCTATTTGTCTTTGACAAGTTACAGCCTTTGGAAAGGATTGTTTATAATGGTCCTGCAGCATTTGTATTGCATTTACCAAATCCTCAGTAGGATGAACTCCCATTCCCACTGCAGTTATTAATAACAAACTCTGCATTGCTGCAGTGTAAATACTGATACACCAAGGAACACTAAATCTGATTATTAACTCCCATGACTGCACTAGTCTGCCAGCGAGGAATATATTTAAAAACCACAGTAGTAAGAAGTGGGGGAACACAAACTTTGAGCCATTTACAAGGATCTTTTTGATTTTATCACCAAACTGACAAGCAAGGTAAATACTCAGAAAAAAAACAAGCCCTATGGCAGTTTAAAAATTGTTTTTCTGCATTCCTTCAGAGTTTACGTCAAAGCAAGAAAAGGGATTATCATCTTTAAAAATACTGTTTCTTCATGTTGCTTTTCTCTAGTGAAAAGGTTTAAGAAAGAAGTCCAAACATGAGAGATTTCCTGGCGACCTTTGGATTTCTATTTCAAGATTATTTTGTAGGGATAATGAGAGATATTATTTCCTTTTAGGCTCTAAAACAGATCAGGTAAGAAGAGGACTCAGGGTACTGGTAAAAGGATGCAGAACCTCACACATTTAAACCTTCAGCCAAATCCATCCAACTTGTTTAGGGACATAGGTGGCATTTACTCTCCATCCTTGTTCAGTTCTCAGAAAGTAGACAGTGTCCTCTAAAAGGCTCAGACATTATTTCAGACATTGGGCACAGTGTCCCAGTCAGAAAACTGAGGATACAGACAAGCTATCTTTAGGTAAAATGCTCTATTTGCCTCTGCACCACTTCAGTATATCTAAAGAACAAAGTAAACATGAGAAATGTCCTGTAATGGTAGCTTAAAAAATCAAGGTGAACATGCTCATAGAATTAGAACAGGCTGTGTCCCTAAATTCTTGTCAAGATTCACTATAAGTCTTCTCTTTATTATTTACATTTCAACGCATTAATATACCACAAAAATTGTTTCTTAAGTATTGAGAGAAGAACATCCAAGCAATTGGCTTAAATGCCATCAAGACAGGCAGGAATAAACCAACATGCCAGTGCTGTGTTGATTTATTCCAGAGCGATGCACCTGGACCCACCAGCTGTCATTCCATCTGGAGAAACAGCTGTTTGCTCAAGAGCTGTCATATTGTCTGACACAAACAACTGCTTGGTAAATTTGTCATCAGGGATTCTCTTCGGGATTTGAAATCCTTGAAAATGTCACATTTTGTTTCTGTCCTTAGGTTTGGAGCATTTTAGTGTGCAGGGTTCCCCTGAAGCTCTGGGTAACTCCAGTCAGAATTACAGGGCCTGCAGCATCTCCAAAAAGGTCAAGTTCAAGGTGGTTTTCACTATGAGCTAAGGATGCCTAAGTAAGGGGAGGTGGAAAGTAATGTTTAGTAGATCAAATTATGTGGAAGAGACAGTGGAAGGATCCAGTCAAATCACCAGGCTAAGAACATGAGACAACAAATTCATTTTATATAAACTATGGGGGAGAAGGGAGAGGGAAATTCCAGATCATGGAAATTGTGGAAGACGTTACAACAGTCAGGGCTGGGGAGTGACCTTATAGAGTCATAGCTGTGGGGAAAGAACAAACATGTTTATTAGAAGTGTTATTATTAGGGAATGTTTTGCATGAAGCAGTGAAATATGAATACTCGATGAATGAAGCAGCATGTTATTACAGGGTTGAGCAACTGGGAGGACTGTGGTAAAGAAGATACTAAACAGGAAATGAAACAACATTATGTGATAGGAAAGTGCTTAGAAATTGAGAGATAGACCTAAAAAACATTTGAGCATAGGCAAACTTTGAAGCTGAGGGTTGATGAAATCACCACACAAGTATGTGTAAGAAGAAAATGTGGGAATTGAAGACAGTCATACAATACCTCTGAAGAACTGAGAGAACAGAACTGACCCATCCAAAGAGATGTTTTATGAACTGTAGGAGATGAGCACCAGAAGCGAAGGTAATGAAAACAGTAGATCAAGTTGCATCCTGAAAAAACTGGTTTGAAAGTTTATTCCAGTGGGTAATAATAGAGTCAGTAAAGTGCATAATGGATGGGAAATCTAGTTAGCAGAGATAGAACTTGCCAGACAATTATCCATCTAATTTCTTCTTTACAAGTACTGTTTGTGGCACAGGAGAAACTGGCATGAATTTTAATACACAGCATGTTAACTTAAACTGCCCACAACATACAACTAATCAAGAGAAGGAAAACTCTCTTCAAAAAAACCCTCTCTTTTCACTAACAGCATGCACTATTAGAAATGTGTATTTTATGACCTGCTTTCCTCTTAGCTGTGTGCATACTGGGCTTGCTGATATCTCATAACAGATTTGCTTCCTTTTTTGACCTAAATTGAAGAATAATGAATACCATGAATACCACGTAGTCAACATTTTAAATGATCTTTTTTGAATGAACGATGTGGACTTATCATAATAAGTCAAAATGTTATTCCTGCAAAAATGGGATTTAATTAAACATCACTAAGCTCAAGGATTTTTAAAGGGGAAACCATGGTGAAAATGAATACAGTCAAAGATAAAAAGCAGATAACCTGTATCTCCATTATTCACACAAGGAAGGATAAGTTTTCTGCTGAACATACTGACGCTGATCTTTAAATTCACTGAATATAGAAAAGAGAGTGATTGAAAGAGACACATTTTCCATGAGGAGAGGCATAGAGAGTTGGGATTGTTCAGTCTGGAGAAAAAAAAAAAGGCTTTGCTGCCTTCCAGTAAAGAGGCCTTAAAGAGGGCTTATAACAAAGATGGACAGGCTTTTTAGCAGGGCCTGTTTTAACAGACAGGACGAGGGGTAGGGGTTTTAAACTAAAAGCTGGTAAGTTTCAATTAGGAATTCGGCGCCGGTGGTGCTGAGGCTCTGGCACATGGCGCCCAGAGAAGCCGTGGCTGCCTCATCCCTGAAGTGTTCAAGGCCAGGCTGGCCGGGGCTCGGAGCACTTTGGTGCCCGTGCCCCCCGGGGCTTGTGCCGAGCCGCTCCCTGAGACGCTCCCCGAGGCGCCCCGCGGTCCCCGCGCGATTTCTGCGCTGTCCCTGCGCAGTTCCTGTGCTATCGCTGAGCAGTTCCTGCGCTGTCCCTGAGCAGTTCCTGCGCTGTCACCGGGCGATCTCTGCGCTGTCCCTGCGCAGTTCCTGTGCTATCGCTGAGCAGTTCCTGCGCTGTCCCTGAGCAGTTCCTGCGCTGTCACCGGGCGATCTCTGCGCTGTCCCTGCGCAGTTCCTGTGCTATCGCTGAGCAGTTCCTGCGCTGTCCCTGAGCAGTTCCTGNCGAGCCGCTCCCTGAGCCGCTCCCCGAGGCGCCCCGCGGTCCCTGCGCGATTTCTGCGCTGTCCCTGCGCAGTTCCTGTGCTATCGCTGAGCAGTTCCTGCGCTGCTGTCCCTGAGCAGTTCCTGCGCTGTCCCTGGGCGATCTCTGCGCTGTCCCTGGACGATCCCCGCGCGTTCCCTGCCCCTCGTCACCCCCAGGGGGCGCGCGCGCAGCACCCGCGGCAGCCGCGCGGCGCTGACGTCAGGGCCGGCCCGCCGAGCGCGGCGGTGACGTCACGGAGCGGTGCNGCGATGGCGATGGCGATGGCGATAGCGGGCTCCCGGTCACGGCTGCTCACCGCGTGTCAGAGCAAAGTCCAAAGCACAGCGCTCGGCGCAGTCCAGTTGCTTTGCACCAGTGCAGGAACTTTGCTTTCCAGGAGCCTGGAATGCAAAACAGGAAGCTGTGTTTGTCCCCCCGCAGCCGCTGACACCGGTACAAGTGTGGCTCCCGGCTCTCTGGACGTTCCTGCTCCGTGTCCTGATCCCGCCACAACACTGATGGAACAAAGCCCTGGGTAGCAAGCATCCAAATTTCTTGTCTCAGAACCACCAAAACTTAGAGCGCCTTTATTCACTTTAGATGGGTACCTGGAAGCTTTCATATTTTCAAAGCTTGTAAAACCTTTCAGGCTGGTCTTGGGACACTAGTCATAGTTTAAAAGCTCTACTGTAACGGAACTTTAGATAAAGTTGTTCTTGCAAACTCCTTTTACCACTGGCAACCACCAGCTGAGCCAAGTCCTCAGGCTTCCCGCCATCAACTGCATCCCTCTGCAAAATTAGTAATTAACAGTAACATAACATTTCATTCCGAGCACAGCAAAAGAACCGGCAGGCTCATGGAGTCCAAGAGGAGTGCCTGTTGCAGTCTGGTGGATCTTTGATAAAATTATGTTGAGAACCTGTGAATAATCAGATTCCTCTGGAAGGAGAAAGAAGTGATGTTTATGTCTTTGGTGAAGACTCCTGCTTGTTATTCAAACCATTCTTGAGATAGAAGGAACAAAAGGAGAAGGAAGAAGAATATTTATGTATTTAAAATCTGATGACACTGTAGAAAATTTTTCCTTTTTGTAATTCAGCAGATTGCAGAATATATTAAATATTTTCAAGGACATTACAAGGGAATATTCTGAAAAATCAGGTTTTTTTTCTTTAGGTATCTAAAAGGCCACACAGACCTATTGCTTTTTTTTAGATTATGCCTGAGTATAACATTCTAGCCATGAAAACAAAAGAATATTAGTATTATGGAAGTTTGAAAATATCTTCAAATACAGATAGTACTTTTGAGTATCTCACAAATATCACTAAAGCAAAAGTATAGGGAAATATTGGAAAATTGAATTCTTTTTCTATTCCCAGATATTTGGAATAAGGTTATGTGGCACTTAAGTACAGAAGCAGAATAAACACTACCAAGTTCTTTTTCTGTTTCAAGCAGGAAGACAAAAAGGTACAATGACAGTGATGGAACACACCTTTCTATATTAAACTACCAAAAAAGAACAAATTATGATAATTTAAAGTGGGCTCTGGAGTATGCAATAGCCTGATAACTAATAGGGACAGAGGATTTTGCACTAGATGCCCCAAACACTGAAAACTGCTGAGAGCTAAGGAAATTTTGTCATTGATCTGTGAAGGTGTCTGTGCACACTGAGTAGAAACCTCAATTTCTGCTCTCACAGAGTTGTGCAAAGAGCACATCTCTTCCCAGCAGCTTCTCTCAGCTTACAGAGCCAGTCCTGTGGCAGGAGGAAGCACCGAGGCACTGTGCACCTGGAGCAGCACTCACTGGTGCCTTGTGTGTTCAATGTTCTATATCCAACCAAGACCCCAAGGATCCGTGTCAGTTGATCTCTGGCTGATCTCATTTGAGAAAGGAGACAGAAATGTGCACAAGGGACTTGCTCTAATTTTTATTTTTAGGCAGATCTTCACAACCTTGAACAACTATCAAGAAAAAGAAGCCAGTGCTGTAAACAAACTCTGAACTAGAAATTCTAACACAATTAAATTCAGACAGTAAGGTCAGGAGATTGCAAAGAGTCTGTGAAGTAAAATGCACAGGGCTTCCTCAATTCCATTTCTGTGTTGCCTGAGTGTGTCCCCTCTATCCATCCACCTGCCCGTAGGTACCATCTGCCTCTTTAGGTCAAAAACTCGAGTGTCACTTGCTTTAAAGTCTGTCTGACTTTCAAGACTGTACATATTCAGGTCAGAAATATTAAAACAGGCGTGAGAAATTGTATCTTCATTTACATCCAGTGAAGATTTGAACTATAATGAAAACATGGCTTTGAAAAATTGGTTAACATTAAGGAAGGTTTAGAGGATAAGATTCTAGAAAGAGAAATGTTCTGTTGATTTTCTTAAATTACTTTAAACGTTTTAAGCAGCTTGTTAGGATTCTTTA
Source organism: Bombycilla garrulus (assembly GCA_013400315.1). Taxonomy (NCBI): domain Eukaryota; kingdom Metazoa; phylum Chordata; class Aves; order Passeriformes; family Bombycillidae; genus Bombycilla; species Bombycilla garrulus. Next base: position 121,267 of record VXBU01002993.1, on the reverse strand, counting down.
CAGCAATGAGATGCTTGTATGAAATGGTAATAAACTTTTAGAAGTGTGACATGGACTAGATTATCTTCCAGATAAATTTCTGTGAATTTTAAAGCAACAGTCAGTTGTACACTTAGTGTACCAGTGTGGATGGATTAGTAGTAGAATTTAAAACAAATTAAATTATTAAGGATTTTAGGCTTAGAGTAGGTGCATGCAATGTCTACTCATTTGAGAATGGAAGCTTATAGAAAAATGGTAATTTATTAATTTGAACAATATTTTTGGCTTCCTGCATGATGTTTAAGGGTACAGACATAACAGTCAAGGTCTGAACAGGCACTACATGGACAATAAGTTCTGTTCATTAACTCCAAATAACTTTTCACTCTAATCCTCAACAGGCATGTGAAGAAATCAGCAACAATGGTTTCAGCACAGTAGTTCAATTACTCTGAAACTAGACACAGATTTTACTGAGGGAAAATCACAGAGAGGAGTAGAGAATGTTGTCATACTGCAGGGCAGAACACCCAGAGGGAGGATATCCCATTGCAAAGTGAAATGGTGAGGTAATGGTAACATTATTTTATAAACTGCATACACATCAATGACAACTTAAAGCTTAGTGTACTGGAATGTCTTGGAATAACAGAAGAAGAATTCATCTGACCAGATAACAGGCACAGAACACTGTTAATGACAATGTCAGCAGTAAAACCAAGAGGAATTTTTAGGCTTATATTGACCTGTGTTGCAGACCAACATTCCTTGTGCAAGGTATTTATTTTCTGCTTCCACAAAATGTTAGTATAAGAAAATATAACAAAATCTCAGATGAATCTACCATGTGCTATTGTCTACTAGCAATGAAGGGTCATGAAAAATGGGCCTCGATTATGCTGCACATTCTCTAAGAAAATTAATTGGAAGTTCCTGAATGTACATAAAAAAGTAGTACAATACAAATCAAAATAGTAACAGTGTCCTGAGCACTCTGTTACTGTGCTGGCAGAGCATCAGGCTTGTACTTCCTGAGAGCAACACCCAGCAAATTGGTGTGACCAGGGAAAAGAGAGGTGTGGTCAGAACCATGTCTAGTATGAAATGATGATGTTGACACTCACACAGTTTATTATATTGTTATTTTTACTGTGGCAGGTGAAGGCACATTCATCAGCATAATGTACAGAATAAAACCACCAAGTACCATTTAGCAATTCCTGCCAAGTAGTGCTGCTTGGGGTTGTAGAAGATGCCAGCCAGGGTCACACCTGGCAGACCCCAGCAGCTTTCCCAAGTGAAGAGTGCCAAACCAAGGCTGTTATGGAGCTCACTGTGTGATGTCACACTCCTAACGATGTTGCCACTGATTCCCACAGGAGCCTGTCAGGTCTGAAGATATCCTACAATCTCTGTCTCTTTTATCACCCAGCACCAGCCCACCTGTTCCAAAACTTAACATTCATGATGTCCTTTATTCACCAATTCAGAAGAATCTGGGATTCTGTTATCTATGAAAGGCTGATTTGGTACTGTAAATCTTGCAGAATGCTCTTGTGAGCAATAGTTGAAAAATAAAGGGAACTCTGAAAGATGAATTGTATTGAAAAAGTGAAATGAGTTAGGGATTCTCCCTTTCATCACCATGAATTCAGTCGGGAATTACTGACACTAGAGAAATAATTATGTGTGGTAGCTGGTACAGCTATAAAAAGTAATTTTTATTTTCTGCACTGCTTTATATGAAAGTACTGTATTTGCAGTGGAGAATTGCTAGTAGCTGGACCAGGGCTGTGCTTTAGTTTTAGTGTGAGATTAATGAACTCATACTCAGTCCGGTGTTTTTATTGTTCCTATTCTCCCTAGTTTGGAAGAATAATCATTGAAACAAAGTCTAGACCAGGAAATAAAGACTTCCATTGATTTATAGCCTAGAAAAGAGAGAGGAAGGAAAAAGCAGAAAACAGACAAATACAGACTGAAGTGTTGAAACTGTTAAGTCAAAAATATACTAATATATTTTCTTAACCATCCTAATTTGGTTACACTGTTTCTAAATAATTTTTATTTGCCATTTAAATCTATTTCTAGCAGCAAAACAATTCCAAAGAAGAGTGCTCAATATTCTTCAGACTGGTTATTATATCAAGGCTCAGGAGATACTCTTAAGAGTAACAACACTGCACAGTGTTGTTACTGACATTTTAGATAGATGTGCTCAAAAATTTTCTGTCTCATGCTTTTATGGATCTAATGTATATGAGTAAATCCAACTAAACATTCCACTGACTAAATGTCTGGGTATCATCTAGATAAAAAGAGTGTAAACCAAACCAGTGGCACTCCACAAGAAGACCAAATATGAAAAAAAAAGCCTGTACATTTTTTTCCTATTGCTAATCTATGGGTTTACAGTAAGGAAGGCAGCAGTGAGGGGCACAGCAGAAGGGAGCAGCATTCTCCCTCTGAGGGCTGAGCTCTGTGCCTACGGATGAAGGCAGACAACACAGGCTCTAACACAGACTCTTCCTCTCCTGCCAAAGGGGACTGGAAGTGATCTGAAGTGCAAAAAGAGACAGAAACCACTGACTTGAGTGGAATGTGAGGCATGCTTTCTCCTTTGTTTTCCAGCATGTTTGACTGCTAAAAGAAAACAGTGTCTCTAGCTTTGAATCTTGCCAGCTATAACATCGGTCCAAGCTAAAAGGTGCTGAGCCCTTTCTGGGGAGGTGCAGAGCCCCATGAATTCCCAGGAAGGCAGGAAATGCTAAAGGAACAGCCTTCCAACACTGAAACATGTTTGCAGCTTTCAAACCGTAGTGTTTCTGTGTAATAAAACTGCCCTGCTGGTACTAAATCTAATCAGTACCACGTGCCCCATCTCCCATGTAAGCATGTTTTGGAGAATATTTTCTACAATAGCTCATCTGTGGATTTAACCACAAATGAAATGTCTTGCTTACGTTGCACTCCCTTTCCTGCCTGCCTGCACAGAGTAAAATGAACGGTTTCTTCAGTTATCAGGCAGTTTGTCTTTTTCTCTTCTTCAGTCCCAATATATTCAGCATCCCTCCAGGGTTATTGTATCTCTAAATTCGCTGTGTGCACGTAGATGCATACACATGCAAATATAAAGATAGCATGACAGTTTCCTATAGCAATGCAAATAGGAAACAAATATGGAATTCTTCTGATTGAAAAGCCTTTATGAAGCATTCTGTCACTGAAAAGCTTTTAGTTCTAATTATACATATCTGAAATCGAGTCCTATGAATTGCTAAGTATTTTAGGTAAAAAATATAATACAATTCCAGTCAGACCTTAAATCTTGTAAAAAATATGGAAATCAAAATTATTAATTTTTTTTTAAGTCTAGCTGTTCTCTTACTTATACACTTCCAGTGTCCACTAAGCCACTTGGCCATTTACCTGCATCTCTGAGGAACCTTTGTATCCACAGTTAGAACTTATTTCCATTTCCTAGGAAAAATGTTTTGGAAAAAAAGATTTTAATCCTTCATTCATGTTAAAAGCTTGCAAGTTCTCTTTTTATTTATTATCTCACTTTTTATTTATTGGATTCCTGGGGAAAATGGGCTTTTCTGACCCTTCCACACTGGCCTCTCTGTATACTTTTCTGCACTAAAATTCTCTGTGTTCCTTACACAGTATACAGTAAGTTCCCTAATTCTTGGTTTCCTGAGAGATGAAAGACTGGATCGTTCCATGTGGATTTGTGATAATATTATCACTGGACTGCCAGCCCAGTTGTTAATGCCTCGAATCAGCTTTTGATACAAACTGGTTTCATTTTCTTGATTGAAATTTGAACAGGTTTCTGGTTTGCTTGCCCAGTATAGTTTGAGAAAAGTCACATACTAGTTTGGGTTTCATTCTTAGACGGCTCACTAGTCTTCTGAGGTAACTCTACTGTTGTTTACACACTGTCACTCCTGAATGGCAGAGGGGGATCTTCCAGTTTGACACAGGAAATCATGGACTATTCTCTAATTGACCAAAAGTGCCTTTTGTAAGTCAACCATACAGCACATGTGAATAAATGAAAGAAAACCAACAGGAATACATTTGTAATTTCCTCTTGGTCACCTTAAAAACTCTCTGAGAAACTAAACATTATTAATTAGCAATAATCAGTTAACCATAACCCACTCGTGAGTTACTGTCTCGCTTTAAAGTTTAGGAAATAACAGCAAAGAGATCAAATGACTTTTTTTGAGTCGTAAGAGAAACATCAATGTTAGTAATCCAGCAACATGAGGAGGCTGCATCTGAGATTTATGCTTTAAGGGCTGCACAAATGAACAGTTTCCAGTCTCACAGAACTGAAATCCTAAATGAAGATAAATAAGAGGTTATGGTGGGAATGGAAGGACAAGAGGGGTAAGTGACTTTCCTCTAGTGACACAAACAGAAATCCAGTTCTCTGATGCCACACTGAGATAAACAGCATAAATGTCAAACCTGCTTCCTAGACAAAGTCCAGGCATGTTGTTCCATGCCAGAGGAGCTAAACTATCCTTTTCTCTCCCCATCAACCTTTTCTCATTCTTCTCCCATTTTTATATGCTCTTAATCTCAAATGTTATTCCACAGGTTTTCTGGTTTCTAGATATCTTCTTGGACAGGAAACAAAGCTTTAGCTTTCTCAAAAGAGAGAGGTACATTCTTCTGTAAAACAGATGCATAATCAGCCAGAACTGAACCTCCCTTTAGCTCTCAAAGCTGCAAATTCTTTATAATACATGTTCCATCAATGCTTTGGCAGAACTATTCCAGTAATGATTGCAGGGAAGCAATAAATTGGGAAACGCCTATTATAAAACTCCCTATGGACAAGTCCAGAAGATACAATAGATCTTTGCATTTTCACTATTTCTTTAATTTCAGTAAGCAGCATACACCATCTACATTGCTTCCTCTCTAATAAAAGTCAACCACGCTTTATAAAATCCAAAAGTTAATGGTAATTTGAAGTCCAATAGGAAATTAAATCAGGATTATTAATATGCTTTTGGGATTATTTTACAGTTTGATTTACCTTCAGTATTTATGTGAAAGATTAAATTACATATATAACCAGTTTTGGAGCTATTTATTTATTTTATTTGATTATCAAGAGTCAACATCCTGGTAAAAATCATGTTGCAGAAAGCATGAATTATTGTGGAGTAACCTCTGGTTCAATGAGACCTAGAGTGGCCAAATCACACTCCCAGGGGAGCAAGAACTCTCTGCTGTTCCTTCTTCTCATCTCCCAGTTGGACAAGAAGTGGGGCAATCCTTGGTTCTATTCACAACTAGAGCATTAGTGAGACTGTGTGAGCCCAAGTGAAATGTTAAATAAATGTATTTTTTTCAAAATTGCAATCTTTGAAAGAGAACAAAAGACTGTTGTCTCTTTCATAGGTTACCTGGGCTGCTCCTAAAAATGGCTCAGAAAGAAATCTTCTGTTAGCTGTAAAGATTATACCATGGTAGGTTTTACCTAAGGTTTGTATTGACTATTTAATACCTTATTATTTGAATGTCTCTTTATAAAGATTAAAAATAAAAGGTTTTTCTTATTGTGATACTTCCTTCACCTAGAAAAGAATGTTATTTTTTTTCCATAAGAAAAGTGTTTTTATACAAAAGCTCAATCTTGTTAAATTGAGTCTAAAGCAATTAACCTATTTCTTACTGTCAGATTCATTTGTAATTTGACCTAAATGAAGACTAAAACCTGTGCTATACCAAATGACATTTTTGTATTGAGCCTGAAAAAACATCACAGCTGAAACAGGCTGTGCACATATGAATGAAACAAACTCAAATGAGGCTTTAGGGTCAGCATTTTGGAGGCTAAGTATTTTTTTCAGTTAAGGGTAAATTGTATAATCAGAAATTCAGTGTGTAATTCATATTGTTAATTTTGGTTTTTTTTTTTTTTAAAGTATTTTGAGAAGTCCTTTAATGACACAGTTTGTTGAGGGTTTCAGCTGAAATGATCAGGACACACACATACACACACATACATGTGTATATGTGCATATGACACATTACACCCATTAGCAATGCAAAGATCTCCTCTATACCATATCTATGATTATTTGAGCTTGTTTGGAGAATGCCCAGATGTGTTCCCTTTCCATTTTAGTGTCCTGCTCGAATTACAGACAGCCACAAGTGGGAGGCAGTGTGAAAATGTACCAAAAAAAGTTTAAATATTTTGTAGCAGCTTTTTAGAGCAGAGGAAATCACTTGACTGCACCAAGGTCTGTGGGATTTGTCATTCCAATAAAGCTTATTTTGTCCCCACTGGAGATTGCATGGGATGATTGAATACTTAGGTTTTTACCTCTTTTGCCTGAAAAATGACTAGCAACCAGGATTATCACATTCTGCCAGATGGAAAACAACTGTTCTGTATTCTATAAGAACTCAGGTTTCCTTTTTGTCTTGATGGATGTTCAACAATGCAGTTCCACCTCTGCCTCTTTGTGTTATAACAAGAGAAGGACAGAGGAGCAACATTTTGAAATTTGACTTAACTCTTGTATTGCTGACCTACAGCATAACTGCACAAAGACCTGCACAAAGAGAACCCATGACCCCATAAATCCTGCAAGCTGCAAAAGGCCATGGCTATGTCAACTGCTTCATTTCTCTGTTATTGGAAAACCAACTTTGCTGCAGCAACATATTGTACTTTAAAGGTCACAGTGAGCAGGGCTCTGATAAATCAGGTTAACAGTCACATAGTGGGACCATGATAACAAAACAACCTTTAAAATAAGTAAACAAAATAGTAGGTAGAACAGCCAGAATTCTGTCTTTGCTTGATTAGAACAGAAAAATCATAAGTAGGAAAGCAGCACATTTTCTGCTGTCTGGGGCATTTTTTGGGTGTCCATCACAGTATGCATTCCAGGAGGGTGGGAATCTCATACAGTTCTTTATCCTATATATTTACTACTACACGTACGTAGACAATCTGCTCCTTTCTTCAGAGAAAAACATTTAAATTCCTAAAAAGAAATTATGCTTCACACTGCCTGCCCATAATGGTAATTTTAGTTGTCACCTGTAAGACTGAAAATAGAAGGATGAGATCAAATACTTTCAAATGAAATTTTAAGTATCAGATCTTCTGGAATAACCAAGCAATATTAGATAGATGACCAAGTTTGAGAGAGTCTGGCAAGAATATGCTTCTGGATTTCACAGGGAGACAGCAAACAAACATTTTACTCTCAGGATATACTAAATTGAGCTCAGTGTTCTTGATTATTGTTTTCTGTGTGGTTTAAGCAGGCACAGACTCACCCTTTATATAATCTAGCCATCTGCATACTCAATGTGTTCATTTGTCTCAGCAGTCAGAAAGGCACTTGCCCAGACTTTCAAGTTTCTTAGCAAAGTTCAAATGTAAGAATTTAATTTATTAAAATACAAAGTGTATATTACACTTGTAGAGCATTAACATCATTAATTAAAATTAATATAGCAGGAAGATACATCTTAAAAAAAATGTCTGTTTATCAGAATCCTAACTACACATATGATTGAAATGCTAAAGTGTCTTGATTTTGTCTGAATGTATATTTTGTATCTCGAGATTTAGTCTGAAATTAACTTACTATATCTCAAATTATCACAGAGTATAGACCTAAGGAAACAATGCAGACTCTCTTTTCCCCTAGACTTCCTTGAGCTACTCCAACAATCCCAACAGTGCTAAATCCAGCTAATTAAATTGGGATTATGTTTTTTTTTCCATTATCACAGCAATCACAGTGTGATAGATTAGTTTGCTAGAGAGAACATGAGGCAGTGTTATGTCTGTTATGTAAAATAAGGTACACTGTAGAGATTCATGAGATACTGCTACTTCAAACTACTATTTTTATATGGCATGACATGCTGTCAGTAGAAATACCACCTTAGGTACAAACCCCCAAAGTAACTGTATTTACTGTTTGCTCTGAATATTAATAATTGGATTTTTGTATTAAAAATAAGACCAAAATATCAAAATACTCTGTGTGCAATGGTGACTAAAAATCTGATTTTATTACATGAATGGAACAAAAAAACCAAGGTGGCTGCAGCAGTTTTTTTTTTTTTTTCATAAAGAAGAACTTAGAGAAAAGGTATCTGACCAAGTAGACAGGCCAGAAAAATGCCAACTGATCTACTGTGGCGAAGCTTGTCACAAACTGTAAATAGTTATGCTTTGATGTCACAGAGCCTTTTATACAGACTGGAATGCTTGGTTAATTGAATGTGACTTTTTTCATTTATGTGATATGACAACTCCCAAGGCAACTTCTGAATTTTATCTAAGACTTCCTTTTCCTCATTTAAAGCTGAATGATTTCCTTCCATGGTTTTATCAATGGGCCAGAAAGGCTGATAATATTGCTTCCTTCCCCTGTTAGATGTGTTTGGACTTCTGCCATTCTGTCTTGAAAAGTAATATATTTGATTTCCTGTCCTGGGTAGAGCAACTGCCTTCATTCAGAAAATGGAATGGCAAATGGCAAATCAAGTTTGCATCTGAGCCATTTGAATTCCCAGCCATTGCCCCCCAGTAATTTAGTGCTGTAAGGACCTCGCATGAGCAGCATGAAGCAAATGTCTCCTCAGAAGACACTGCTGTGAACGACTGTGAGCTTTCTCCAGGAGGGAGGTGCTAAGGGTCTGAAACTCTCCTCCCGCCTCTCCCTTGTGGTTCCACTCTTCCCTTCTCTTCCCCTTACACACTTTTGATACAGAGCTCTGTTCTTATCAGCCCTTTGCACACCAGAGTGAAGTAGGTGCGAGGGAGATGAAAGCATGACCTCATTTAATCCTTCACTGTACCTCTCCTATGAAGGAGAATTTCTAGGGCTACAGCCAAAAGTGATTCTGCACTTTTGAGGCATAATAGAAAAACTCTTTCCCTTCCTACTTCATCTCCTCAGCAGGAAGAATAATTTTGGACTTAGCAGAATCTTCAGCATTTATCATAAATGTTCTTGCATCCCCTATTGGACCTCAGCCCAACGCAAGAGGAAGTGCAGCAGCTACAGGGAGTTTGACACAGCTCCTGTATATAAATGCTACGAGGCGTGAATCATTAAAGTTATCTGGTTCCTGAACACAAGCACAAAGGCAACAGCTGTTTTCACAAGATACACCTACTGCATCTAAAAGAAATAAGCAGTCCTGAACTGCTGAATTAAATAAAAAATACCCCCATTGATCAATGTAAAATTTCTGTAGCTTGTTTTTTGTGTCAGTTTGAGACATATTTAGTCAGACAGTTTTCTAGTAGAATTAGCCTCAGTCTGGTGTAGCATTCTCATTTCTTTGTCGGAAACACCTTTTGCAGCACTCAATGCAATCTGAATTTCATATTCTCACTTCAGAAAGGCAACTGTTTCATTGAGGAGTGATCTCTCCTCGCACGGCAAGACACAGTTCATGACTGCCTCACAGCCATCAGCCTGGAATGGAAGCCTCTGCTGCAGCAGCAGTGAAGCCATCGGTGCTGCTGGCTGTCCACCCTGAGACACAGGTCCAGCTTGGCAGCTACTTAATGCAGCTTTACCGTGTGCCTTCTCCAGACTGAAAGAACCCCAGGCTCCCTTCCCAGACCCCCCTAAATTCCTGTTAATACATTCCCACTTCTCCTCTAAACTCTTATATTTTTCTAGTTCTACTCCCAATCCTCTGCTCCTGTTTTCCTCAGGTACTTCCCTTTCCTTCATGCCCACCAGCCACCCTCTGAATTCTTCTTGGCTACACGTGGATCAAAGCACAGTGTGCAGAGCACTGAGCTGCTCTCCTTACGAGGCTGCACTGGAACTACCAGCATGTCCTTTGTGGTTACTCAGCAGCCCTGCTCCAACAAACACTGAGATACTGCAGAGCTCTGCACATTTCTGTGATTGTCTCAGAAAACCTGGGACATGTTTCTTGCCCATAAAATTAATTTGGGGAGGGTGGAAGAGATGTTTTTCTCCTTTTCTTTTTTTTTTTTTTGTTGGGATGGGTGTTTTTCTCCTCTGGGTTATAAAGTTGTCACTTCACAGGATATTATTTTGACATCAGTTCTCAAAGTAAACACAACCCCAGCAGTCAGCACTTGTGAGACAGATAAGGAGCAGTCCCTGCTCTCCCCAGCTCCAAGGAGTATCTGCTCACCTGTCAGGGAACACTTGTGTTTTTTGGAAGATGCTGCTGCCAGGCACCAGGGACAGTCTTCAGAGGAGGCACAGCTGTGTGAATGCAGTAGCAGAAGGACAATGCAGATCACAATTGAATAAATGCAAATTTTTTATACTTTCAAAAATAAAGATTTAGAAAGTCATTCTGTCATATTCATTTAATCAACTTTAAATCAAACCTTTAATATTGTCCCTGCTTTTATGAAGCTAGACATTATTTTAATATTTTGCTGTACTGTATGGCAATGGGATTAGACCCTGGTAAAAGTGACAAAACTGAAGAAACTTAGCTCAAAAGCAAGTTCATCAGATTCTCTGAACCTGGTGTTTTCTTTCCTCAAAACACATCCTCATTCCTTCTACATGTTTTAGTGTAACTCATGCCTTGTCTTAGACAGCATCAAAAGTAGTACACACCCTCATAGATGCCATTATTTGATTTGTTCCTAGGAAAGAGATTTGTCTCTCTTCCCTAGGAACTTCTTGATAATTTAGTTTTTCTCCAGAACTTAGCTTTGTATATTGGGATCATTTCTTGAAATCCTGCCTAGAGCTGAAAGCAACTCCAAATGGATTGGACATATTCCTTTCCAGCCACATGTTGGTTGGGAATGTATGGCATTCACAGTCTCAGAAGAAAAACTGCCAAAGCTGGAAAATGGAACAACCACACACATCAGGAATTGCTTATTTAATGATTTCTGTCTATATGCAGCTTCAAAATCTGTGGAGGCTATGATTTTAATTACTTAAATAACTGACAATTATGCATGAAAATTTACAAATTTTCAGCACCAGAGTTCTTGGTCCATTGTTTGAATAAATCTTTAAGCTTTTGTCATTCCAAATGTGCGTTTTGGGAGGTGTTCCTAGGATCTTAGGTCAGCAGACTGTTTTTTTTTCCATTTGTTGACAAATGATAGATAGGTAATTAGAGTATGTAAGTATGGAAAATTGATTTTTAAGTGCTTCATAAAGATTTTTTATTCTAGTATTCTTCCAATTTCTGTCAGTCCTTTGCATCTACTCACCCACATTCTCATCAGGTGTTTCTGTCCTTCCAGAATATCCTCTAAAATTTAAAAAAGTAATCCAGAACAACACAATCACCCTCTCTCTTTAAATCTGTCTTTCCTCTTTTCTCTTACAATGCATACATTTTCAAGCAATGATGGATATAGGGGTTAGGGGAAGACATTTCCTTGGCTGTTTCCCCGACTGACTTGCTCCTATCCTTTGTACTCCTTAACTGTGAACAGCAGGTTCTTTAGCTTCTTTGAATAACTTACATAAGTTTTCATTCTCAAGGGTTAGTGAGACTATTATTTTAATGCCATTTGAATTGTGATAGTATCTAGAAATTTCATCTCTACATACTGTGATATCTCCTGTACAAAGTAATAAATTATAGTCCCTGATAATCCAAGAAAAAAACAGCTATTAGCTCTGCCAAGGCATGATGGGCCCCTTGTATTTCCAATGGATTTTGTTCATCAGCTCCAGAATGTTCCAAGTGATTTTGTTTCCAGCACTTATTCTGGGAGACTATTTCACAATCAAACGTGTTCCTCTGTCACAAAGTTCCTCCTGCTATTCAGCTGACAATTTCTGTTTCCTTTTAAAGAGTAACATTTCTGTTTGTACTGCCCAATGCACCTCAGAATGGAACCTCTGCTAAGAGCCACAACAGGATCTGGACTCATTGGGTTCTTTCACATCTGGGATAACTGTACAGGAAGTAATATCCTTCTCAAAATTTCCTCATTTTATATTTTGAAGTATAAACTAAAGTTGCCTATGAACACCTAGAATGAGCCGTGCTCAGAAACAGAAGAGTATCAGTTTGTAGTTACATAGATATTAAAAATTCCTTATCCAAGGTTTAATCTGAAATATTTTCTTTATTTCCTATCCTGCTTGCTGCTGGACTGTTTTTGCTGTCATCATTCTTGCATCATATTTTGTTGACAGCCCTACTGTCCAAATTCTATGACATTGTGACAGTCAAAAATGCTCAATCTGTAATATTTTCCCTTCTTCCTGTTCAGTTAATATTAAATGAATTTATTTTTGGTTTATAATTTGGGAGAAGACTGAGGCAACCTGCACAACCTCTGCCTTTGCTCAAACCAGATCTAAGCCTTTGAACACCTAGTTGTTAAGTTCAATTCTTCTGTAACAAAGAGGAAAAAAAGAGCCATGTTTTTAAACTTGAGTTACAACATTTTTGGTAATTCAACATGGTGATTGGCAACTGTGAAGCTCTGAGTGTCCTAAGAGAAATTAAGAATGTTGTATTTAATGCCTCAGTTTTCAGATTGTAATTTTTCAAACTATGTTGCAGAGAAAAAAACCCATTCCTTTCTTTGTAAACTGGGCATATGTAAAGTTTTTAACTCTATGTTTTTCCTAATCCTTCAAGAGTCTTTACAGATACAGTCTGACATTACATTTAAAGGCATAATTAATCCCTGGAACAAATCTACTGACAAATTTCAATCTACATGAAAGAAACATTTGAATCCCAAACTTTAAAGGAAGATGTGCCAGGGCTGAATAAGTTAATATATTTAGTAAGACCATAGTCCTAGTGATCTCACTCCTAAAAAGTTATTGTTTGATAAATTTAAACCACAGCAGATGGAATCATTATTCTGTGTGTCTCTGCATGTCTACTGGTCACTGCATTCTTCAGGCAGAAGAAATCCTGCTTGCGATTAGAGTGAAAGCAGAGTGGCTGCCAAACATCTGTGAGAAATTGAACATTTTTCATTTATAATCTGAAACCTGAGTGGACAACTAGTTGTTGGCCTCTTCTGTCTAGACTGGTGTTGTTCCCCACCCCCAACTCCATGCATGAGGGTCAGCCAGGAACCTGCAGGATGGAAAGAAAATGGTCCAAAATGACTAACACTTTTTATTCAAGTATCAGAGTTCACTTCTCCACTCATTTCTTCCACCTCCATCAAACTATAAGTAAGAGGAATGCATGATTTTAGAGTTGACACCTATGAAAATAAAATGCCTGGCACAGGTTCTAAGAAAAGGCATGCCCTGGTTTTAATTTGTGTTACGTAGAGGGCCTCTAAAAGTGAAAAAGCATGTGGTGTGCTCAAGGCCCCTTGCAGCTATGAGACTGCAATGGGAGTAAGTTCTTCAAGCCCTCACTTTATTTACAGTCCTTTCCTCATGAAGGCGATGTTTTAATCATTCAGAGTTTCATCCTTAACTCTTTCTTTGAGCTTTTGCCTCTAATAAAAATCTCTCTTATAAAGGACACCGTGGCATGTTAGTTAAGCTTCCCAAATAATGCTTAGGTAAAAAAAGTTTATTATAGTCCTTCCTTTGACAGACTGGAAAAGTGAGTTATGGCAATGTATTTTTAGAAAAAAAGTGGTGAAGAAGATGTTTAAACTTACATGCCAACATTTCAAACTAAGAGCAACTATAAGTAGTTAGAGGTTGAATTTTGAAAGGATAATTCAGAAACTCAAGTTTAATAACTAATTAATAACACAAGCCTACCTGTGAAATTATATAAATAAAATGTATAAGACTGCTACATCCACTGTCTCAGTGTGTCAACAATGAATTAAATTAACAGTGTTAGGTGGGAAAGGTGGAAAGATTTGGATGCAATTATTATCAGCATGAAGCCAGCATAGCACAGCTCACAGCTCAAGATCTCACCAGAGAAGATTCCCAGTGAAGCTGGAATCACACAAGAGATCACAGCACCAGTGTCAGGAAGCTGGAGAAAGATGGTGCTGATGGGACCTCATATATTTAATCCATTTTAAAAATGTATCTTTTTTTTTGCCAATACAAGCTGTAATTCTACACTCCAGTTTCCTTTTCATCTATGAGATGGGAGAGTATCAGCTTGCAAGATGACCCCATTGTTATTTAAATGAAGCTTTTAGCATTTAATCATTATAATACAGTTTTGTACCCAGCAGATTAGATAAAAGAATTTGTATAGTAACATCTGTGATTAACATGACAAATTGCCTCTTTTTTAGTTCCCATGGCATTATCTCTACAGAGAACTGGATTTTTTTTGCTTTCAAAAATATTAAGTAAATCTGTGAATTCTATTGTACTTTTATCCACTTAACAGTGCAAATGTTCTGATTCATGGGAAGTGCTTTTTGCTAATAATGACACAGTATCTAAGAGTTTGTGCTAAACCTTTAATCAAATTCCTTCTGGTTTGCTTTTGCTCTTGGGTATAAAACCAGAAATGGTCACAGAATTGTGAGCTTGGAGAAAGATCAAAGAGACAGTAAAAAAATAAAACAAGTACACATAACTGCAATGAATATTGCTGATAAGAACATCCCAGAGGGTGCAGAAATCACACAGTACTGTTATGATCACTCTCAAAGTTTGAGCTGAAACTTGGTCTTTGACTGAACAGAGACACAAAGCTTGTAAATACATTACAGCTTATTTCCAGTAAAATCAGTTTTTATTACCATAGAGTCTAAACTGAGTTGAGATTGGAATTCAAATCATCATAGGTACCGTGAAGCTAAAAAAGGATAGAAGAAAATGTTGAAGAAAGGAGGTAATTTTTTCCATTTTATAGGTTGGAAACTAAAACACAAAACGGTTTCAAGCCTAACTCAAACCCCAGTGATTTCTGTGGGCTGTGGTTAGACTCTTGGATTATACCCACGGTGTAGCACCTGCCCAGCTGCAGGGAGGGCAGTGCAAGGGCATTGGCAAGATGAGGCAATAATGCAGGTGGCTCTGCTGAATGTGGGATAAGGCAGCAGAGAGAGACATTGCTGACCAGGACCATGCAGGTCTGCAAGGACTCACCGGAGGAGTGGGTGCTTCTGGAGATGTCCCTTAGTTTACTCACAGTGTCTTTATGACTGCCCAGGGGCAATCAAAATTTAAGACTGAGATAATGAGGGAATTTGGCTTTAATGACACTAAAACAGGCATTCTTTTATCCACACACAATGTATCTCAATGTTATATATATAACATTTGAGATATATATATATATAATTTGAATTTAGACCCAAGCTTTGTATAATTCAGGACTAATCCATTCCTCTACTTTGAGTCCTTCAGAAATTAAACAGTTCAGTTCATCCAAACACATGCAACTTTGGATACTTCTCTAAGTCTCCAGAGTCTGCAAAAGTAGGGCAAGAAATCTCATAAAAAAAGTTTGTGACTTCAAGGAGAGTTCCCTGCCAGGTGTGGCTGCAGAATCAGACCTGATGAAGCACTCCTTCTGCTCTAACTTCATTTTCCAGAACACCCCCAGCAGATTTGGTTCCATGCACATGATCCTGAGTACATGTGTATGAGCTATACAGACATTCCCTCATCACCCAAAAGTGGGCTGTATTCATGGAAGACTGAGAGAAATTCTCACTCTAATGATTTAAAAAGATTGCAGTTAATGACTCGAATCCATGCCACTGCCAATGAAACTATATTAAACTAAAGAATTGGAGTGTTTCTGTACATTCCATTCTTGACTAAACATTTGTCTGTCAGCTCAAACTTTCTGCAAACACAATGGACTCATGATCATTAGATTTAGTTTCGTATTTTATTGCTTAATTTTAATCACTATTTTGTAAAAAATAGAAATGACTATATATATTGCAATTTATATTCTCATTTGGTCCCCACTGGATTTCTCAATGTATTCTTTAAATTTTAAATTTAAAATTATTCTGTATTAATATTGCATTTCCCATTGTCCTCTATGCATAAATCCCAGCGTCATTGCTATATGATTTCTGATTTGTGTGGAACAAAGCACTTGCAGAAGATGTGTTCAATGCTCAGTTTCAGCAGGGCACGCTAGTCCAGCATTTTTAAGCTACAGAATGAATAGACCCTTACAATCTCAGATGAATACAGAGCCTTTTCTTGGTATTATAACCAGCAATATCTAGCCATGGGTTCCCTGAAAAATCAAAGTCCAACCTGTTTACCATGTACCTTACAAAAGAGTCTTTAATGCTTCAGGTTCTGCAGACTATATTAAAAACTTCACAACAGATCCAAAATACACAAAGTGCCACATTTTTACTATTTCAGTGTTCCATATGATTGTTTCCTCATTGCACTTGGTGCTCTTGAATTTAAACAACAGATTTTGTAATCCGGCATCCAGCTGAGATGAGCCTGAGCCTTTGACAGCTGCAGTTGCTCTGCTGCTTTGCTCTTTAAAAATGTCTATCATCATCTTCTTTGTTTAGTATTTTGTGAAATTTCCAATTCTGCAAATAATCTGCCTTTATAAAGTGATGTAGAGATATGACTAAATATTAGGACACAGATCAGCATGCAAAAATTATGATAATATTTAAAATTATTATTTTGATTTTCTTTTTATCTTTGACAATATTCCTCATATTTACAAGACATTGATCACCAAAAACTATCCCTAGTAGACAATGTGCTATATCCATACAACAGTGCAATGACATACAGGGTGTGTTTGCAATTGCAGCATGAAACATGCACTAACATTGCTTAAAGCTTACCCGCTTCTTTTCATCATTTTTACTGCCTCATTTAGGAAAGCATTAAAGAATTGAATAATGCAAAAGTGTTTTTAAACTGAAATGTCTAGCTTATAGTATTTGCCACTAATGGTAACAAGCAGTACTATAAGATGCTTAGCTTAGTCGGTGAAAAACTCATGTGAATTATCATAAGCTTTTAGTCAGACATTCAAGTAGAAGCTGTAAAAATTGTTTCCAACAATTCTGAGGCCATCAATCCTTCCTTAAAATGACACATCAAGCTCCATCATTCTTTTCAGATTAGGATTTTCTTCTCTTCTGTCTGGGCCTTGAAGGTTATATTATGCATAAATATGTATAAACCATATTTATGTCCATATGACACAAATACTCCTTCTATTTCCTTTGAAAGTCTACTCTACCTGTAGAGTACTTTTACTTTACATTGACTTCTAATATAAATTTGTTCAACTCCAGATTTTTAAGACATCTGCTTGCCTTACACAATTCTAGTGCATTTACTGATTTATTTTAGTCACAGTCACCATATGAGCACACACTCAGTTCTTCACCACTGCCCTCTGCCACAGCTGCCACCTTCCCCTCCTGTGTCTGCAGCTCACTCAGGCCTTGGTCTTGCAGCACCAAAGGCTGCAGAGGATCACATGGGCCCCTCAGGGGAATTTGTCACTCACAGACTTTTCCCAGCAGGACAGAGAAAGCAGGAGAAGCTTCGCCCTCCTGGCAGTGAAGCTCGGTGCTGCTCTGCTGCAATAGTGCAGAGCTGCACGGACAGGACCCATTGTGTGTGGTTACCCTGCAGCAGGGGAGCACTGGGGGTGAGTCTCACTGCTCACCCTGGGGAAAAAGTCTACATCCTCCACATGCAGTCCTCTTCTATGCCACAAAGCATAGCCACAGGTTTGAGGACTGCAGCTGAAAGCAAGCCCATGAGAAGCTTCAGATAGTAGGAGCTTAGACAAATTTCAGATGACTCTGCTCTGCCTGACAATTTGTTTTATGTCATCTGTCTGTAGTAAGCACTTTCTAAAAGTGGGTTGAAGTGCCTCCTTTCCTACTACTACTCAAGTTCAAACCTCCTCATATAAATCCTAGTCTGCCCTCAATTTGTTCTTGTTAATCAGAAATTCCTGGAACAATACAAAAGTATTTGTATTTTTAGCACACAATATGTCTTTTCCATCTGCAAGACTCTTATTTAAGCTACTTCCCTCTTCTACTGGCTAAACTATTTTACTATTCTGTATTGATTATATGGAGTTATTATCATAGAGTTTGAGATAACATGAGGATTTCTGATTTCATAAAACAGACCAAAGACATAGGATAGCAGAAATAAAATGAAAATTTAAATTAGTGTCTTTTACACTTTTAGCATTTGTTCTCACTGGAACAAAACATACTTCTTCTGAACAACTTAGCAATTTAAGAAACTATTCCTTATAGAGCACGGCCAGCGCACAGAGCAGATGCTGATCACGGTGCAGTGACAAATGAGGGCGGCATTTTGAGCTCTGCAGGGGCCACCGCCGAGGACAGGCGGAGAGAAGACAGGAGAGGAAAGGAAAGGAAGAGCCGGCAGCAGAGGTGCAGTGTACCCCGCGGGGCTCGCTGGGCACAAGAAGTCGCTAATCACCGGCCTAAGCACCTCCTGCTAAGCTGACACTGCGCTTCAGTGGAAAACGCAACTTCTCAGCACTGTGCCTCAGAACAAGTTGTACTTGGCAGGCTGCCGTGGTGCTCAGTGATCCTTCTCCTGCGGGATTCCAAAGCTTCCACAAACACAACAGGTCACTTTCCAATAATGACATAAAAGAAAGAGATTGAAAATGTCAGTGTTGACATTGGCTGCCTGATGAAATCAGAATGCAGAACGAAGCTCTGTTTACAAGGCCATAGTTTAAGGGAACTCATGTAACTCCCTCTGTCCCCTGAACTTCCCCTCTCCCACCCACAGATTCACCACCACGCTGAACAGCTGGCAGGAGCCTGACCTGAATGGCCACAAAGTGATGAATCTGACCCATTTTTAATGAGCACACAGCTAGAATAGCTGAATAGCAAAGCTGCATTGTCCTGCTGCACAAACAAAAACAATACTTGATGTCTGAATATTACTTATGAATGAGGAGAATGGCATACAAATAAATTGATGACCTGCAAAAACTACCTAGGTTTTATTGTTAGCAAATGATCAAAAAACTATGAAATGGAGAGGAAAATTGCTAATACGCTGTGGAACACCATTCAACAGGGTTACTTTTTACAACTCAGATCACATTTCAAAAGAGGATATGTCAAAATCCACGGGGGACTATTGATTCAACTCTAGCTGGCTTACAGCTATCTGGATTAATTTCCCAAAGCTGTGCTGTGTTCATACCAAGAAGAGTAAATTCTTTAAAGAAATCATGAGAACCAGATCAATTCACACAATGGCAGGTAAAACCCACAGTATTCAGGAACAAATAACAATTTAAATCAGGATGGTTTTGCTTCCTAAACAGACTTTAGAAACAGCAAAAGCCTTGGTAGGCCATTCTGTAAAATCCACTATTATATGAATGCTAATATTTCAGTCATGTGCCATCCTCTATGTCCCATTACTTTTACATTAATGAGTAAATGAACTGTGAAAAGACATTAGAAAACACTGGAGACATACAAAACACATGCATCTGCTCACCAGCCAGGTTTTTAGATTTTTTTTAAAATTTCATTTATGTCACACTTCTCTCATCCAGTTGTATGGCACAGCATATCTGGCTCACGACTTCCTGCTTGTATGGCTTTATTTCTACCCACTTGTGTTAGTACTGGAATGGCTGCTTACCAATCTCCATACCTCCATTGATTATCTCTTCTATTTTCATACACTTTCTGCAGCTCTAGGGCAACTGAATATCAAAAGCAATCTAGAATCTGTTTTTGAATCCTTGCAGTAAATTCAGTAATTTAGTTAGTAAAAATTTTGCCTATTGTGGGATTCCAAATCAATCAATAGGTAATCATTATATAATTTTTATTTTAGAAACAGTAATAGAACACTGTATCAGCTATTTTTAGTGGAATGTTGGTCTTAAAAATCTTCTGGCTTTCCTATTATCTCAAATGAAGATACTTATTAAGATATTAATTGTTAAGATATTATTAATACATATTATTTTGATATTATATACTATTCATTCTTGAATCTTAGGTGACTGGTTAAGGAACTTCCAAAGTGCTACACTAGCTTTTAGTTTTTACACCAAAAGCAAATCTTGCTGCTGAAGAAAGAGTACAGGAAATCACTCAAGGTAAGAGAATTAGAAAAAGCTTAACATGAAGATGCATAAGTTAATTAGAATATTTTCTATTTGTTTATAATCCTATTTTGCTAAGTTACATAGCTTAATAAAATCAGAGTGGTGTCAAAAGGACAGGGTGTCTCTGACCTGCAGGCTGAAATGCACCACGGAAATATTCAAACCTATGTTAAAAGGTTAGTTCAGGTGTCAAAAACTCTACCTGGGGTGTCAGGGAATTCAGTTGGGCAATTTATTCTGCCAAATAGAACCCTACCCTTTTTTAAGATGACTGAAGTCATCCACTGTAACAATAACTCAGGAATGCTGGGCAGTTTACGATGGAACTATTATGAGTTTTTATCTAATAACAACATATGAAGAGCTAATTAATCTTTTCTGAAACCCAATATTTGCCCACAGTACAACGCAGGGCACTGAAGATGTACCTGTGCCATACTGGATGTTGTAGGGAATGTTTATGCAGCAAACGCTGGGCAAAGCAGCTGTACAACTGT
Organism: Bombycilla garrulus; assembly: GCA_013400315.1. Lineage (NCBI taxonomy): Eukaryota > Metazoa > Chordata > Aves > Passeriformes > Bombycillidae > Bombycilla > Bombycilla garrulus. Next base: position 100,739 of record VXBU01002993.1, on the reverse strand, counting down.
GTTGCCAAGGCTGTTGAGTGGTAAGGCTGAGCACAGGGCCCTGCTAATGAAGCTCTGCTGCTTCCAGGAGCTGAGCTCTCTCTGCACTGCACCACGGCAGCATCCCCGAGACCCTCTGTTTACTCACAGGTGTGCCATAACCACCGTGGCAGCTGCTCACATCACCTTTCTCATTTACTCTAAGGTCCTGCAGAGGAAATATTTCTGTAGGCAAGAAGGCAGACCAGGGCTTTAAATCCCACAGTATTAGGCTTCTCCAGTGAGACTACCAACTACATTTTTAAGAAAAGCCAAGCTGTGCTGTCTATCAGCTGAATGGCAGCCTAATGTTAGTTAAACTCACTGTTAGCTTGTGCCAAAATTGTTCTTGCCTGTCAGCTCCTGCCCCCACATTCCCAATCTCTTCTGTGTCATGGAATAGCCTAAAGATTTTGACATCCTATGTCTGAATTCCTGCTATAGAAATTAAGCTCTTTGCTTAAGTCTTACAACTCCAATACTTGCAAAGTAGAAAGCCTTGCTCTGTCTCTGCTGCTGTACTAACAGAGAACCTTCTGGCCATCAAGTCTGTGAAACCAAAAAGCAAACCTTGCCTCACAAATACACTGGTTTGTGGTTTTTTTTGACCAGATATCATAATGGCTTCTTCTGTGAAAAAAAGCACTTCTTCTAATGGTACTTTCTCAGCCTTCTTGTCTCAGTTCTTTTCCCATTTAAACTTAGTTCTTTCCAAGGTTAATATCACACCATATGTAGGGAACTGCATAAGGAAAATTTCAGAGTATACACAGAATACACAGTGGCTATTCAGCAAAACAGTCTACCAAAATAAACTTTTTGAAGTGATCTTGTGGGGCTTTTGTTAGCAACAGTTTATTAAATGTAGAGAAGGTTTTCTTACTGAACGGAATCATCAGTAAGAGCTCAAAGCAAAAATTACTTTCAGACTTGGGAAAGATAATTGAAAGGATTGTTACACCTTGCCAAAAGCTTTCTAGATGGACATTTTTAAAAAGTACACTATGAACGTAGATTATGGATGTGGTGGTGCTCAAATCTAGATACAGAACTGAATACAGGGTATGTTTTTCTCAATAAATACATTTCTGGATTGAAATTTAAAGTAATCACAGACCTGTTGCCCCATTTAGCTCTTGGAGTCCAGTGAATTTTCATCTTGAAGCAAGCAGCAATGAGGCATTGAGCAATCTCATTGTTAGCTGTGGTAGGACATTAACAGACAGAAGATTTTTAATGCTTCTGTTCCTTAAAGCCCACTTGCACTTGTAAAATGGTCTGATGTCTTTCTTTCAAGACTAACTCATAATCTGTTATTTTTGATTCAGTAGCATGTCTTTACTGAAAAAAAAGCAAGTGGCATTTCTGACAGCTAAGAATCTAAATCAGACCTGCAGGTAAATTTTTGATGGCTTTCATATGTGTACTGCATTCAAACCCAACAATTCTTACAGACCTCTGTCTTAAGTTAAACTGAAAAGATCTTCTGTGGGTCTTGCAGCCTGGTTTTGATAACAAACAAAATACGGTGCATTCCTCCAGGGAAGTTTTGATGTGAATCATCATATTTAAAAAGTGGTGTATTAGAAGAAAATTAATCACTACTTGCTCTATGATACTCCAGCAGACTGTAGGTACAAGTATTATTCATTGAGATGCGTAGTAACTTCACTAAAACATTTAATACTTAAATATTTTAGCCATAGACACATTCTCCTTCTGGAATTTGTAACTTCCTTACTTTGGGAACAGACATTCCATTCTGTACATACTGTTTTTGACAGAAACAAAATCACTGTAAGCAAAATAATCCATCCAGTACTAGCAGGTGCGTGTATATTTTTTCTCCTGGTAGTCTGCCCACACAGGCTGAAAGTGCTCAACCCCATTTGATCCTGAAAATAAAACACTACCAGCCCAGGTTAACATTTAATTGGGAGATCATGAAGCAAAGAATCATGGCTGATGAAGAACAACGACTTGTGACTAATCAGTCAAGAAATATTATGCCTCATATATCAAAAGATTTACTTTATTTGGTCCCACTGTTCCTGCTAAATCACTACAGAAGTAAAAAAATAAAGAATGATGAATTTCTGTGCTCTAGAAATGCAATAATTTCACAGATAATTTTTTTCTTCCCTTTCTAGAAAAGATAGGCAAGAAAATATCATGATAAATTCTTTCTTCCTTCCTATATCGATTCACAGTGAATAAATCTATACTGTTTTAGTTTTCAAAACTGAAAATAGGCAGTGTTAACAGTTTAATTTCAAGCAAAGATGTACCTTTAGCAAAGAAAAAAGAAAAAAGAATTTCAAGAAACATGTAACACTTTTTACACTATTTACAGTTAATAAAATATTTGTCACTATTTACAGTTAATAAAAATAGTAGTCTAATAAAATAGAACTAAAATTATCTGCAACCGATTTTAGCCTAAAGGTTTTGAATGTAAACAGTTTGCTCTGTAATAGGATAAATGATATTTTAAAAGTTAATAAACTGTATGAAAATGGAAATGATCATTACTTCCCAATAGGATGGATGAAGGACAAAGTATGTTATTATAATTAGGGATCTGTATCCTCTTTCTGCAAAAACAAAAATCCTGTTTTCCTCAAGATGAGATACCAATATTTTCTACTTTATCAATTATAAATGTATTTGTATAACATTTAATATAAATAATATCTATTAATAGAACATTTTTTATTCCAGTGATTGAGTGTAAGATAAATTTGAAATGCCACTCTTTTCTATTGACTGACAATAACTTACTTATTCTCTTCACTATTAGGCAAATAGTGCTTTGATACAGCAGACCTATTGGAAAAGCAATTAGTAATAAAATACATTTAAAGATTTTGAAGGGACTGATACTACCAGTATGTCTGAGCTGAGCACAGCAGCTTTGTGAATTAAGTTCACTTTATGAGGTGTAAGTGCTGGTTCTCTAGACAGCCACAGAATATTAGATAGGATCTCCCTAACAGGACCCTTTCAAAATTAGATTTGTCCATCTTTACATAGACCCTAAAAGGAAATTAAAAATCAAGGATCTCTGTTGATTTAAATTGTTTATATTGACCTTAGTTTAGTTTACAGTTTAGTTTATATTAATTTTAGTAGATCTATTAGTAATTTACATTTATTGTCTATAGAAGATTAGAAAATCATTCAGCTGCAGTTTTGTCTGGACAAAAACTGTCCTAGAAAATTTACAGTGACATTCTTACATATTGTTAACATATTTTCACAATTAAGACGTTTTCCAATCTTTTCTATAATTATTTCTCTTCAGGAGTATATGCATCACTGGCTGGGTTCTATGGACCTTTAACTAGCATGTTTCTCATTACTTTATTTTTTTGTTACACAGCCAGTGGAAACAGGCCACGAGAGATCCAAATATCATTGCACCAGAGCTGCCTTGGTGTAAACATCCAAATTTTAGTTAATAAAAATTAGACTTTTTTTAATTTTTTTTTTTAATAAAGAAATTGTGCTACTGGATTCAGTTACTCTTGCAAATTCAGAAATATTTTACAAAGCCACAGCAAGCAGTTGACTTCTGGAGCGCTCTGCTGCTGTCCCGTGCCTACAGCGGGCTGCACTTCCACCCAGTCTATTGACTCATGAACTCAGTGCCCTGCTAATTCTAACAAACCTTGTTCTTGCATGTGGGACACAAGTTTACCATCAATACATTTCTAGAGTCTCATTCTTGGTTGTCAGCTTATCACCTGTGAACTCCCTACAAATATTTAAAAAACAAGCCAGGGCAGTGGTGTTGACTCAGTGGTGTCAGCACCTTTTGGTCAGGTAATGCTCAAAAGGGGAGTCTCTCTCATTAAAGATACTGCCAAAGGGTCAAAATCTTGCCTTTTCTGTCATGCCAGAAGAATAGCTCTGTTAGATGCTTTAAAATTTAGGGAAATGTAGAAATCCTTGGCACTCTTACTTGCTTCTTGCACAGGCAGGTTCTAACACCCTCTGTCCCCTTCGAATTAAACCCAAAATGCATGGGATCACAGATGAAAGAAAGCCACTTATAAAAACCTCTATCTGCCCTTTTTACAATTCTAAATATCTAAGTTAAACATCTAAAGGTGATTTCATCTTAATATTTTCATGCATCAATTGTTACATATGCATAAACATTCCAGTTTGTACAGACATACCATAATCAATTATTTTAGCATTCTGTAGATTCAACAAGCCCAAAAACGTACCAACAGCTATGGAAATAATGAGTGCACCAATTTTTGTATAAGACTATAGACAAACAAGTTCAGACTTAATATAAGCAAACATCCATGGGTGTAAAAAGTTTTAGAAAATGCTTGTGAAAAATACAGTTCTTATCTGAGATTTAACAGGGTAGGCTTTCCTACTGTATTGGAATCAAAAAGTTAGTTTTTGTCACCTATTCTTCACTTTTGAATAAATTTATATCTGACTTTCAGCAAAGCAGCTTTAGACATCACCAGCTTTCAGTGCTTTGAGATCCTAACCAGTTGGAGCTTGTCGAACTTTTAGAAATATTTCCTGAAACATTAATCAAGAAATCATTTCACAAATATGATCCTACAAAAAGCACACACTATCATATTTGTGTGAAGGCACCAAAGTTCAGAGGTAAGGCAGGTGAAAAACTGACTGAAACATCCAGTTTCAAGATACAATACTTTTAATGTAAAATAAATTTCAAAGAATTTCCCATCTCTGTCGAGTGATCTTACTTTCCACAGAGCTGCTCTAGATTTATTGTGCAGCTAAGGATGAGTTTCACAAGGAAGTTTCTCATTCTATAAGTAACTTCTTTGCAATGAAAGCGGAACATTCCCTCCCTTTTTGCTCGAGAAGTATATGACAAAATTTACTTTCCAATGCTTGCAGATAGAAAACAGGCATGCAGAAGCACACAACTCCACTCTGGCCTCCCAGTTCAGGCTGCACCCATTCCCAAAACAGCAGTGCTTGTGCCATGCAGCAATTCACTCGCAGCAGCTCTAGTGGAGGACTGTAGACACAAGCAGAGAACTTTAATAACTCTGTGAGTAGCAAAAATATTTATATTTATAACTGGATTAAAAATATCAAGCATGTTTACCTAAGAAATGTAATAGTTGTTTAAAAGGACTTTGAGAATTTTTGCAATTAAACACATATTTTAGCTTGCCCATGCAGATATGAGTAGCCTTATGTAGTTGTCTTTGTTTTCTGTATTTATCCATTACTCTAACATGTAATTTTTTAAAAAATTTCATGGCATGTTGTTGTTGCAGAATATTATCTGATATTCATTTGAAAACCAATCTCTGTCAGGTCTCCCATTAATTAGAATATGACTTTCTATGAAAAAAACCCACCCAAAGTAACTTTTGCAAGGAACTATTGCAAATTCCTTCACCCCCAGAATTATGAAACACATCAAAACCCCTCTAAAAATACCTTGTTTCTTTTTCCACATGAGAGAGATTTAAGTGTGACTATAATCCAACAACTAATCAACAACAATCTTTCCAGAAAACACCAAAGCCGTCAGGAAATGATCCCTAATTGCAGATATATTTGTCAGACTATTCCCCAAAGATATTATGAAACACTCTTCTGTTTTTTAAATCTTCAGATTAATGACAGATAATAATGTTAACTTCATTAATGGCATTTAAATCTTATTCCCACAAGCAGGCAAACTACTTTGCAGACCTTGTAACTATCCATTATAGTTTCCTTTGGCTTCTAACCTAAAGTAAAATAAACAGGAATGGAGGAAAGGATTTTGTATTGAAAATTTCCATGCAAATTTTATTTTCCCAAGTTTCAAAAATTAACTTTCCCTTTTATCTTCACCAATGTCAACGTTAAATTAATCTGGTTTTTTGTGTGAAAGGTTGATAGCTACATCAATGATGATGGAGCAAACCATCAACAGAAATTAAATCTTATGGATTCCAAAGAAGCTTTGGAAAAACAACAAAAAACCCCAACAAATTCAATTTAATAAAAGCAATTATAATTTTGGGACCATGATGTGATTCTAAAATTGTGTATCCACAAAGGTGAATTTTACATCACATCCTAATTGTCGGATTTGGAGGGAATTTTGATTCAGAAAAATGCAATTTCAAAAGTGCAATTATTATACTCTCCTTGTAAAGGACTGTCTTTCTTGTATTAGTATGGACTAATGGACTAACAGACTTTAAATAATTTTTTTATTCATTCTGTACAAATGCCGTCAAATTTTTGTCAGAGCTGCCATTATTGTCCTTTTATCTTTATCTTCCCATCTCAGTTTTCTACAGCTCATTATTTTCAGCTCATTTGAAGCATCATTTTTGGGGTTTATATTTTTCTTTTAGATGAACATTTACTTATTTTTAAATTTTTTATCATTTTTCCTCTACATTTTTTTACAAGTAAAAAGTCTATGAGCAACAAAGAGATCAGCAGACAGGGAAATTATAATGAGGACCATATTCTCCTATTGACTTATGCTGAAGACAAAAGGAAAGGAATCAATCATTAATAATATCTGATGTATATTTACATTATTTTAATATTGTATCCCAGTGTCCAACTTTGCACATTTCCTATTGATGTTATGGGAATACAGCCGAAAATCTGAGACAAAAAGCTTTCCCAAATGTAATGCCACCCACTGTGGATCCTAATTTAACCTAACCACCAAAGAAGCTGGGCTCCAATTCCAGCACTGAAATGTTTCCTTAAACCAGAGCAGGCACGACTTCCACACTGACTCAGCAATGACCATCAAACCTACCCAACCATGGACATTCTTTCTCGTAAGATGAATTTTTGTTACACATCTTCCATTCAAGTACAGACTAGGCCCAAATCTGCTCAGTTTCTGAGGTAATGCATGATCCTTCCTCAAGCAAAAAAGCATTTAAACTAACATCCTTTCTTAACATTAAAGTAATGAACATGTTACCTCTTGCTAATTTTGTGACTCAAAGAACAAGGCATTGCTCATTTCTGATGTTTTGTTAGATTTATGTACTTTTCCCACTATTGCAGTAATTGCAGCCTGTATGAAATGAGATACTAAATGAGAGTATTACTATAAAAATATTTTTCAATACCTATATATTTATTAATTACGGAGATGTAGTAGTGTATGTGTAAGAAACCAAATTATTACCTCAAGCCCTGTAATATACTCACTGATTATCTAATGACTAAATTTATTAATTATTAAATCTATCAATTTAGATATCCATAATTTACATTTATAAGTTGTGTATGAATGCTCTTTTCTGTTCTGAAATACTTGCTCCCTAGTGAAGGTGCCTTGTGCATGGGTATTGTGCATTACTGCACTGACCCACTGGCAGACCTGAACTGCTGTTACACTGAGGTAAAGCAGCTCTGGAAAACAAAGTCACAAACCACTCATCCATTTCAGAAGAGATTCTGGCTCCACTTGTACTAATATTTACCATTAAGATAGGAGCATAAAGATAAGAGGACTCTCAATTTGTAACGCAAAAAGAATTCCAGGATTATTATTATTATTATAACAGGATTATTGTTACTGTTTAGTTTAGTTATTTATTTGATCTCAGAATGTGAAGGAATAATTAAGGGTGGCCAAAACATGTTTGGAACAGGCAAACTTCTAAAGATCTCCCTTACCTCTTCCCTACACATTCTAATGGCACCAATTCCCATTTTATTCTTTCAGTTCTGTTCTTTCTACTAGGCAAATGACTGCTCCCACTCTCTATGTGTGGCACTCTTAATTGGTAAGAAAATATTTTTGCTTTCCTTCTTTCCTCCATATTTTCTCCTAACTCCTTGGGCTCCACTTTGATAGTGTTCTAGAGATTTGAAATTACCCCGCTTATCAGTGGCACTTTGCTGTAAAATAGGGTTAACGAGGTCACTTTGCCAGGACCAGAAGTAATGTTTGTTTTGAAACCGAGTGCTCTGTTTAAATCTATTTCTCCACTAAGTCAAGGCACTCTGAGCTGTCATGATGACTCAGAGCAAAGTTGCAAAGCCTCAGTTCTATAAAGAGATTAGTCACTTTGTTTTTTTTTGCACTGAGCTGCTCTGAGTCAGCTGTAAATTGTTGCACATCGAGTACCTGTGTACAACTTCAAATGGTGCAGGTAACTTCAGTGCAAATTCCTGAAAGAAAAACAGTCTCTGTATCTGAGCAAATGATTGACTAGGTCTACCTTCTCCAGTACAGAACTGGGTTTAACAATGAAAGAAAATAGAACTGTGTGAACATTGATTTACTTTTTTTTCCCTTAGCCAAAGCAAAATTTTAGGGTTACCAGGCTGAGTTTATTAAACTGAGTATACTGAACAATCAGTTGAGCTGTGCTCCTAATTCCTTAATTATGTCAGAGATAAAAAATCTAGACATCAAAAAGTTTACTTTTCTTTTTTTTTTTGTCTTAATCTATAGATGTAAACTTTAAACTTCATAAATACACTAACCCAGAATGTCTCCCAAGACAGCAAATACCATCCTAATGCTTTTTGGAGAAAAAAACCCACAAGAAAAAGCATAGAAGAAACTGTGTTTTTTCTCTGAACCACTCAACTCTATTAAAGCTTTCACATGGGTCCAAAGAGAAGAATGTAAAAATAATGTGAAGGCTAAGAGTGGTGAACTTTTTGAGAAGGAGGATGGTCAGTTATGGCAATTTAGTGTTGCTTTAAGGACATTTTGAGTAATTTCCACCAGTAGGAGGACTGCATTTGTTCCCCTCTCCTAATAGCAGTTACCTTCCCATAAAGGCCGTCCATAAAGTTTCTCTTATTCAAACCATTTGACTTGTGCTGCTGTTTTACTAGGCATTCAGAAGGCCCTAGCATACCTTCTATTCATAGTCCTGGTTTTAATACAAATTAGTTTCTTTAGTACAAATTTTTAGTTGCTGTGAAAACTACTTGTGAATCTATGAAAGCTCTTTCTGAAGAACAAATGTAGGTATAAGGATCATACAGAATGGAATTTCAAGTTACATACTTAAAATTAGATTGCACAATCTGTATCTCTGTTTGTGAGAGCTACTCACCCAAGCTGTCCTACAGGCTAAACTGAGCAAATTGTTATTTCCTTATGCATTTCTTCCTGTATTGACAAGGGCATAATTTGTCCCTTAAGTAAATGGTTCAGGTAAAGTCCTCTGAAAATTTTGTTTGAACAGTATAGATATTTAGCACTGAAATAACATATTTCAACACACACTATCCTATTTACTATAGATTCTCCTTCTTCATAAACCAAGAAATAGAAAAAAAAAATGCTATTCACTGCCAGGCTTCACAAATAATTACTGTTGCTACCAAATTAGGAATTCTCAGTGCTCGATTCCTAGTCGGCTACCAGAATCATTAACCTCTTTAGACATCAACAGCACTGGACCTTTGCATTGCTAGCTGATCTAATATTAACAAATGAGTACTTTAATCTCAATTTTCTTTACAGGTAAATCACTGTTCATCTGCAAAATCTGCTGGCTGAATCTTTTAGAAGTCATTGCAGAGGTTGATTAGCTGATTGGCTGATTATGCTAGTCTTAATTCTTAAATTTAACTGACAAAAATTGTATTTTTGTTGGTTTCCATATGAGTGCAACTCATTTGCTTAAAAAAATGCATGAGAAATCAGATTTGTCTTATCATATTGATGAATATTGCCAAGTCTGCTGGGAGTCAAACTTGAATGGTCCTTTGCAAGCCATGTATGTGTTGCAGGTATCTTCTCTCATTGTGACAGATTTGCTTCCTGTAGGATGAAAAGTGAGTGCCGAAGGAACAGGCATTAGTTTCAGAGCTGACAAGTGAGTAGAATGTCTCACCTACCTACACATGAGCAGTTAAACTATGCTCTGAGCATCTGATGGTCACAGAGCTCTGCATGGAAGTTGTAAGGCATTCCTGCATTTTGTGCCGCGCTTCCTCAAAGCTGTGTTAAGGGCTCTAAATTAATGAGCGAACCTCGAAGAGAAATTATTTCCTTCCATGAGGAAGTGGAGAAGTGGGGGGAATTTGGGTCAGAAGCAAACATAATCGTCATTCTGCTCCCTTCTGTGTCAGCACAGGGAGCTGGCTGGACATGAAGGAAGGAACGTGCTCCATCTGGCAGGGTCTGATGGCACACTCCCCACTTGTGCAATGCTACAGCTCAGGGGAAATATGATTCAGAGGATGCTTCTGAGTCACAGCTTCTCACTGAGCTGCTCCGAACGGGCATGGCCACGTTCTGTCCCGTCCTGGAACAGATCCGGCTCACCCTGCGTTCTCAGGTGCGTCAAACAAACACTGATTTTGTGAGGGGCGCCAAAGCACCGGACACTAATTCCCTTTGCAATAATTAAACCAGACTCATATATACTCACGAAAAGGCAACCACTCTCTGCTAATGACGTCAAACAGTAAAGCAGCGCATTTAGTATGCGTCTTGTCTGAGATGTCTGTGGTGGTAAGCTACATATTTAAAAGAATTCCTTACAGACAAGTAAAGGTATTTTCACTGCACCTTGGGAAGCGGAAATTGCGGGTTCTCTGGAGCTCACGGCATTCCCACAGCCGGGGACACTCCCTGAAGCTCGCTCCGGGAGCGCCAAGCGGGGCGCGCCGTCCGTCCGTCCGTCTGTCCCCCCGCGGGTCCGGAGGCGCTCCCGGCCGCCGCCCGGCGCCCTCCCAACGGGACGGGGACGAAGCCACGTCCTCGGCACTCGCCAGAAGGGCCGTGGCCGCTGGACAGAGCTGCCATGGGAACACGCCGCCGCCCAGGTGCCAGAGCCTGACGCGCGGAGCGAGTGGCAGCGCGGAAGAAGCGGAGAGAGCGGTGCCCGAGGAGATTGATCCGCTCACGCTGGTGGCAGTGCTGCGAGCGGAGGGAGAAGGGTTCAGGAGCATCAAGGAGCTCCAGAGACTGGTGAAACCAAGCTCTGCCCTCCCTCAGATGGAAACAGGGACGACCACCAGAGAAAATCCATAATCACGCTTTTCCCCTTCTTAAATACATTATCCCTGAGGCGCTAGCACCGCGTAGGCTGGCATTTGCTATACTGGACGTGGGGGGAACTTCTGGCAGCTCCTCGCAGAAGCCACCCGTGTAGTCCCTATGCCCAGCTACCCAAATTTACCAAAATAAACAACCCACTGCATGTCACCAACACGTCCTGCCTCTGCCAGCAAACCCAACACATTCCATCCCTCACCTCTGGATACCATATGTTTAAGGATTACCATTAAAATGCACATTTATCACAAACTTCACTTACATCAAAATAACATCAACACCAACAAAAGTTACAGAAAATACTTCCCTCATTCCTTCAGCATGGTTACAACTATCAAAATGCTCCTCAATCACTCCACTCTTCCCTCTCTAGCATTGTCCTTTATTTTTTTGGTGGGGGAATAGGAAATTAATCCCACTGCCTGGTGTTGCTACAGATTGCTACAAGTTCTATAAACCCTGTTGACACGGTCTATCAGCCGGGTCTGTAGTAGCAGTGACCAGCCCAGTGCCGTCCCTAGCAGTCACACCTCCAGAACCGGCTCGGTTCCAGTCAGAGCAGCGATCCTCACCTTTGCCTGTGGCACTTGTAGAGGCATTGCCTGGAATTCTGACTCCATCACCAATCAACCCCCAAACAGTGGGCAATCAGCACCTACCAGCACACTCACTTCTCCAAGTCCTGCCAGTCTTTCTCTGAACACAGGCCCAGATTTTTCTTACTCAGGCAGTGAGTATGGATTCTATGATTCATCAAACCTGTGCAAAAAGCTGAAAGTTCTCATTTATAAACTGACTAGAGGGCATTTACTTCTGCTAATAATTTTTCAAAGTCAAAGAATTAAAGACATAGTGGCTAATTGATATAGAACACCTTTTGGAAGATACAATGTACTGCAAAGAAGGTGATAGGAAAGGTTCATTTGCACGGAGATTGGAAAAATGAATGCTTTTGATTTGCAAAAACAGCCCTGTCTGCTTGTGACCATGAATAGTTGAAAACATATTCCATAAACCATTTTCATTTCCAGTTGTATAAATGGGTATCTTTAGTTTCTGTTCCACTCTGCTATTGTTCAAAGACAGTCTGAAATTAGTGAATAAGAGTCTGGTTGCTTTAGTAGTTTCCCTGTCTTAATGACCTGGACATATGGCCAAAACTGTGTATAGCAAAAGGGTACATTTATGTTTCTTTCACTAGCAGAGTTGCATAATATCACACATAATCCTAATCTATATATCCCAAACAGCAACTATCCATCAATAGGAAAACAAACAGGCAGAATAATCTTACTATTCATTCATGATCCAGTGAGAAAACGTTGTGTAAATGTGAGCGTATGCCTTTGAAAAACAGCATTCTGTGGCTCTTTTCACTGCGTGGTGACACCATCCCCAATTATACAAAACAGTAAAGAAACCAAGCATCTGAGTATTTCTGTAGACAATGATGTGATAGGATTAGATAGATGGTGAAAGGAGTATAATGGAACAAGTAAACAACCAAATCCTCATTATCAGAGAGGTGCTGAGCACCCACAGCTCCCTCTAACTTAAACTGGGAACTCTTTAATGTATCTGCCTTTAATCTTTGCCCCTGGAAATCTTAAATTCAAATCTATACATTTTCATAAGTGCGCATCATCACAATTGCTGTGAAGATTCCAGCACCTTATTTCAACCCAGCAAGGAAGGCCTGGATGAGAAGGATAAGATCCCATGTAGCTTATGCTGGGAAATGCACGTGCAGAGGACTTTTAGTGTCCAGTGGATTCAACACAACCGTAGGGATGAAGGAAGCCCTCAGGCTGGCTTTACAATAATTTTATATAACTCTTGATACCAAAATGTGTGAGGTTCTTTGTCATTAACAGATTTTATCTCTAAAAACACTCTTTTGAGAAAGGGGGAAAATTTTATTTCCATTACATGACCAAGGGATTGAAACAAGGTAGAGAGAGAGATTTGCCCAAGGAAGTAGGGCAAGCCTGACACAAACTGAAGTGACAACTTAGAACTCCCTATCTGTACCTTAAACAGAGGGTATTACTTTCCTCTGGACCTTGGTTAAGAAATGGCACAATAAATTCATTTTCTTATTCTACTGACATGGAATAAGAAATGGACAGGGCTGTTTCCCCACCTGCAGAATAACCCATGCTAACTGGTAATTTAAAACCACTGTTCTATTTGATTTTGTGAGCTAATTTTGCCTCTTGTAAAAATCACCATATGACCTACTCTGAGAGCAGAATTGCTAAGAAGTTAATGAGAGCAGGCAACTTTGGAGATGTAAAGTTAAAATGAGGGAAGAGTTTGGGCCATAAATTCACATTATGAATAATTACATTAATTAATTTTGCACAAATGTATAGAAATATATTATTAGTAAAAATGTACCACATACAATTAAAAACTGCGACTCTTACCTTTCACTTAACATCCTTGGTTGATAAATACTTCTGGGATATTTTTATTCTAAATATCTATAGAGGTAATTTCTCCAGTTGCTTTTCTTTTATGAACATGTCACAAATACAACTGAGAGAGGATTGTGTTTTATTACTCAACAAAACTGATTTCCTTTCTGTTTTTTATTGGGTAATTACTCCTGTATATGTAACTGAGGATGGGCATAAGATAGGCTGTTGTAACTGGAAGAAATTGAGCAATAAATCATGCAACATCACATCCAAAACCATTTACTTCTTATATCTTAACTAAATTAATAATATCACTCCTTGTGGAATTTCAGAGGTCCCTACAGGAACTCATTCCTGATCCCCAGTACTTCAGCCACAGATGACACATTTAGCCTTCCATTTGGGTCAACAATATGACTACTATAGCTTAATTGCTTTATATTGCAGACATTATAGCCACTTGTGGAAACTAATGAAAGAAATGGTTTCAAATTTCTGGCCTTTGACAGTGTCTGCCTCGTGCAGACACTTGGTAGAGTAGAAAGAGCAAATACATGAAACATAAAGCAAACATAAAGCAAGCTTACCTCTAGCTCTAAGAACTACGTGTTCTTCAAGTCTGGTGAAGATCAAAAGACGTGGAGGGGATCTTGATTTCTCTTTAGTTTCTGAAAGACAATGCACCCACAGCTAAGGAAACATTTCATACACAGGCTATGTTGGTTTCTGTAAGCAAAACTGAGGAATATAAAGCTGATTCTATATAAAAAGTGGGGCACGGACTTTACAGAGTGAACTATGCTATGTGCCAGACAAGTAGCCAGAGAAACCGTAAGAAAGAAACCTACAAAAGTTTGTGAAAGTTATAATCAGTTGTGACAAAAAAGATAGTAAAATTAGATCCAACCCCATAGCTAGGCAATTATTTCAGTAATCAAAGGGTAACAGGTATACTTAAATGTTTTATATATGCTACAAAAATAAAAAATTATTACTACAGGAAGCCAGCAATTTTGATTCCACAATTGCATATAAGACTTTAAAATATATATATTCAAAGACAGAGAAAACAAATAGTTGTTCTTTCTACAAGTGAAAGTTGAGAAAGAGTATGCAAATTATAGATTACCTTGTACTTTTGGTAAGTATTTTTCAGTAGTCACATAGGAAAACATGAACAACTTAAGTTTTCAGGAATGCTAAGCACTCCTTTTAAGCCAGAGAGAACCCAGTGGAAAAATCCATTTCTATTAATTCTGTCTCTGCAGGTCCCTGTGGGTCTGATTACATGCATCCACCACCCCAAAATTCTGCATGAGTTAATTATGCATAGGTCACTTTCTCAACTCCCTAACAAAAACACTGAAAGTGCAATGTAAGGGCAAAGGACTTTAAAAGAGACCAGAAAACAGTGATACATTTCTTCTTACAGGAACAGATTATTCATAAATACTGTCAAGCAAGCCCTGAGGTTGATGACTAAAAAAAAAAAAAACAAAAAGAAAAAAGAGAACCCAAGCCCTTTCTTTCAAAAGTTTTCCTTTCTTCTTCCCATGTATATCCTTCAGGAACCAGCCCAAATAAGCATGCAATGAACAAAGTTCATCTTGCTCTATACATTTAAAACCATTTAAAATTTTCATGTAAAAGTACAGAATGAAACCCAAACAATTATGGAAATCTCAGCCTCACCCAACCGATGGACCAGGTAGAAAGGAATGGAAAATAAAAGGAATTAATCTTCAAAAACCAATTTAATTCTACCAAGGGCTATCAGCAATAAAATGCAATATAATTGTATAGTTAATGCATGACACCATTAACTAATGGGGAGTTTAGTTGTGTATTTTTGTGCCAACTTGTCTGAATGGCTTTAAAAACTGTATTTAATCTCAGTTTTCTAGTTTTAATAATTCTTGTCTTGGGAATAATTACATTTCTGTAGTTACTACTTCTTTACTGTATTGCCATAACACTTAGGGGCTCTAATAATGTACAGGAATGTACCATGTTAGATGATGTAAAAACATAAACCAAAAAGAGTGCAGCTTAAACACTGTAAGCAGGCAGTGAATAGAGAACTCGGGAAAAAAGAAAAGATACATTAACAATCAATATGGCAAAGTATGAGGTTTGGCGTGTCAGCTTCTAAATTGAGTTACTGGAGACTTCAAAAAATATCTTTTCCCACACCTGAGAGGTGGAATGAAAGAAAACATTGAGCTATTTATCCCAAAACAAAACAAGTGGGTGATGGAAGTTGGTGTCAGGAATTGTTGAGAGTTGTCATCTCATAATGAATCATAGGTGAGGTAGTTCAAGAACGACCTTGAAAGCAAATCAAGGCAGAAAGTAAAGAGACGTGTGGTCAAAATTACCGGCTAGGGAAATTATCTTTGCTGTTGTATTACAGGAAAAGGATTATTTTTACTCTTGACATGACTGGTACACACAAGCTCCTAACTCAAATAAAACGTAAGTTTGGCAGGGACGCTTTTATTAAGAGTGAGAAGGCACCAGGAACAGGACCCGTGGCCAACACCCTGCCCTGCCCTGCAATTTAAGCACTCCCACCCCACAGCACAGGAACATGGCTTGGGTTCTGGGCTGGCACGGACCTGCTGTGTGCTCTGCCCACCAACTTGGACAGCGTCCTCTGGCACGACATGGGCGAGCTGGCAAAAGGAGGAGTTAATTACCAGAGGAAGAAGGTGTTGGGGAAGTGGGTAGAGGACTGGAAGTGGCTCCCCGCCCTACACATTGCCTCTGAAATGGTGGGGCAGCCGGACATGTAATAACGTCCAGCGCCGTATTTTATCAGCACAATTAATCTAGATGGAGCAGATATTTACGGCACACGAGTGCCCATTAAATGTGAAACATAATGAATTTGCTGTTCACTCTTCGTATTTTGACCTAAACACTAGGAATTATGTCAGTGGCCTGCTCGGATGCCACAGGCAAAGGACTGCACAGCAATCACGAGAGTAACGCGGACTGTCACCCCACCGAACCCCAGTGCGACCGGCACCGGGTAATCCCGAACCCTAGACAAGCGACAGTAACACAGTGACAGTGCAGTGACACAGCAGTGTATCGAAAATAAACAACACGCTGCACGTCACCAACACCGCGCCGCCTCTGCCAGGACAGGAAAGGGGGGCATGAGGGGGTTGTGAAGGCGTCTCTAGGGCTTGTGAGGGCTTAGAGGGCTGTGAGGGTTCTGAGGAAGCTATGAGAGAATCTGCGGGCTTTGAGGGGCTGCGGGGGCTATGAGAGAGTCTGTGGGGGCTGTGAGGGGGCTCTGGAGGCTCAGAAGATGTGTGGGGTCCGTGAGGGCGAGTGAGGCAGAGCCCTGGGGTCGGACGCGGCCCCGCTGCCCCCGAGCACCGCGCGCCGCCCGCCTTGGCCCCCGGCCGCCCCCGCCTCTTGCTCGGCACAGGAAACACCCCTGCAGATCGCGGCCGGCCCGGGGCGGCCACCGCCTCCCATTGGTCCGCCCCGTTGCCCGTCGGCCTTAGCCCCGCCTCCCCGGACGGGACGCAGCAAAGCTCGCCCCTCCTCCGTGCTCCGCCCGCTGATTGGCTCGCTGGCGAAGGACTGCCGTTTCCTATTGGCTCTGCCACTGCCACTCTGGCGCGCGGCCCGCTCGGCTCGCCGCTGCCCCTCGCCCCGCGCGC
>VXBU01002993.1:0-83180 GCA_013400315.1 Bombycilla garrulus | reverse complement strand
GGGCAGCCCCCTCCGGCGGGCCGCGGCGCCGGCGAGGACGTGAGGAAGTGCGGGTACCTGCGGAAGCAGAAGCACGGGCACAAGCGTTACTTCGTCCTGCGGGCCGAGAGCCACCTGGCCCCCGCCCGGCTGGAGTACTATGACAGCGAGAAGAAGTTCAAGAGCAGCCTGCGGGCTGCGGGGGCCGGCGGGGCGGCCGCGCTGTGCTGCCCGCCGCCCAAGCGGGTCATCCCCCTGTACCAGTGCTTCACCGTGAGCCGCCGGGCCGACGCTAAGCACAAGCACATCATCGCCCTGTACACCAAGGACGAGTACTTTGCGATGCTGGCCGAGAACGACGCCGAGCAGGAGGCCTGGTACCAGGCCATCAGCGAGCTGATGAACCAGAGCAAGAGGGGCTTCCTGGAGCAGGAGGACCATGCCGATCAGCAGGTGGACGAGGATGATGAGCACTACGGGGCCACCCTAAGGCCTGGCACCGTGTTCAAGGAGGTGTGGCAGGTCAACGTGAAGCCCAAAGGCTTGGGACAAACGAAGAACCTCACTGGAGTATACAGGCTGTGCCTCTCCAGCAAGGCCATCCACCTTGTCAAGCTGAACTCGGAGGTGCCCTCTGTTCACTTGCAGCTTATGAACATTCGCCGCTGTGGACACTCAGAGAACTTCTTCTTTATTGAAGTGGGCAGATCTGCCTCTATTGGACCTGGAGAGCTCTGGATGCAAGTAGATGATTCAGTTGTTGCCCAAAATATGCATGAGACTTTTCTGGATACCATGAAAGCTCTAAAGGCCTTTGCAGAATTCAGGCCCCGAAGCAAGAGCCAGTCTTCTGGTGGTGGCAGCAGTACCAATCCCATATCCTTCATCACCACCAGGAGGCATTTGGGCAACTTACCCCCCAGCCAGACGGGCTTGCAGAGAAGATCTAGAACTGAGAGTGTTGCTGGAGGGACGCCTCCTACCACCAAAAGCAACAACTCCTATCGCTTCAGAACATCCAGTGAAGGAGAAGGAACCATGACTAGACCTTTTAGGTCAGTGACTGGGAGTCTGATCCACCTGAATACTGCAAGGATGAATTTGGGCCGGCAAGAAGGGAGTGGAAGGTATGTTAGAGCTGCTTTCAGCTCATCTTACCACACCAGATCTGCTTCGCTGCCCGTTTCTCATTTTCCCTCCACCACAAGTCCCATCAGTGTTTCTTCCAGCAGTGGCCATGGTTCTGCTTCAGACATGCTGACCAGGCCTTCTAGCTCATCTGTTTGTGGTTCCCCAAGTGATGGGGGATTCATCTCTTCTGATGAATATGGCTCCAGCCCTGGAGATTTCAGGTACTTTAGGGTGAGGAGTAATACACCAGATTCCCTGGGAAACACACCACCTATCAGAGAGGAGAACTGTCTGAGTGAGTACATGTCTATGAATAAGCAACAGGGAGATGATGGCTCAAGAGATGATTATATGGAGGCTGAAAAATGTTTCAGAAAAAGAACTTACTCTCTAACAAAGCCAACTTCTGTAGCGGTGCAGCAGAAGACAACACAAACTACGGCTTTGTTGGATGAAGATTCTGCAGGAAATCACGGACGATTACTTTACTCTGAAATACCAAAATTGAAAGATAACCATGAATTGGAGTACAGTGACGCTAACCTTGATTCCGTGTGTAACCAAAGCAGGAGTAAAGCCAGGGATGATGGGTACATGCCAATGATGCCAGGAGTTGCATCTTCTCTATCCAGCACCAGCGATTATTTGCCAATGACTCCTAAAAGCATGTCTGTTCCAAAACAGATTAACAATTCATGGTCGCCATCTCAGGTTGACTCCCGAGGCTATATGATGATGTTTCCAAAGGGCAGCTCTTCACCTGTACGGAGTCCTTTAACTGGATTTGCTTCTAAAGGAAGTAATGAGAAGATCGTAAACAACGAGTATATGGATATGTCACCTGGTAATTCAGTTCCAAAGCACCCCGGTGATTCAAATTATATTCATACCACTTCTGTTTCCAAAGGTTTTAGTTCATATTTTTCTTTGCCCCGAAGCTTTAAGGCGTTATCAGGACAAAATGGTGACCACAGTGAATATGTTCCAATGTCTTCACCTGGAAAACTCTTGTATGGTGCACCAGAAAATGTGAAGGGGGTCAGCAGTGAGACTCTGGCTAATGGCATCTCTAAATTCCCGACGTTGAAAGGTTCAGATGAAGGACTCGTGCAGAGCAGGGCTACCAGGCCCACACGACTGCCCCTAGGTACGAGAGGGAGTAATACCATCCCCAGAATGTACGATCGTACAGTTCCACCTGAGCCAGCCAGTCCTGGTGAATACATAAATATTGATTTTAATGAAAAGGCGAGTAACACACCATATTCCTTATCTGCAGAAGGATCTCCATCATCTCTAGGCTCAAGCAGTGACCACAGACAGTCACCACTCTCTGATTACATGAGCGTTGACTTGGATGTGCAGTCACCGAAAGCAGCAAAGGAACTGTCAAACTCTCTAACAGATATTTCAATTTATGCAAGTTCCAGTATTCCTAGAAACCAACCAAATCCTGACTATGCCAGGCTTTCATTTGGTGCTGCTTGTGTTAGCACGGCAAGTAACAGGACTGATGACTACACTGAGATGACGTTCAACATGGCAGCAACACCACCAAGGCCATTTGCCACTGAATCTGACAGTGCTGGAAAGATGGACAGTCCTTCTTCCATCGTTAATAGACTCTGCATTGTTGATAGATATGCTGGTAGCAGTAGCTTCTCTGTCCCCAGCTCTGACCCTCCTATAGGACCGAAAGTGATTCGAGCTGACCCTCAAGGCAGGAGGAGACACAGCTCTGAAACGTTCTCTTCTGCTGGGACTGTGACAACCTCATCCTCCTTCTTTACTGACAGTAGCAAAAGACACAGCTCTGCCTCATTCGACAACGTTTGGTTAAAACCGGATGAAAACATTTCTGATGGTCAGGAAAGCAAAATGTCCAGGGATACCTCAACTGGATTTCAGAATGGCTTAAACTACATTGCTCTGAATTTATGTGATGACCCTCTAAGCTGTGAGGCGAGTACTACAGCGCCAGCTTGCCATCTCCAAAATGGTACTTCAGGTTTGGACAGTGGAGCTTACGTAAGCATAGATTTCAGCAGATCAGATGGGCTGAAGTGTAACGCTGCAAGAAAAGGTTTGTAACTTTAAAAGCACTTCCCTTTCATGCTTGCTTAACCATAGGAATTAGATTGTCTGCCTAGCACTGTCTTCAGAGTGGAGTAAATGGTTTTTATAATCTCCTGTGTTATTCTAGTACAACCAGTTTTGTTGTAGTGCAGTATCTGAGGCTTTGAACAGCAGTCAGTGAAAGGGGATGTGGTCCTTGGCCTAAAGCATTTACGTGCCTCTTCTAGGCAGTTAGAGGTGTTATCAAACTGTCATCTGCCTTTTTTTTCTATTAATTTTGCTAGCATTAGCACTAATGTTATTTCATGTTGTGGATTGAGTGGATTCTTGTCCTAAGGTTATGGTAGCTCTTGCCTTCGCTTCTGTTTTGCTGTTTTTCCCTTCTTAGAACTAGATGACTCTTCATTTTTTTTTTTCTGAACTGAAATTTTTGTAAATTGAATGCTCAAAATGGCTAAATTTGATTTAGGCTTCAAAATTTGAGGCTTAAATATATTTCTCGTTTCTTCTTAATGTAGTTGAAATACATATTCCTGCTATAATTTTTTTTTAACGTGCAAATCTGCCCAGGTTTCTTAAGCTGAATCTTATGTAAACAGAACTCAGTTTTTTTCCCTTGAAGGTTTGATGGCTCATTTTGAGCTCTGGTCTCCACAGCACGCTTGTGTCCTCTGGAGAAGCCTGAGGACCTGGCTGACCAGTGTGGAGGGGGGCTCAGGCAGCTCATGGCTTTCACATTCACCAGCTAGGGCTCAGCTGAGCTGTAACCTTTCCCTGGGATCTGCCTTTAGTGTAGCAGGTAAGGAATGCCTGTGGTTGAGGAAGAACAAGCTCTGAGCAGTGTCTTCCAGGTCTGAAACCTGGGAGGGGAGGCTACTGCCTTCCAAGTTGTCAGCGGTCTGACCCAGCGGTAAGGTAATGCAGTTTGAAGTGTGCATCAAAATAAAGGTGTTGCAGGTGGGGAGAAGGGGCCTAGGAAAGAGGAAGGACAGTCCTGTTGATACGATAAGCTCTCATGGTGGGAGCAAAGCCAGTAATTAGTGGTGTTGTGCGTGTCCCCCGGCTGAGCAGTGGTGTGTGTGAGTGCTGTGCTGGAGCTCTGGAAGAGTAATCATTGCTTTGGTGCCAGTGACCCACTGAACTCCTTGCAGTCATTCACTCTCCTGGTAGAAAACCATTTCTGTTGGAAATGATGTTTTCCTCTCTCTGCAAATGTACGTATAGTCAGTAATTGGATACTAAGAGGAAATATTTAATCGTGGTTGGACATTGATGCTTGTCTCCTCTGTCCACAGATAAAGCAGTAAGGGAGCAGGCTGCTGCTGTCTTTTGTATTTTTAATTACACTCTTAAACACTGGAAGGATTTTTTTTTCTAGTTTTGCTTTAAAACTAAGTTTCTAAAGGTAGAAGGTATTACAGGAGCTTAAAATTGTATAGCCTTTACTAGTGGAAACTATAAGCCTGACTCAGCTTGCATGCCGTTCGGAGTCTGGCAGCAGTGCTTGGGGCTGCTCAGAAATGTGTGGTTTGCCTTGGTGGTTTTTTTTCCTCTGCTTTGTTTTGTTGGTTGGAATCAAATTTAGAAGATGTTGAAAGTTGCTAGTCCAAGAAGTGCTTTCTTCCAAAGTTAGTCTTTCAGCACTTCAAAGATTTGTCTGCTAAATCTGCACTCAGAGGCACACTGATTGCTGCAGCTGGTTTTTGTTTGATTTTTTTGTGTTTTTTTTAAAGCACCTCCAAAACCAGCAGAATTTTAAACTTGATCTTATTCCCCTTATATGACTAAAATCTGTGTTGTAGAGTAAATTTTTTTTACAAAATTAAGATGAAAAAGAATAGAGAGGTTTTCCTTTCAGCTGTATTGTAAACCTTACATTGAAAAATACTTCACAAGAGATACAGTGTTTAGAAATTGTATTTATGATAAGCCTTTTGCTTAGTATTGCTGCAGAAAAGTATCTACAGCACCCTGCTTAGGGTTTTTCCCTTCTCTATTACAAGTTGCAGAGGAATGAGAGGCATAACAGCTGCTGGCTTTTGTTGGGAATTGAAGTTTTCTGGAAATGAAATGCATTAAAAGGAGGCAAAACCAGCTCTGTGTGAGAAACATGGGCTTTGCCAGGAAATCAAGCATCTTTCTGGTCCTAATAAGAAACACAAAATTATACAAGGCCTAACAGTTTTCTATAAAGGCAGTGTAAAATATTTCTGGTATATAGCAGGAGGTTAGGTGGGGTGTGGACACTGGTTACTTGTCGGGGCTCATGAACGGATGCACAGATTTTGGAATAGTCCAGGCTAAAAGCAGTGTACCAGACTTGAATACAGTACTGTAAATTGGTGGTGTATATCTGTTACTCAGGAATGACTTAAAGTTCTTGATTATAAGGATAGCTGTTTACTTTGACATATGAAATCGTGTCTGTGAGCTACAGCGAGCACAGTTTTAGGAGTCTGTATTCTTTAAACAGCTTATTGATTTCTGTGGTAATAATGTTTTTCTTTTATTATTTAAAAAGTTTTCTGTAATCCAGAAAAACATTTTCTCATTCCATTAAGTAGTGAAAATGAAGCTTCACTCTTAAACTTCTTGTCTCCTGAAGAGGTGTAGTGTGCCTTTAGGTAACTGATATTTTTAATATTATTGGAGACTTAGCAGAACTGCATGCTGTCTTACTGTATCTCACTTTTTCAGTCTCTCTGCCTGCAAAAGTGCTCTGTGGCTAAATCCATTCTTAAGGAAAATATTTAGCAGATGTTTTTACCCTTTACTTCCTAGAAAGGAGCTATCCCATCTGTATTAAATTCTGCCAGGTAGAGAACTTCATCTTTTCTCCCTGAACCACAGTTTTATTGGAAGGAAACCTCTTCCCAGCTTTGGATTGTTTGTTTTTTGTTTGCTTAAATGGCATGCTGTGTTCTGTGACTCAGCTGTGTTCTCCAAACTGCCGAGGGTGGTGGAGTGATTTCCAATGCATCACTGCTCCCTCATTGTAATTCCCAAACTACTTCTGGTTCAGGTTCACTGATGTGAATCAAACTTTTTTTTTTCCCCTTCTCCATTCATGACATGTAGGGAGGAGGGGGAGAGCACAAACTTTGAATGGTAATTAGGCCTGACTTGTTACTAAACTTTTTTTTTGGGGGGGTTAGGCAAAGCTGAGCTCAGATTTATGTTGATAATGATAAAAAAAAAGTAAGATCCTGATTTTTCAATGCTTGCAGTTTAAGGAGGTCATTAGCAAAACAATTTCATCATGAAATTGTTTCACAATATTGAAGCAAGTGGTTTGCAGTTTTGATTACATGAATCTGAGTCATGACATTTTGTGCTAGGAGTACAGAACACTAAAGCTACTTCAAACAGGGCTTAGCTAATGTATACCTTGTTATTGGACCTTGTAGAAACTAAGCAGGATAATGAGAATGGGCAGTAATAAAATGCATAATGAGTCCTGTATAATACAAATTTCTTCAGTCTTAATTAGAAATATTATGCCTGCAAAGCTACCCTGGACTCAAAAAGCAGCTGTTTAGAGTAAATGTAATGTTCAGCCTAATAGCAACTTGGCAATCTTGCCCCACTCTTCAGTCTTATCTGCTACTCTGTGATACTTACCTGACACTCTAACACTATGCTAAGGTATTATTTAAGATGTTCTTCAAAGTGCAGGATGATAATATAATTGTTCCTCACTTTTTTAATCTCTCCTGTGCTAGAGTGGGTGAGAGTGCTGTGTACACTTTGGGAAGTCGAGAGGAAAGAAAACAACAACAGCTGTAAAGCAAAACTTTTGTTCCAAATTGTCCGAATCCTTTCTGGTAACTTGTATATTTCAAATGCAAAATCTTGAAGAATATAAGGAACAATATACACTTTGAGAAATTCAGAAGCTGAAAGTTTTAGCTATTACTAATATAGTAAATTACAGTTTATGGGATATGTAGCAAATAACCACTCCTTTTGGGTTTCTAAGTAGTGGTTTTAGAGTTTGTTTCAAACTGAGGTTCTTCTGTATTGGCAGAATACTTAAGGCAGGGGCCCATTTAAAAATAATTTGAAGAACTCTACTGCAGCACATCCAAATGCTGCTGTGTATCCTACATCTTTGAAGTAGTGCTGGGACAGTAATTCTTAAAAAAACCCAAACAACTCAAACCATTTTAATCTTGCTGTAACAGATGCCACTTTAATAATATTGGGTAACTTACAGCTATGCTTAAAAATACCCATGGTAATTTCTTCTTGAGTAGTATGTGAGCTGTTGAAGGCAGAACAGATTTTTGCCATGTGGCGTGGGAGTGAGTTAATTATGACATATTTGACCAAGAATCAGTTTGGTTTTACTTGTGCTTTGGTGAGAAAGCCTGAGACAAGAATGTTCCCCTGCCATTGAAGGAGAATGCTTACTTGGAGTCAATGTTGAAATACTTCTGAAATCAGCTTTCCAGACTTTAAATCCATAGTTGCAGCTGATGGTGACATTTGTCTTTTTGGGATTTTAAAACCTTTTGCTTGTAGCTGTCTAGTGGGTAAAAGCATTGGCTGCAGGATGCAGGGAGGTCTGGGAGTAATCCAGTATGGCTCAGAGTGTTTTTTGTGGTTGTTTTTGGTTGCTTTTTTTAAAATTATTTTTTTATTTTAAAGTCTTTTGTTGAAATCTTAAATGCATTATTACCCTTTTACTCTTCCCTCTACAACTTCACATTTTTCCCTCCTCCCTTGATGTCTGAGGGCCCCTTGTTCCCCTGGTGCTGGGGCAGCAGGTTGGAGTTGCAGAGGGTGGGCAGCTCTCATTCAGTCTTTCCAGAGGCTGTATTCCAGCATGTGATTACTGGGGTGGTTTGTCACTAGCTATTTCTTTGGGGTTTTTGTATGTCCAGTGGTGTGTTAGCAGTAGGTAGAGTTCGGGTTTGCTTTTCTCTGCGTATGGTCTTTTTCTTATGAAAGGATCTTTAATACATTTCCATCATTTTGATTGCTCGGGGGAGGATTTATACCTTGAGGTTTTGGGTGGTGCTAAAAAAAGCTTATAGTACTGTGTTGTACCTTGGTGTGTGTGTGCTCTGTTTGTGGATCTGTGGTGCTCCCAAAACCATGCTGAATTCCGTTGATTGCGCTAACAAGTTTGTTTTTCTGAGCTGAAGAAGGAAACAAACTCCAGAGTTCTATTTTAGGTACTGTTGTGATCAACTCTGGCATTCTTCAACTCAAAGGAAAATGGAGTGATAAAACTGGAAGGCAGGTGTGAGAGAGTCAAGCTTCCTGGAGCCTAGAGATGTAGTATTAGTGCTGTTTTCTCTTAAAAAATGGCCTATCATCTTACGATGCATCCTTAAATGGTGTGTAATGACTTGGCTGGAGAACTGTTTGATGGTCTGCCCTGAAAATCTGCTGTTTAACTTTTTTCAATTTAGGTTCTACATATTCACAACAATCCTATGATCAAGTTGCACTGTTGTCCTGCAGGTTTAGGCTGTGACAAGGGAAAAATGAAGTGTGTTCCAGTTTTAATCAAGCCCTGCAACTCTTTGAAGGTCATTCAAGCTTAGGGATGGGTTATGATTTACTTGAGAGGCAGAGCCGTGATCAGGAAGGGATTTCTGACATACTTGAGGGCAGTGGGGAGACAAAGGTAAATGAGCCTGACTCATCAAAGGCATTTCAGAGGTGTTGCTGAGTATCTTATCTAAATGATCTTGAACATATATAAGTGTTTGGATTTGTGGAGATTTTGCTTCAGGTGTAGTATTACCCCATGACCAGCAGTGTTAGTAGACTTAGCAAGAATTTTCTGCCCTCTTCAAGCCGTGAGCTGTGTCTTAAGGGCCAGAGGTTGCTTATTTCCAAGCACTATTTTTCTGTTGATTTAGATCTACGGTTGGATGCAAACCATTGAGACTGCACCTGTGTGTGTGTGTATACACGTGTTTTGTATGCCAGTAATTTGTGAGTTAAGTGTGAGGTCTAATCTTTTTTATTCTTCCAAGAAGAAAGGGTTTTTGAAAGAAGTGGCTTTTACTGAAATTACTATAGTTAAGATTTGGCTGCAATTCCAAGGTAAAGATACAACTTAATGTGACTCAAGAAAATTGAAAACTTTAATAAATTACTGCTAAAGGTAAATAGGGGTTGTATTCACTTCATGGCATATGTATGTTATGAACTTCTAAAAATACCGAACTGAATTATTATTTAGGGCATGAAATAGATAAGAATAGTACTTCCTTTTTGCTAGGGTAGGAAAGGCTGATAAATATGCTGCCTACTTGGAGAAAGGTTTCTTTTTTAGTAGAACAGAATTTTGCGGAAAGACTGAGAATAAAAATTTTTTTGTTTTATTTTTTCTGATAACTGTAGAAAGTAATATCAAAAGGGCTGCAAAAAACCTATTAAA
This sequence comes from Bombycilla garrulus, assembly GCA_013400315.1. Taxonomy (NCBI): domain Eukaryota; kingdom Metazoa; phylum Chordata; class Aves; order Passeriformes; family Bombycillidae; genus Bombycilla; species Bombycilla garrulus. Next base: position 73,594 of record VXBU01002993.1, on the reverse strand, counting down.
ATTGGTTTCTGAATTTATTGAGGCACTGTTGCGGGGACACTCTCCTTCCACAGGGAATAGTGTGATTCTGTTCCTCATGCTGACAGAGTTTGCTTTATTGTTTATGGTTCTTGCTGACCAGATGTATTTGCCATGTAACTTTTTTCCTGCTGGATGGCCCAAGCCTGAATTATTTTTTGGGAACTAATGCTTCTTCTTACCCAGATCTCTTAGGCTAGCAGGAGTTTGGGAAGTTCTTAGTGATAGTGAAGCAGATGTTGCATCATTAACAAATATGTACTACTTGCATAGTAGCCCAAGTAGAGCTTTTCTTGTGAGCTGCGGGATGTGTCATTTGTATGAAACCCCTGTTTAAGCCATTGACAGGCACTGGCGTTTCTGTTTCCTGTATGAAATTATTTTGAATCTTAAGTTAATCTGTTAGAGCAATTTGTAAGCTCTTTGCTTTTCTAGTAGTGCATTTGCTCCTTAACATTTGTTTTTTTTGTTGTGTGAAATGCTTTGGAAGGTCTTTTTTGTCTGTATTTCACCATGTGATGGTTTTTTTTGGGGTGAGTGGTATTTGTATTTAAGTGTTTTTAGAACAAGATGGTTTTAAATTACAGATTGTGGTGAACAGGAAATCAGTTAGAAATGAGCTGAAAAAATGAGCAGATTTGATCTTGAGGTCATTCAGACGTTATTACGACAGAGGCTGTTAATGAAAGCGTGTAGCTCCAGACAGGATCTCTCCAGACGTGAGCTCTACTGGTGGAACCTGAACAGGCAGACAGCATGGAGGTCCCCTGTGGTGCCACAAATGTAAATGTGTTGGTCCCTCTCTTAAGGAGCTTACAATTTAAAGATGAAACTAAAGAGATGGATGAAACCTAATGTGCTGGGGTGGAGAGTAAGATAGAGATCAAGGCTGCTGCCATTGGCAGAGTCCAGATAAGAGCTTGGAAGAGATAAAAGGCTGCTGAGACTGGTTGTAGGAGAGGCAGCTGGTGGAGGCACTTGGGAGGGTATGCACATGGCAGGGAGCAAGGAAAGGTAGTGAGCTGTAGATACAGTGGTCATAATTGTTTAAATGACTTGAAAAGGATGAGGTAAAAGTCAGAGCATGGGCCAGGATATTAATCTTGGTAAGAGTAATGTGGGCCAACATGTATATCTGAGTTAGGAGCATATCCCAGTGTTTACTTTGCCTTTTAGGTGTGAAATGTGGGGTTTTTTTTCTGTTTTTATTTCTTTTTCCTTTCTGTAAATTAATTTTGCTGCAGACATGTAGCTGGTATATTTGGTGTGAGCAGGTGTGCAGGAAAGCATACCAAAACTGATCATACTGTGGAGCATCTCTTGGCAGTTGATGTTGTGTGGACTGGGGCCTCTGTTCTTGGTGAGACTTTGCTCCAGAAGCAGCAAAGCTGGTGGAACTGCCTTGGCCTTACTATTGGTTATTCTTGGGGTTTTTTTAGGTGGCATCTCTTGAGTTTCAGGGAGTCTTCTAGCATTGGAGAGAAGGCCCAATGGGGCTTGGAAGATGGCCACCTTTAGGATTCTAACCAATGCACCAGAGCATTTGGAGCCCATCTCTAGGTGGGGAGGTCTGCAGAGGATCTGCTCATTGCTGCTGTGGTGCTGTCAGCTGCAGGAATGACACCTGTGGAGGCTGGAGGGCAGCACAGTCACTTTCACAGGACAAAGTTACCTTATTTCTGTGTCTGTAGATCAGGTTGAACAGACACTGCAGTGGTTTTAGGTAAATCTGGAAGTGGTGGCAACATGGAGGCTTGATTCACTGTTGAGGGTATTAGTGATTGAAATATTAATGCTGGCACATTCCACAAGGTAGACACTAAACAGGAGTTGGACGCTGTGGATTAAATGTTGTCTGTGTTTAGAAACTCTGTCCTTGTCAGCTCCCAAACTGCTCTTGGAAGCTGAAGGTGCAATCCTTGGCTCTTGGGCATGTCCTGAGGTTTGAGAAGATGTTACTTGACGCATGCAGTCCAGTCTGAACCTTTCTTTCCCTCCCCTGTGTGAGCCACGGTTTGGGGTGTCCTAATGTTAACGGAGAGTCAATAATGTAATAATTAGGAAATGTAAAAAATTGGTTGCATGCTGCTGCTATGTTTCATAGCAGAGAGTAACTGATTGCAAAGATGTATTTATGTAACTACGTGGGTATGTGGCTGTGTAGTAACCTTTTGCCTTTGCCAGTCATTCATGGCACTAGAGGTGAAAGAAGAAGGCAGTGCTGAATGCTTGCAGGTGTTGATGTCTGAAGTGGTTGAGAAGAGGGAAGGGATGAATTACATCAGGTGAAACTTTGTGTAGAAGGGAAGTTTTAGGAAAGGTGGTTTGAAAGGTGGGGAGCTGTTTCATTAGTCATGAGTGACACTGCTCTTTCTCTTGGTTGTGTCCCTAAGAATAGTTTGGCTCACTCAAGCCCCAGAACTGTGCCTGCAAGCAGACACTACCCAGCAGAGGAGGAGCAGAGCGAGTGTGTACAGTGCTTCCCACAAACTTACACCCAAGCTGCTGATTTATTTATTTTTTTCCCCTATTGGGGGATTTTTTGCACCTGATGTAGTTTGTCTCTTTTATAATTCTTTATTTCTCTTTAATCCAGGTACTTTTCCAATCTCTTTCATCCTGTATAAACTCTTTGTATCCACAGGAGCCTGCAATCCTTCAGGACATGCTGCATGCAGCCCTCTGTCCATGTTGGACTCAGCTCTGTACCAGCTTTGTTTGGCAGTTTGTGGAGTGGAAGAGATAACAAATCTTATCTTTTTTCTCCAGGCCACTTAGGATTGTGTAGATGCTGTGCCCTCCTCTGCCATACACTTGTCCAGTGTGTTGTACCACGTGTACTGTGGACGTGTGGTATAATCTAGGCTTTTAAATTTCCTGTTATGTCCCAATACTTCTGTGCAGGATGGAGGGTTCTTTTTACCAGTCTGTTCCTCACTGGGAAGCTGTGTTACACCTTGCAGGAGTTTCTCTGCACTCCTGAAACTCTCCAAGTGTTCCAAGGCCTTTCTGGGTGCAGGAAGCAGGGCTGTGCATGCAGAGGTGTTTGCTGTGGCTGTTTTCTTTCCTGTTTGTTTCCAAACAGTTCATAATGCCCACTCTGCAGCAAGAGCACAGACAGGAAATATTCCTCCCTACTGGCACTGAGGGCTCCTGACTTTTGTCATGGGAGCAGAGGGAATTGCAGCAGGTGTTATTCTCAGAAGCCACACAAACAACTTTGTATTTTTTTTTTGGCTAAAATTTACCCATATTTTCTGTGGTTCACGTCAGGTGCAGTAACTCACACACATACTGTGAGAATGCTTTTTCAAAAGAAGAACCTTTTTTTTATTTCTTCTGCAACATGAAAATCTGGAGTTTTGAACTATTTATAGGTGGAGAAGAATTAATTTTTAGTATTGTTGTGCTGTATTGTAGTAGAAATTTAGTTTAAAACCTCCAAACAAACAAACTCAAAAAAACCTTCAACGACTTCTTGCCAAACTGTCCAGTGCAATTTGAGTTGGTATTAGACCTCTGCCAAAACTGCAGGCAAGTTTACTGATTCTAGGAATAGTATCAGCAGAAGAGATGACATTAGGGAGTGCACGTAAGGCCTTCCTAGAAACAACCGTGCTGTTTATTCGAACAGGAAAAAAAGCCGCTGTTGCAGGAGATAAGGCACTTCTGCAAAGTGAGTAGAAATTGTCTGAAAGCATGAGAGAGGTTTTTAGCTTGTGAATTTGCTGAGCACTAATAATAGCAAAAGAATGTTTTGAATGAGCAATCATGCATAAAGTTTAATTGTCAGAGTAACTTTGTCTTCTAAATTTTAGAAATACAGCTTGAAAAGAAACCTAATTCACTGGGATATTGGTACCAGTCATTGTGTTTAAGTAGTTTATCCAGTGAAAAGTGGATCATGCAACAGGGATGTTTTTAAACCAAATTTTGCTTTTATTTGCTTGTGGAAAGTCAGTAAAATTATAGGTTCAACATACATTAATTAGCTGATTTTGAGCATCACTAGTCTGTTGGCTGAAGAAAGTACATGGAGTATGTGCTTAGTGGTCAGCAGGTAGCTGAGCTCCTTGCTAAATGAGGAAATCTCTGTCAGGGCCTCCTTTGGGTCACCCTGGCACTGTAACTGCACATGGGAGGGATGCAGTGTGTCAGGTTTTGATCTGGATTTGTAGACTTTGTGTCTGCCAGGTGCAAATTAAGAAGAAATTAATCTTTTCTCAAGTAACACTGCTTGCCTCTAGCAAGGTCTAAAGCTATGTCATTAAAATAAGAATTCCAAGAAATGGGACAATGGCATGGGATAGTAACTGTGTATTTGGCAAGATTCGGAGCAAAAGAAAAATTTTCATTAATTTGCGAAGAATGTGTTTGGGCAAATGAGTCCTCCCTGGCCTGTCTGCCATGGGGAGGACTCCGTGTGGAATTTGCTGCTGTGCTCCTGCCCCGGCCTGGCTGCTGAACAAAATGCTTTTGGATGCCATATTGTGTCCTGAGGTTGTGCTGGGTTTAGTGCTTTCCTGAACAACAGGAATATTGTGTGGCCATGTGCACAAAAAGTCTAGGGCTGGTCTGCTGCTTTTGATCTGTGTAAATCAGATTAATCCTGATTTCCCCCTAACCTGAAGTTCAGGAAATGGAGAACTTCAGCGGTGTTCTCCAGAAAGCTTTAAGCTGTCTTAGCCTTTGACATGGAGATTTTAATAATTTAATTATCTTAAATTAATACCTTCTGTAAGCAAAACTTTTATCCTTTTAGGAATCAATTGCAGAATTATGTCAGTAAAAGCCTTTCCTGTAAAAACAGGTATTATTTAGGATGGATTTCTTTGAGAGAATTAGGGTTTGTCTGCTGTGTTCCCAGAGCCTCTCAGTATGTTTCAAAGTGTCCTGACTTGTATGGCTTTGATAACTGAGATGTAGGAAATGAAGTGTAAATTTGGTATATTCTCATCTCATGCATTTTCAAGTGGAACACACTGGGTTTGCATCTAATGAATTACAACTGATTTATATCTCTGCCCCTAATTTTTATAAAATTATGTGATTTTTGCATAGAAAACTTGCAGAATGCTTTCTCAGTGTGCTCTGTAATTTTAAATAAAATACTTTTGAGCAATGGCATGCTGCCATCCTATTTTAAATATTTGCCCCTTAGTTTTAATTCTGCCTTGTGATCTTTTTCCTCTGATTGTTCCTCAGCAAAATTCAGACAACTGCATATAATTTTATAATCTGATCCCATCTGAAACTGATGAATTGGAGTTGTGTAATGAAGAAAATGTTGCTTCAATTTTCCAAATTTTGCTTACGTATTTTGTGAGATGAACTTTGAAAATCTTTGGATGCTTTCTAGACTAGATTTCTATATTAAACATTAGGCATTGAATTTGCATTGTTGTCAACAGTCTGAAGCAGTAGAGCTCAATTTTGAATAAAGACTGAAACTTTTGTGCAAAATCTGCTTATAGAGCTGAAGTTTGGATAGAAAAGCCCAGTGTAGGGTGCAATGAAATGAAAACTACTTAAAGTAGTATATTTCTGGGCTGCCTGGAGAGCTTTTTTGCAGAATTTTTTTGCAGCTTGTTTGTTGTCATGATCAGTTATCAGATTTTTTTTTTTTTTTAGACTAAGTAGATTTTCTTGGAAGAGCTTATGACAGTCCAGGAACAGCTGTGTGTTTACACTGCAAGTGAAAGTTCTGTCTGATCTGGCCACCAAGTTTTATTTGGTGGCATTTTTGTTTGAGTACTTCAGGGGAATTCTGGGTTACTCTGTGAGAATTGTACCTCTGGTCTCTGCTAATTCATATCTCATAATTTGTTTATATTATAGAAGAGTTTCTTCATCCCTTTTTCTGACAGCTTCCTTTAGTGTTCAGTCAGTGCTGAGTTAAATCTATTCATATGGGATCTGTTATGAAGTGTTAATTTGATTTTTATTGTTGATCAGCAATTCTCATATCTGTACTATTAACCTAGGAAATTGATGTCTGAGGAATCTTACATCATGAGACTGAAATAATGTCATTCAGCTTCACAGAAGCATTGCTGTTTTCTTCAAGCACTGCATGACCGCATTAGGTTTCCTCCACCAACTGGTTAGTGAAAAAATGGAAGCAGTTCAGGTGTGGGAGAGAGGAACTGTCAAGGAGCCTAATGTGTAAATCCTTCTGCAACCTCTCAAAATAAGGCCACGTCCCTTTAAAAGGATCCTGATAGGGGCCACAGAGGTGGGAATCCAGGTGTCAGCAGCACAACATGCGTGGCCTTGTTCTCACACATAACCCATTTTACACCTCTTTTGATGAACAACCTGTCCTGTGGTGTGGGAGCCTCTTGGTAACCCCTGGAGCCCGGCTGAGCCCGGGGTGCTGCTGGGCCCCGCGGGCAGTGGGAGCAGTGGCTGAGCCTCAGTGAGGGGAGGGGGTGTGATGGTGTGATCCCACACAGCTCCAGGGCTCTGGGGGAGCCCTGTGCTTTAGGAATCGTGCCAGGCTCCGGACTGTGACTGCACTGCTGGCTTGGGCTGGGCTGCAGACCCCGCTCGCCCTGGGTGCAGTCTCCACTGGTCTCTCTCACACGGGGTTCCTGTGGTGCCTGGAGGTTCGTGCTGGGGAGCTGCGGCCCTGTGGCTCCTGAGGGCGGCCCTCGGGAACAGCGCTGACTGCAGCACCTGGCAGGAGGCATCTTGCAAGACTTCGGTCTCCTCTTAGATTTCAGATTAAATACTTTTCTTTTATGTGGTCAAGTTTCACAAGTTGCTCTTAGCCTTTTCTGTCTAAGACTGATGCATGTGTCCATTTGTACATGCATACCTATATATATATATATATGCTTGATACTTTTATACCAAAAAAGTGCTGATGACTCAGGACACCAGTGAGCTGTACTGCTCCAACTACAATATTGCAGTTTCCAGCTTTAATAAGGGGATTAGAGAAGTGGTGACAACCAATAGCTCCATGTATGGAAGACGCAAGGCTTTATGAAACTGACATCAGCTTGTAGATAATGTTTATGTGAAACTCCCTCATGTTTATTTACAATTCACACAATTCTGTTTTACCTTAAAAATGAAGAAGAAACACGTTGAAGTGTCGTTTCTGGGGGCAGGAAATTAACGAGCTCTTGTTCAGGATGTGCAGAGTTTTAGGGAGGGGAGATACTGCAGGGAGGTCCCAGGCTTTCTTCTGGTTTCTGATAAATTAATCTGTGCTGTTTGGGGTTCTGCCCAGGGTTACCTGATGCTCGTGCTTTAGAATTGGTTGCCATGCTGCTGCCTTGGTCGGTCAGGCTCCTTCAGAGAATTGAACTTAGGACTTAAGAAGGCTTGGGTTTTTTTTTGCTCTTAAGCCCTTCCCCTTCAAATATCTTAAATGTATTTTGGCATTCATTTATGAAAAATTTCAAAACGTTTTAGGTGTAAATACCGAGTTCTGCCGTATGGGATTGTCTGATTCAAGTAACTGAGCCTTTGCTCTTCAACATGTTTTGGGGATGTGCTTGGAGAGATTAGAATAACTTGTCAAACAGCTTTCAGGTGTGCCTTGTGTGTAAGGCGTGGAGGAAAAATGTCCTGACAAAAGCAGAGACAGTTTTTGAAGTTCCTTTTATGTGAGCTTACAGGTCCACAGCAAGGAAAGGGTGGGGGGATGCTGGTAAAGTTAATTTTTATTGAGTATAAGTTTAATATAGAAGCTTTAACTGTTTTAATGTTTGACTTGCATGCATCACTGAGGTGTGATTCATTGCAAGCTGTGGTGCATATTTTCATCCTTTGGTCTTACAACAAAACAATATTTTTCTGAAGAGGAAAATTATTTCAGAAATAATAGCTTCAGTTGTTTTTTGTGAAAACAAAGCCATTGCTGACCACATCACACTCTTTGTGTACCAAGCAATAGCTTTTTGTAATGATCTTATGTCTGTAAAATAACATAGAGATTCTCAAGTTGTGGGTATATTTTGGCTGTTTCTTCCTTTAATTGAAGAAAACTAAGTTACTGTATTTTTGAAATCACTGAAATATTTGAAAAATGAAACACAGCAACCTGGACCTTGGTGAGGGCTTTGTAGGATTGAAAGAGAGTTTCTCCTGAAGTGGAAGGGACCCCTCTGTACTTCCACGCTGCTGCCAGCCCTGCCATTGCCTTTGCCTCTCTGGAGCCATGGGCAGCCTTTGCTGGGTACTGGGATGGGGCACAGCTGCTCAGCTGAGCTTTGGTCTTTTTTCTATTTTTTTTTCCTTATTTCTTTTGGAGGGATGATGCTTTTAGCTGGACAGAAATCAGAAGTTCTTTAGCACAGGGTGGAGTTTGTGTGTGCATACCTCATGATTGGTTTGTAAGTAAACATACAGGTTTGCGTTATTACACGTAATGCTTGTTCTTTACATGGTCATCTTTTCTTTAGCTGCCCCTGGAGCAGAGGCAAGGAAGAACTATGAGATGTTCAGCAGTGAGATGTATCTGATTTCCTTGTGACCCACCAGACGAGCAGGGGCAGGATTAAGCCCTGAAACCCCTTCCTCTGTTCCACGGGCCTGTGCTGCCATTGCTGTGCTGTGTAATGAAGTGTTCCCATATTGCAGCTCAGGCTGCTCCCAGAACAGGGACAGAGCTGGCACTGTGTGGCTTTGAGGGAGAATGTAGCTGACATTTCTGTATCTGTTGTTTTCTGAAGACTAAACCTCTTGCACTCATTGTTTCTCAATGAGAGCAACTGGCTGTTTCCTTCTTTGCTGTACTGCAAGGAAACATCCTGCAGGTATGTACCTCATACCTTGGAGAGAAGGTGAGCAAAAACACCTGCCTGGCAGAGGACAGTGCCCTCAGTCTTGGCTGAGAGGACAAAAATGGTGGAAGAGGACAGTCTGTCTCAGCTAGGAGATAGTGTGATTCACTGGGTGGATTGGCAGTAGCCCTCCAGACAGAAAATTAGTGTTCACGTTGGCTCGACTGGGAGCAGAATGGGTTTTGTAGAGAGCTGGAAAGTGACTTTTTTATGTTCCTCGTTTGTGTTCATGCAACTGCAGAAAGCATTTATATGCCCTTCATCACTTTTTCTTCAATGTCAGGAAACTCCTGAGTTGCTCTCACCTTGGCATGTGTGTGGTTAATTGCAGGGCTGATACTGTGCTTTGAGGGCAGACTCCCTCGGGTTTTCATTTCTGCCTTGTCACCTATCTGTATCTTCCTGCAATACAGGAGTATATTTTTTGCTCCTCCTTTTAACAAGTGCTTGGACTTCTGCCTTTTCCAATCAGTTTGAAGCCCCTGAAGAAGGGAGCTGGCTGTAGCTGTGTGTTTTTGTACTTGGGTGTTGCCTTTCAGTGAGACTTTATTCAAAAAGGGACGAGCGTACTCTGAGGTGTTTCTAATAATAAATAAAGCCTTTTCCTCAAAAGCTGAGCACAGGGCAGCTGTCACGACTTGCTGCTCCTTGCTTGGAGCTGGAAGTGCAGGGACTGTTGCTGTGGCAGCTCTGGCTGCTGTGAGGGGGAGTGTTGGCACTGCTGGGGCTCTGCACTCCAGCCCAGCGGACAGTGAAGTGGGCAGATGTGGGCATGGACTGGCAGCACGGGCCGGCTGCTGCCCCAGTTCCTGTCCCATGTACACGTGTCACTCTGCCTGCAGCAGCTCTTCAGTGCTTGCTTCAGACTCCATCGTTCTTCCTTCCCTTAGGATCTTGGAGGGGTTGGTATCTGGGAGTGTCCCCTCCCTCTGTGAGGGACCTGCTGCTGCAGTCAGCAGCTCTTATTCCTGCAGTGGATAAGCTCCGTGTGGTTTCCTCCTCAGAAAACATTTTTTTTCTGCTATAACTTGCATCTGAAATGTCACTGACTCTTTTTTTCCCCCCTCCTTTCTAGACTGATTGCATTGCCATGGAAACCATTGTTGAAGAGAAGACTTTTCTGCTGGTAACTCCAGAAACTGTGTGGTGCTTTTGGAAGCAAAGCTCAACTCCAGCCGGCTACTTTCATTTCCACCAGCACGGACATAGACACACATCCTTTTAATTTTTTTTTTCATAGACATCAGCTCTCTACAACTGAATTAATTTGAACTGACGTTTTTTCATAGCTGTGCTTTGGTGATGGAATTTGGTCTTTCATGTCATATCTATTTGGGAGGCAGTGTGAATGCCAATAGGAGATCCCTGTATGTCCCTTTCTTCTTCCTGCCTCTCTTGTTAATTTAAAAAAACAATAATATTCTGAGAAGTCAAAGCTGGTTTCTGATTGTCTGTTTAACATGGGTTTTACTTCTCTGGTACATTAACAAGTGGTTAGCTTAAAACATGTATTGCTTAGAAATACTTTGGCAGTTCAGGATTTTTCCAGGTGACTGGGCAGAAGGAGGGAGAGAGTGGTACACACTAGGTTGAGGGGTGAACCCATGACAGGTCTGAGGAAAAGAGACCTCTTCTGCCTTTTTTTTTTTATTTTTATTTTTTTTTAAGGTTTTGCTTTTATGGTACAAGAGATTTCTTGAGCATAGGCTAGAGGCTTTTAAATCAAGTGTCTGTCAGAGCTTAAACAGAATTTTTTTTTGCTCAGAATTTTGGTATGTACAAAGCAGGATTAATGGGCTGGTTGTCTTGTAGATTGTTTTTGTTCTTGTTTATAAATATGAATTGTGTAAAATGAGGTTTTTGTTCATGGATTCGAATGGAGAACTGCGGAGTCGTATCCAATGTTTGTGACTTCTGCATTAGACTTGTCAGCTGTAGCTTTTTAAAGGGAAACCACCCTAATTGATCTTACTTTCAACCAAAGTCCCACTTTTAATTTGGGACTATTTTTGTTCTTTCTTTCTGGAATAATGGGGGAAAAAAAGTAAAATGTTGGCTCATCAATTGTCTTTATCCCACTGACAGAAATGTGAACAATGACTATTTGACATTTTTAAAATAAGCCCTGATTTTTCTACAATTTAAGTGCTTCACTCTTGTACTGAATTTTTTTTTGGTTGAAATGAGTTTAGCTTTTTAACACTGCTATGAACTTAAAAGAGCATGACACTAGTCATTGGTACATGCAATGGATTCTAAAAGGCACTGATGATTGCTAAAGGGTTTCAAAGTGGTACACAAATCCTCATGCTGTACTGCACCACACAGCTGAGAATCCTCCACATGTATATTGTACAACGGATGTGCCAGGCTGCCTCACCTCCAACAGACAACCTTTAGATTGCTGGTACAGTTTGTGCAACAAATTAGACACTGTCAGCTTGGATTGTTCAGTGATGTGTACCAAGATCTATTTCTGAGTAGTAATGAAATGTACATGTCACTAAAATACAAGGTGATTGTTTTGGTTTTTTTTTTTTTAGGAAACGTGGTACCAATCAGTTTACACAGTGTCTAGTGACAGGAAAAACTGTTGCTACAGGGTTTAAAAGCACAGACCTGTTTTTGATTCTGGAAGAGAAGTTTCAGTTGGTACAATTACTTGCTGCTAAACATACAGGAATTAAAAACATGACCACTCTTACAGACCATGATACTGTCTTGCCATATAGCTGTTGGTTGGTCTCATAAATGAATAATGCAATATGTAGACAGCTTTTTATAAAGCTTTACATCTTTTCTAAGAAATCAAAATTTGGATGAAGATAGTTCTAAACATTTAATGTGAAAGGAAAAGGTTGTTTTGAAGAAATTTGTTACATACTTATTTCATATTAGATTCCCTGAGGCTGCCATTGTACAATATACAGCACTGATTTAATACATGCTGAATAAATAAGTAAATGGGTAACCTCAAGTATAGTGGTACAAATACTAATAGGTACGGCATAATAAATATGCAATCTTTTTGAATCTCTTAGTTTACAGCAACTAATTTATTCAGTATTGTGCTGGAAGAACATTTTCAGATGATGTAAAACATATCACTATATATACTACCTTCCAGCTACCCGTTTATGCTGCTGTATAGTACAAAAATACCAATGATAGAACAATGTTTGTCCTGTAAATTTAATTTGATATTGGACAGTTCTTGTCTGTACAAACTAAAACATATATGGTTGAAACTGTTCATTATATTTGCTATTTCTGCTCCACAGATCTGTTTTAAAGTTGGGCTGATTGATCTGGCTTTGTCTTCCATTGTAAATATTGTTCTGTTGTTTTCTTTGTAAAACACATCGCGTTTGCGGTTTTGGGAGACTGGCTTGAAGCTCTGTATAGTGTTTATATTTATCTGACTTGGCTTTCCATAGAGCTACTTGCAGTAAATACGTGTTCATGTAGCTCCGTGTCTGGGTTTTATTTTTAAACAAACTGTTGGGTTTTTTTCCGTCAGACCTCCTGCTGCAGCTGCTGCTCCTGAAAGTGGTTTTGTCACCCTGTATCCCTGCAGATTTGGAGAAGTTTCAGGTAGTGATTCCCCATCTCTCCAGTTTTCTTGGCCTTTCCACTTAGTTTAGAAGGCAACATACAGAAAAAGCCAGAAGTTTTCTTTGCCATGGATTCATAGCTCCTGTAAGTAATTATGCTTTGGAAGGGGGGAGGGGGGGGGGAAATCAGTGCCCAATATGTTTTCTGCTTTATATGTAGAAAACACAAACAAAAAATTGCTACCAACTGTCCATGACTGGATATGGAAGTCTCATGATCAAAACATACTAGTCCTGGAAGACATTTTTAGCAGTGTGTTATCAAATAGGGACCTGACTTCAGGGTAGAAGGGAACAAGTGTGTTTTGGTGTTGTATCTTTGGTTTTAAAGATACAGTAAATAGGTCTCAGTATGTGAAACCCAAACACAAATAGATAATCTCATCATTTCAAGTAATGCACCCAACTGTAAAAACAACTGAAGTCAGAAAATACCAACAAAAGGTAGTGCCTTTTCAGACTCCTAACTGACATGAAGGATACAGCAAATAATTTTCTGCAGAAAGAGGCTTTTATCCATAGATAGGAACATGTATGATCTCCATAAATGTGGGTGATTACTGTGAAATATGTTTGATGAGACCTTTCTTTAAAATTACCTGAAGTAATTCTTATCTTGTTTCTCAGAATAGTACATTGAAACAACTCCCTGGAAAGGTCAAGTTTGCTGTAAGAATAGGGTTTTCCTCAAATAAACCAGCCCCTTTCTTAGAGCCCCTTTGCATAGTGTGTAGCCTGTATTGGGAAGGAAAAGAGAACAGAGCAGAAAGAGCCCCACCAGCAGTACAAACAGTGACAATGATCCAGACTCTGTCTAGACTGTAGTGACAGTGTCACAGTAAGGGCTGCAAACTGACTTTGACTGATTGGATTTGAAATGGGCCAACTGCTGGAGGGTTGTGGCATTTTTTATGTGAGGGGACACCTTTTTATACTGTTTTTTAAGGCCCTTTGGGTGCCAGAGCTCTTTTGCATCTGAGGGATAGTGAAAGCTCTCAGCTAAAGCCAAAAGGAAAGTTAGACTTCCTGACTGAGTCCAAAAACAGACACATGTTAAAAGTATTTGTTTGGAAATCTATTGCCTATTTCTTATGGCCTGTGCATCTCCCTGAGTTCTGTGGTACTAGAAATAACCAAATACTGGGGAGTGAGTGGTTCACAGCACTGGAAGAAGGACCTTGTTAGAGGAACCAGTTATCAATACAATCTGCATTACAATTTTTTTTTTTTTTTTTTTAATCCCTCCATCCTCTTTTGGCTCTAGCAATAGTGTTTCCTCAAATACATATATAGAAGTTTCTCCCCCCTTTGTCCATGTACAGCTGTAGAGCAGCTTGGGGAGAGCAGGAGCTCTGAGCTCGCTGTGCACGTGTGGAAGAAACTTCTCCCCCTCATCTCCTTTTGCTAAAGAAACACACTAAAGTCTTTGGTTACTTCGGTTTTCTTCTGAGTCAATTTGCAACTTTTTAAAGCAGGATTATGGTTCCACCCTGAGTGTGAGGCAACAGCTCAGCAGGCACTGGGGCTGCTGTTGGCAGAGCAGCCTCAGCCCCATCCTGTGCTACAGCCAGGGGCACAGAGCCCTTTGTAGGGACAGCAGGTGTCTGTACTGCCCACTCATTGTCACCAAGCTGAGGCTGGCCTCAGGCAGTGCTCACCTGTCTGCTGCAAAGGGCTGGAGTTAATAATCTTCCTTTCCAAAGCTTGGGAGATCTAGATACCCTACATTTTAAAATGTAGAACACTTACTGCTCCCTGAGCTAATCACTGCCCCTGTCTCCCATTAGCAAGTGTCCTGCTTTTTTTCACTTGACTAACCTGGAAAGACTAAATTATTCCATTCTCTTGTGCAATTTTCAGCTTGTGCTTCTAGTGGAAGTAGCCATGGCAGCAGAAGTACTCTGTCCCCAGCAGTGTTGGGTTGTCTGAAGCATAACTTTTCTGGGAAGGACGTGTTAAAAACACATAACGCTGCTCCCAGCAGCACAGTCCTGAATCTGGCACAACAGCCCTCCCTCAGGTGTGTCCCAAGCATGGCACAGCAGCACAGTTCAGACAGCAAACTGACTACAAAGGGACTGCAGCTGGCTGTCAAAGTATATAGAAAATATTTGCAGAACATCACATTTTAGAACTTGAACATTTGTTGCTTGCAAAATCAGTATGTTCTTTTCAAGTTGTAGAACTACTTTTTAAAACAGATCCTTCCTGCACCCTCTGTTGGAAATGGTCACTAGGGAGGAATTGACTTACACAGCAGAGGACAAAATGCTACAGACTTCAGAGCTTCTGCAGCACAACATTTATGTGCGACATCTACTTCAGGGTACAGAAGTGCTGCTGCACTGCCCTGTTGTGCCCATTTTGGTTAGAGGTTGTCTTTCAACTGCAAAAATGTTTAGGAAGTTTAAATCTCACCTTAGAAATGAAGATGATGTTGAAGGAAGCTTTTTCCTCTTCATAATAGGATTTCTAGAGGGACTGAAAAGGCTGTCTTAAGCAGAATGTGTGGGGTGGGTTGTTTTTTTTTTTTTAAACACTAGAACAATGTAAATCCAGCCTAGGCACAAGATTGCTAAATCCTGGTTTTAGGATTAAAACTAGTATTCCTTTAGAAAAATTGCACTTTCTCACTCATCACTCTGCTGCAGGTGGAGCACCATTTACAGTGGCCCACCTGCAGCAGCTTACAAGAATGGGGCCTGGACAGTGAGCAAGGAAGGTTGAGGACCCCCGTCCTGCTGAGCTTTCCTGCAGCCCTTCCTCCTCCAGGCAGGGCCAGACCTGCCAGTGCTGCTGTCACAGCTCCTGTCACAGCCAGGATTTGTGCCCTCGAGTGGCTGCAGCACATCCCCAACAGCTCAGACCTGCCAGGTGCCTGCTGAGATTAACTAAAATAGCCCAAATCTACGTGATTAGTTATGAGAGTAAAAACTTTTGCAAAGACATACCAGACATCAGGAAAAGAGCCTTAACTGGAGCTGAAGTGGTGTCCAGAGCTGCAGTGTGTTTAGGTGGTGTTGAAAACTGTTTTAAGGCTCCTCCAATGGTCAAAGCAGTGTTTTCCTTTTTTAATAATAAAGCTGCAAACACAAACTTTTACCTGTAGTTTAATGTTTATATAGTGATGGATAGCACCTAGAGGTCCCAACCAACATTGAGCCCCCTCAATATCTCTGCCCCAAGGAGCTTACAGTCTAAGCATCAAGAAGCAGGAGAGAATAATAACCGTGTTTTCTTTTATAGATCAGTAACTCCGATCCAACACAGGTCAAGTGATTTACCTGCTCTAAGGCACAGAAGGTGTTGTGGGAGTTATCCCAACATCTCTTGAATCTCTGCTGCAGATCTCAAATTAAAAGATGTTCCTTCATGTCTAGACCACTTCTCTTAGTAAACTGTCACCCCTTTGGAATTCTGTGCCTGAAGCCGATTAAAGTTCAGGACTCTTGTCCAGGTCAGGGCCAGACCTGCAGGGACAGAACAGAGAACAGAGCTGGCACAAGCACAGCTGCTTTACATACTTCACTTGTCTGTGGTCATCTCACAGCTTTGGGGCCTGAAGCTGCCACAAGACCAGCAGGTCTGTGTGCTCTGTACCTTAGCCTGGAATAGGATTTCCTGTCTCGGTTTTACATGCTGCAAGAGAAGCCCAGATCTTACAAAGAAGCACCAGTTATGCACTGGTTTACTAAACATGGTCCACTCCATTCTGTGTCCCCACATCTGAACACACTGTGTTGGTAAACACAAGATGGGGTGTGGGTGGGGAAGCCAGGGAGAGCCCTTTCCTTAGAGAACTCCTTGGCCTTAGCATCCATTCTTCTGCTGTTTTAGGGCTCGGGATTGGCTGCTATGTTCATCTTAGACTTCTGCGGAGCCAGCAGCAAGATAAAGGTTTGTGTTTACATGAAGAGACTTACTATTTTATTTCAGCTTTGGTAACAAGTTCCTGACTTGGAGGTAGCAGCAGGTTCAGTTTATTACTACACGCATCAGCAAACCAAACTAAACTGAGCTGAAAGATATACGTTGCTGAATTCCCACTCTCTACCAACATATATAACTGCAGCTAATGGAAAAAAGACAAAGCTATTATTATTTTGCACTTTAAACTAAAGAACTTCAGTTTCATACTTAGTTGAAAGCTTTAGAAATCAGCACCAATCTCATTGTATTTCACTGCCACCTGCTTAGTCACCAGTCCTATGTCTTTTGTCAAATATGTAAAACAAGGAGATGTCAGATGCTCCATGCTTACAGGGGTAACTGGAAAGTAAGAACGAACAGCCATTAGCAGATAAATTACTTAACAGTATTCAATAAACAAATACACATCACCTGTATAGAGGTGATTAATTAATGCACAAGTTAGGTTGTATTGATAGTCGAGGTGGCAATATACAACTAAAATATTAAAGTACTGTCACTTGACAGCCCTGCATTGTCAGGGGGCTGTTTATACACGAGGGTAAATGAAACGCTCTGACCATAGAAGCTGAACAGTCATGCATACAAAAGTGATCACTTTTCAGCTATTGCACAAGTAGTGACACTCTTTAGACATACAAAGGAGGATTCTTACAAACTGACATCAGAAATGCATGCACCATCTTTCAAGGCCTTATGTGAACTATACATACACAAGAGTTGCTGTATACTGTGAATACATTGTGGATGTGTATCAATTCACATAAGATTAAAAGATTAATTTGTAAATAGGAAGGTTTCCACCGGTTTATGCTTTATTTTATTCAGAAGCTTTCTTAGTGTGTATACTATTTTGGATAAAACATGACAACATTTCAGAGTTGAAGTTTCGTGTAAGCATCATCCTAAATGCTTTGGTAACTGGATATTCCCAAAGGACAGGTTTGGTTAAACCAAACTGATTACTAAAATGTGAATGAGACTTGTATTCATAAAAGAAGGATATAGAATATGGCTAATAATTTCACATATTTTCACAAGATAAAAAACCCCTTTTCAAGTGGATTGGGATTTCTAAGCACAAATAAAACAACTGATAGTATGGTGTACAACACTTAAAACCCTGATCAAAATTACTTCAGAATAATTGTGCATTCCCCAAATATAGCAGGTTGGCAACTGAGGAAGGAAATGAAAAATTAAATGAATAAGTTGGCATAAGAGGGGTAAATTCTCTCTGTACCACAAGTTTCATAATAAAATACTGTCTTGTCTTTTAATTTTAGACATAAGGATTTTTATATCAGTTTGGTTTGTTTCTAGATGACTGAAAGTTTAGATTAAAAAGGTGTTTACACAATATACACATTTCATTACTTACAAAGAGAAATAAGCTTAAAATTTCATATTAAAAATACAGTAGGGTTAGTAGCACCATGAAAAATGTTTTTTTCAAAACTGCAGTCTTGTTGTTTTAAACATACTCAGTGCGTCGTGTTCTTCTCTATTCTCTTGGTTGATCAAAAAGGTGCCACTTCGGTACAGGGAGAGAAATGAAAAATTTCATCTTCTGATCCTTTGTGAACCTCCAGTGTTCTTCTCTGTTTCCAAGAGGTCAATTATTTCATCTTAGTCCTGTTGTCAAATACGTACTGAACAACCCTTAGTTTGGCACATGAGTGAGGTACACTTGAATTTGCATGGTTAAAACAGTTTGGATTTGTTTTTTCTTTTCTTTCTGCACAGTAGCACCATTGTTGCAGCTGGAAGACAGTGCATCTTAGGAATTTTCAACTGTTTTATAAAACATTCTCCAAGATGTTACGTCTTCTTCATGCAAACTTGACAACGACTAATACGTGTCCTCAAGTCTCCAGCTTTCAGTGTCTCAGACTGAGGTTTGCTGGTTGACAAACACAAAGGAAAGGTTGGATTAGGTTTTTCTTTCTTTACAGTTCCTTTCAACTTCTACTGAATTCACCGTTTCATATAAAACTCAAGTATGTGAGCAGGGAATGAATCCTGAAATGAAGAGTTTTTCTAAGAGGGATCATTTTGTCTGCTCCCAGCACCAGGTGACAGATGCTCAGTTGTGTCAGTGTCGCAGTGTCCCCAAGGTATGCTAAGCACCTGTTTCAGTCTGGCAGGTGATGGTGAAATGTACATTTGAGGCTATTTCTGGGGCCTATTTCTGGCCTTTAGGTTGCTTTGTTGAAGGGTACTTTAACACAAAAATTACTGCTACAGTCAGAGCTGTACTTAAGTGGTAGCATTACCAAATAATTTATTTTTATTTTGAAAGGGTAACGAAATGGGAGATTAATATAATTTGTGTAATATGTGTGTGCACACATAAGTCAAATGCTTAAAAGTTTATTTTAAAAACTAGAATGAAGAAGGAAGTTGTTTTAATGGGAGGGAGAAAACTGTAGACACAGAAATCTCTAATCTACCAATAGGAAGTTTTCACTGGTGAATTACAAATTATCACCTACCCAGAAAACTGATGAATTATCACATCAAGTGGTGTTACACAAAGCCATCTTAGGGGCCACCACTGCTCACAGCATAGTGCCAGCCCTGTGCCACAAAGCTACACTTTTCAACTAGGTGGTAGTGGGAATATTAAGAGATTTTTATCAGCACACAAACAGTGCAGTAGCTATTCATTCTGTGAAAGGAGATGATTCTTCAGTGAGGAAATGATTTGCTATGCAACTTGAAAGGAAAAAAAGTTGGAGGGGCTGAGAGACTCCAACTGAAATGCTGACTGCACAGAAACTGAGGACAGAATGGCCACTGGCTTCCTTGCAGCCAAAATATCATCCTGTTTCCTTCTGCAACATGTGGAAGAAAATGCTGGCCACGGAGAGTAGGCAACCTTCTTCATACAAGATTTTCAAAAACAAGTCATATGAGCCTTTGCCTTAAAAGGTTTAAGTAGACTTGATATTGCCCTTCACTCCTATCCTTTCTATATCTGTGAACTACCTTTCTGAATATTTGAGTTTATTGAAAGGTTTGGCAAGAAAAAAAACCAAAATGGTTCTTTTGGGCTCTGAATATAGTAAACACAGTAGGACTACTTTCAGAGGAGGTGCTTCAACAAAATGTGAATGAGAATTGAAACAAAAAGAATCTGGCTCCTTGCAAAACAGAATGCGCCCTAGCAAGTTTTTACATAATATTAAAGGCTTACCAAGGAAACACTTGAAAAACTGGTTGTGAGGGGGAAAACAAGCTAAATTATTTCCCTATACCCCTATAAACAAATCTCTTTTGATCTTTTGAATAAATTCTGTTTTCAAAGCATTCATTCTGGAATAGAGCAGTAGACAAGAAACAGGTTTTCTTACCTGAACATTTCTGACACCTCTACAGTTGCCAACCAGAAACTGTATGAATTGGCATAATAATTACAGGTGCCCCGACCATGGCATTCAATGAACGGTGCTGAGCGGAATTCTTCCAAACAGGATCCAGGCGATGCCAAGGCCTGCCCAGAGCCCTCTGCTCCAGCACTCGTGTGCTAGGGGAGGAAAGAAGACACAAACAAGGATCTTAGCTGTTAGAAACTGAATAGCTCAGCAGTCAGCTACTGAAAAGTCACTGTTCATTGCTGGCAGAAATAATGTGGTGTCAGACACCTCTGTAAACATCAGTGATGCTGGGATCTGTGTACTTCAATCTTGGCCGCCTTGGTTAGTGATTGAAGGGAAAAGCTTTCAAATGACAACCCTGGCAGTTCTCATCAGTGTCCTAAAGCAGCTGAGAACACAGGTGGGCAGTAGCTGCTTCTGGGGGAGGAGGCAGTTCTTACCATCATGAAGGAGTAACCAATCCAGAGGGAGTCCCAGCCTGGAGGGCATGAAGGGATCTGAATGGTCTGACTGTGGACAGCTATCACCATAGCAGGAGCTTCACACACAACACATCTGGACACAAGGGAGGTACCAGAGGAAGACGTTATGTTAAAATATAATAGGAGTACATTTTATTAAGAATTCTTAGACTGAAAAATGGAACAAAACTTACCTGCAAGAGGCTCACTTATTAATCTAGACTTCTATTTCTCACATATTTTATAACTGCAATAAGAGTATTTTGGAGCTCAAATGTGTCTGTATTTTTCATTACATTAGGTAAAATACTGAAGCAGCTCCTGAAACAAAAACTGGAAGCTTAAAGTCCCCAAGTGAGTGCCTTAATCCTAAAGCCAGTGGCTCCCACATTCTCTTTCCTGTCCATGGTGATCTCACACTGCTGACTACAGAGATTGCTTGTTTGAGAAGAGCTTGTGCAGCCTCTTCTTATCACTGCTGCAGGGAGATGAACCTCTGCAGACAACAAATACTTTAAAACAAACTATTTTTCTAGTCTCTCTCAGAACAAAACATGACAGATTCATCTCTTAATACCCAACCTGCATGTTGGAAGCACATGGTAAGATGCATTATTTATCCAGTATTAAAAGAGACCCGATGGGCTGCTTTCCTCACCGGCTAATGAACGGCTGGATGCTCTGCCCAGTCAGGGGCTCCATGCTCATCGGCATCGGCTCCGGGGTGGACAGCCAGTAGGAATAATCATTCCTTGATGCAAAGTTACAAACATTGTTGATGTTGCAGAACATGAAAGGCATGGTGCTGAAACGTCTAAGACAGCTCCCAGCGGTACCTACAGAATAAGACACATAAGACAGCCAAGTTTTCACCTAATTGTTTTTTATAGCAATTCTTTGAGAAAGGTATTTGTGGATCTTTCCTCTCCCTCCTGTGAGTACACAGCAAGTGCTGTCAGATTGTCACATGGGGAAAACCTTCGCTTCTCCATTTTGGGATACATTCTTTCATCCTGAATTACAATGTGCATCCTCTGGAGATAGCAGATCCTAGTATACAATCCCCATCTCCATCTAGGAAATCTCCAAGACTGCTGTGTGTTCAGAGAACCCAAGCATTCAATGAAGTAGCTACAACATGTTTCCTCTTAAAGAGGGAGCATACAGAACATCTCACCCAAATCCTGGCCATGTGCTCTCTCATTTCCTTGCACATATAGAAGAGAGAATCCATCATAGATTCTTGATGTTCCCTGTGGACACAATGGTGTATCCCGGGTCTGGCTGTGCCGAGTTATAAGGAATCCGTGAGCAACAGAAGCTGTTCCAGGAGGACCAGGTGGGCCTTGTAAGCCATCAGGGCCAGGAGGTCCTTGTATTCCTCGTGAACCTATTCATGAGAGAAACACAACACACAGTACTGATCAACAGCATTTAGGACCAACACAGCTCTGAAAGGTCGTTGGTCTCGTGACTGAGTGCTTGTGTGTTAGGGCACCTGGTATTTGCCAAGACTGTCTTCCTGGATTTCTTTTCATTTAAGCTTGGTTGAATCAGGGAGATTGTCATAGGTGGTTGCAACAGTGGAACTTCTCTGTGTTGAAGGGGTATTGTGAAGTTAAATACTCTCAGGGCTGTCAGGCCCTATGATGACTGCAGAGGACGTCACTGGAATAACTTCAATCAGCTTCCCACTTCCAAAACATATCTGCATGTGCAGCTTAAGATAATGCTGAAATACCTTACACTCAAGATCACAAAATAAATGGCAGAGCCAGAAACAGGGGCATGTCTCACTCCAGGCCATGCTGAGGTAACACCTGAACCAAAGCCCATCAACATGAATAGAAAAGCTGCTGCCAGTTTTGGAATAGGTTACTAAAAGTGGAAATAACTAGAACAGCCTTGAATGGGAGCAAAAATTAGTCAAATCACTGAGAAATGTATCAGAAAAGCCTGTTCTTGAACAGCAATATCAGGAAATATAACTACAAATATTTAGACTGTGTTATTCTGCAGTTATTATTTACATTTTTTACCAAAATAATGCTGACAGATTTCATAGAGCTGCTCAGAGAAAAAGGAAAAAGATGTTGTGGATTTTTGTATTTTTTTTAAACTGTTTTAATTCTAATACTTTTTCTCACTGGTTGCATTAGAATAATATCTATCATCTTTAGAAAAGTGCCCCAGTGGCTTGTGTGATTTCTCAAATCCTAGTTCAGTAGTTCTAAGCAATACCTAAATGGTAGTCCAATCTCTGACTTTGGTGAAACTCTTTTATGAAGTCTATTTTTCCCCATTCATAATTTTCATGCAAAATAAACATTATTTTACTAATCTCTTTCTCCAGTCTTCACTATCTCCTCTGCATCATCTGTGCTGCAAAGGGAATGCATTAAGCTTGAGGTAAAGCACTTGACAGTGTTAAGCAATGACCAGCAATGTGTTGGTGCTGAGACTATTTCAAATCAAAGTATGTTCAGGTGCTTGCAATATTTTTGCATTAAGAATATCCTAAAATTATGATTTTATCATTATTCCCATGAAGCAAAGATCTTACTTCCCAGTATTAGCTTCCATTCAGAAACGGGAGTCTCTTTTTCCAGTCACTCCTCAGCATAAACACCATACCTGGTTGGCCTGGATGACCTCTCTCCCCTTTTCGTCCTGCTGGACCATCAAAACCAGGAAGTCCATCTCTCCCTGGGTCACCAGGAAGACCAATTGGACCTAGAACACACAAAAGCATAACTGAAATAAAAGCTTTTGAAATCTCACTACAGAAATCTTCAAGTTGTCAGTGACTCATCTGTTGCTTCTTTCTGATACATAAGGGAAGAACAGCTCATTAAACCAGAGGTACATGATGGAATTTTGGGTTTATGTATAAGCTATTAACCCACATTTCTCTCTTGCCCCTTGCTGAGCTCAGTAACTCATCTCTGCAGTCTGTGCCATGTCACTGGCACTGCCACCTGCACTCAGATACACTCCTGGTCATGTGTGCATCACCACACTCGTGGTTATGTTCCCTGCAGCCACTGGGATCATACCTGGCAATCCCTGTGGCCCTGGCAATCCAGGTGGCCCTTTGGACCCAGGCTGGCCTGGAGGACCTGGGGAACCAGGATCACCTTTGACAACAATGCTTCGTCCAATGGTACCTGGTAAACCTGGTGGACCTGAGAGAAGGAAGATTGGTATTAGATAAACCAAGCTGGAAGACAGCATTAGAAACAGTTTCTTTATTTCAAAATCAGCAGCCAAGAGCTCCATCATTGCAAAAGAGAATAAGTGCTCCATATAGGACAAAAAGTACTCTTGGTGACTACGTCTAAGGACCTTTCTCAAAGGAGTTAATCCATGTAGACTGGATACAGAGTATAAAACATATTAGTATTAATTATAGGGGCTAAAAAGTACAGGTTGGAATTGTGCTGAAGATCTTGCTCACTTCACTTTGACTGCTGGCCGAGACCAACTCAGTCCTACATCTATGTAACAAATTCTACTGACAGGGAGCAAAAGTGACAGTGCCACTATCCAGGACTCCTACCTGGTGGGCCCGGCAGTCCCTGGCTGCCCGTGAGGCCAGCGGGTCCTGCAGGTCCAGCGGGACCCTTCATACCTGAAACATCAAATTCACACAGTCACCCAGTGAAAGAACATGCTGTTCTGCAAAGTCTGCTGCAGGAATGGCCTAAACAGGCTGTTACTGTGTCTGGAGGTTTTGCTCCAAATGCTGGTTAAATACCTGGGAACACCCCGTGAAATACCTGGGAATCCTGGAACGCCTGGAACCCCGGGGTCACCCTTCATTCCATTCAGGCCCGGACGACCAGGATCCCCCTGAAGAGAAAAGCCTCACGTTATTCCCTCATCTCAGCACTTCCAGAGAACCAGAACGGAACAGGTGGCTGGGGACAACCAAGCACACTGGGCTGTGGAGGGCTGAGGCCATGGGGGGCTGTCAGTGAGCGGGAACACGAGGCTGCATTGACAGCTCCAGCTCCCATGGGAATATGGCAGGGATGTCCTGCCTAGGTACTGGGGATAGCTAAGGAAAAGATCCTCTTCCTTGCTGCGAAACAGGGTGTTAGCTACCACATTTTGGCTTTTATTTTATTATGTTAAACTGCATGTTCCACCCAAATACATTTCATTTTTATTGGATTTAAAAATTAAATGGGGGAAAACTTAATTTCTTGTCCTACCTGACGTCCAGGTGGTCCTTGATCTCCCTTTGGACCAGTCAGGCCAGGTGGACCAGGTGGACCTGGGTTCCCTTTTTCCCCTTTAAGTCCTCCACTGCCTGGTGGCCCTCGTGGACCTTCTGGGCCTGGTGGACCTTAACATTGCAGAAGAAATATGCACACATCAGTATATATAATCCATTCTCCCCAGGTTTGTGCCTTCAGTGTTTAAAAAAAAAAAAAAAGCCACACAATTTTGGCTTAACTTCTTAACTTCCCAGTTATATTTCAATGCTAAATGCAGGGAAAACTACAATGAAAACAAATAAGAGGAATTATTTGCACTACCCAAATCAGGAACCAAGGCCCCTTATCTAGCTGATGAGGGAGGTCTTTCCAGAAGGCAGTGCAGCTCACCTGCATTAGCAGCTTACAGGTGACCAGACCAGTGCCTTTACTAGGAGCCAAGAAACCCAAAATTAGATGGTACAAATATTCCCTCGGCTGACTTGCATTACATTCACCATATCTTAAGTGCTTCTTAACAGCCTGAATTCCTTTTGTAGCTAGGCTCAACACTAACGCAGTTCAGTGTAAACACTGTAGTGCTGATTTCTTGTTAGAATTTGACACACGTGTAACTTCTGACTGCTGACAGAAGTCATTCTGCCTTGCCTACATAAACAACCTGAGTTGCAGAAACTTTCTTATGTTGAATGACTCTCCCTTCAACTGATTTTTTTAAAATCTTTAGTAGACTTGCATTGTGTAAATTAATAGAGAAATTGGGCTGGTCTTCAAATATTTTGCCTTTACTACAGCCAGATTAATCCAAAGCAAAACAGTGGGTATAAAGACACTTTGGTATCTGAAGAACTGAAAGACGAGCCCTCCACCTTTGTCCCACCATCTAAATGGAAGGTAACCAGTATTGATTTGTGGCAAAACAAACCATAAAGGCAAGTGCAGCAACAGCTAATAACATTTTACAAATTAGAGCTCATAATTGGATTAACAAAAGGATTTTTTTGCAGGACAGTGCTATGACATTCTCCTGTAGTACAAATCTAACAACATTTATCAGTGTGGTGGATTTTCCATCCTTTTGCAACCTTGAATAACTTAACATCTCCTTTGACATCCTCATAGTCAATACCAATGAATAAATTTTATAATTTATATTTCTGCATGCAAATTTGAGTACAGAATTCCTTCCCTTTTAAAATCAACGTCAGTTTTGTACCAGATTTCACACATGTGCTGTAGCAGTTTCAGCTACAGAAAATATCCCGTCACGTGAGGATTTTTTGTGTTCATTTTGCTCTTTCATACTGGTCTAGTACTGTACACATGCAAAATAATACCAGGTTACCATCTGGGGCATGCTAATCAAACACATCAGTCTGCAGAATAACCACAGCCCTTAAAAAGACAATCCCAGAATTACAGGAAAACATCTGTTTCTCTTACATCAAGTGCAATGCAGTAAAACAAATTGCCCGAGTTAAGAGTCTAACCTGGAGGCCCTGGAAGGATCAGAGTTCACCAAAGCCCAATGATCGATGTTAGAAGGGTCAGACATCACACAGTACAAAACAAGATTACTAGTTAGAAATAGTACAGATGACAGCATATACACTACACAAAAACCCATTTCACCAGCATATTTTGTATTTACAGTATAATCCACATGCATGCATAAAACCACACATGAATACACAAACATAGGTATTTTCAGATACAAGTTATTCTGGTGACTAGGCTCTACTGAAACTAATTTGACACTTCATTTAACAGCAAACTTAAAGCTTCACTAGAGAATGTATTATTGCTTTAACATTACAGCTAAGGCCTATAACTGGTTAGTCCTGCTCACAACAAGGTTTGGACTATGGAACCATTTCACTGACAATCTTCAGCCTCACAGGGCCCAGAGCTTAGCAAATAGGTAAATTGTGAACTACAACTTACTCTTGTGCAAAACTCTGTTTTGGGTAGGGAGGAAGTGTGACTAACAGAAGGACTTATCATCACTAATCAGGTATGAGCCTCAGCTATGTGTGAATACAATTCCAGGACTGAAAAGCAGGCTTAGGTCCTCTTTGAAACTGTAAGCAGGATTGACATGGATCAACAGGGCTGCACATGCTGTAAGCAAAAATACAGCAGAATTTGCAAGTTTAGAATTTGTTGTCTTTACTGTTGGCATTATTCTGTCTTGATAAAAATATTTCAAGATGCTAATTTACCTGCTCAATATTATATGGAGAATGGCATGTGATAACACACTTAGAAAAATGATTTAAATGTCCTCTCTCGAAAGACAAGCTGCTTGTCCCTACAATGCTCCTTAGTTAATATGTATTTTAGCTCCTGTGCCACTTGCATATTTCATGTCAGTGAAATGATTTAAATATATCAACATATCACCATGCAATTTGCAGCTAAAAACTACAATAAATACACATCAGGTTTACCTCACAGCACTATTTAGCTATTTGATAAATTATTTTAAATACTAACTGCAATACAGTTGTTAAAAATAATGACACAGACATTTCATTGTTACTGTTAAGTACTTATAAACTATATCTCACTGATAGGTAAGTTTTGCTATGATTTATAAATCAGTCCTATACATGTTCATCACTGAATTCTGGCTGATCACAGTCCCAGGGTGGAACAAAACATGATGCAATTGCACAGTTCCTCTCAGCACCCAAGATGGCAGCTCTCTTTGAAAGTGTGGTTACTGTTTGGGTGACCACAGTTAAATTAAAAGGTAAAGCCACAGTCCCTTTTTTTGACATGGCTGCATAAAGATAGGATTCAAACATCAGGAGCTTCCACATTTGTTACCTCGTGGTGCATAGAACAGCAGGCTGAAAACTAAAATGTATTCCTTTATTAAATTTACATGACAGTTCTTTGCTGCCTGAAAGTCATCATAGCAAAACCTAAAGACATCATTATTATTAAATAGATATACCAAGTCATTTTCAGTCCAGACACAGATGTTAAAATCTTCCCAAGTGCCAGTTTGTGCTCTATGCTGATACACTAAAGTTACAGTAAACGTCTGGAGATGACTATGTTCTCACCAATTCTGTCCCACTGCCCTAGTGTCACGGAGGGCATGGCTGTGAGCTGTATTTTCATTAAATATTTGTGAAAGAAAGAACTTCCCTCATTTCCTCTAAATGGGCTGGTGAAGCGAAACAATAGAAATAAGGATTTCTCTGCACTGAAAACTTAAAAGGCTTTAAGTTGGGAATCAAAAACATCACAGTTATTCCATATAAATTTTCCTACAGATACTGTTGGTATAAAATTTATTTAAGTCATTTGAGAGTGTCCAAAATCAACAGTAGCAGGTGCTACAAAAATCACTACTGTCACTTGCCCAAGCTGCAACACACAATTACGCAGAAAGGCACGGGAGGACAGTGCAATGTGCTTTTTTAAAAAAAAGCTGAAAATCAGAATATATTGTTCCAACTGAATTGAGGGGAAAAAAGGCTAAAACAAGTTTCACAGCTGGGGACACTTCATAAAAGCCTTGCAGGGATCCACATGGTCCTCTACCATGGGCAGAGCAACTGTGTCCTTCCAAAGTCAGTCCCCCAACAACATGGAAGAGATGGCTGAAAGCCAACTCTGAGCATTTTTTTCCTGCCACAAATTAAAAGGTATGTCTGAAACATGACTCTGCATATCTACATTTAGGCACTACAAAAGCAATACATTCATTTTCATGCAAAGTTATTATTTTGGAGTTACGGGGCTAACCTGAGGGACCTGGGAGTAGGGGGTCAGAATTCACCAAGGTCATCATTAGAACAAGGGGAAAAACATCAAAATTGTTAGAAATATCAACAAACTAACATATTCAACTAAACCTTTATTTTTAGATTTAGCTCAATATTACTTTACATACAGTATGCAAAACACCAAACTATTATTATTCATAGTAAGGAAAACAGACGTGCAGTAACAGCAGTATTCTGTTGCCCTGGAAATTGGCTTAATTTTATAATAAATTAATAAATCTATCCCAACACCATCTATCAATGTTTATTTTAGGGGTAACTCAACTGGAGGCAGAGAGCTACATCATGTTTGACTTCATCTCTTTTACTAATCTTAGAATATACCCAGAAGTCAACAACAAACAGCTTCTGGTTTTATTTCTGTCCCTGGAAGGGGTAATTTGACAGCCACACAGCTGCTTTTATGAGTAACTGCCTTATGTTGAAATGTTACAAAATCAGCATTCCAACAATAGCCTCTGTTATCATCGGAAACAAAAGGCTGGAGTGCTGATTGTACCAGAACTGCAATAATAGTTTGGTTTATCCACATTAGTTCACAGAAAACTGAGCAAAACAAATGCTTCACTTGATACATTGCATGCAACAAAAATGAAAATAAGAGAAAGAAAGAGAGAGAGAGAACATGGCTGAGCAAAACCTGACTGGTTGTTTCCCCTGCTCATAAACCTGCACAAAATGAGTCCCACCATTGCTCCACCTTCCCAGCTGATCAGAATCAGTAAACACTTGATTTAGACAGGGAAGTGTGAACAGGAGGAGCAGCTCCATAAAATCCCAGTGCTACAGCAGAGCAGAGAACCTCAGCTGGTACTTGTTTATGTCTCAGAGGTTGCTTAGCCTGGTTTACTTTTAAAG
This sequence comes from Bombycilla garrulus, assembly GCA_013400315.1. Taxonomy (NCBI): domain Eukaryota; kingdom Metazoa; phylum Chordata; class Aves; order Passeriformes; family Bombycillidae; genus Bombycilla; species Bombycilla garrulus. The sequence goes on along the minus strand of VXBU01002993.1, from coordinate 44,509 downwards.
ACTCCTTTAAAGTGTGGAGATATCCTCTGTAATGAGAAATTTCTGAAAATGAAAGTCTAAAATGTTATGGACCAATAACTGTCCTGAGCCAAAATTTTAATTGCTGCACTACTCTGCATACAGAAGAATTAACAGTCACAAGCAAACTGGGGCTACAGAGGTGCTGCAGGGATGCTCCACTGCCTGGTTAGAGCCCCTGGGGCACAGCAGGGACTCAGTTCCTCCAGGAGAAAGGGGGAAGGCATGCGCTCCTCATTGCACTAGCCAAATAGGAAACCAGGAGGACATTGTGACTGGCTGGAGATTATTAACCCATAGGATGGTTGTTCCACATCAGTCACACACAAAGCAGGTTTAGGATGAAACACAACTGAAGTATTTTTACTGGGACCAAAAGAAAACTTTATTATACTGGCAAACAGCACCCCAGTTCTAAGGTGTTCTAGATTAAAATAAAATGTTTACAATGACTCATTTTTTAAATGCACAATTAGGGTATATGAGTTCATAGCCTATTCTGCAAAAGAAAAAACTCATATTGCCATTGGTAATAACATATGATTCAATTCCAGCTCTAGAGAAAATATTTTGATAAAATTCCATTCAAAAAAACATAATTCAATGTGACTGCCTCTTCTGGTGTCAGAAGCAAGCATGAAGAAAAAGCGAACCTTTAAATCTTTTCAAGTATATTCTGCAAAGCTAAACTCTCCCTTGATACCCAAAAATCAACAATATCTGTGTTGCACCTATTTTACAAGTGTACTAATTCAAAGCTAATTTTCCTCAGAAAAGTCTTTAAATAAAAGAATAATTTGAGGGCAATAAATAAAAATATTACTTTTCCATTAGTATGCAAAGGAAAAAATTCCTGTCATCAACCAATGGCTTGGTTTGGAAGTAGTTGCCTTTAGGGAGAATATCAATATCAAGCCTGTTATGTGAGATGAATCTTAAATGTAGCAAAGTACTTCTGGATTAATGATCAGCAATAAGCTTGAGCTGGAGCTGTGGCAGGTTCATTTAAATTAGATTTCTTTCAAGAGCAGTATCTAAACACAAATAAATGTTCCATAACACAAAACAGAAATCAATCTCTAACCCAGGCCAGGTAGTTGCTCAGCAATGTTAACTCAGAGCAGTGTTTTCTCATTCCCAGAATTAGTTGGTGCAGGAATAAAATGCAAACATGGAATGGAAGGATGAACACGGCACGATGGAGCACGGAGTCCACGGGAGCCACGTGACACAATGGAGCAATGACTTGTGTTACATGGCCCGGAGATGAGGAGCAGTATCCAATCTGGTCATGCTGGGATGCTAGCAGGAAATTGATTTTCATGGCTCTTAGAATGATGGGGTGTGTTACTCGTGTTTGTTGTGCACGGTGACATTTGCTGATCGTGTGACAGCACTGCAAAGGTCTCAGACGTTCAGAGGTCGTATCGTGCTGGTGAGTGATTATTGGGGCAGCATGCTGAGACCCTCCCGCCTGGGAACACCTTTGATTTTTGCTGCCAGGCATCAGAAATTCAGGGAAACTGAGGCTGGTTTATTTATAGTTACTGGGGGCTTTTGGCAACAAAATTCTCTGGTTGCCCACACACCTTTGCTGTGAGGCTTGACCTTATCCATCCAAATAAACAGGGCCAATTTAAAGGCTGATGACCTACCAGCAAAATATCAAAGTACTGGCAGATGTTCACAGGTATGGATCATGCTCTTACCTGGCCTTCCTGGAACACCTGGTGGGCCAGGGCTACCTTTAGGACCTTCCAGAGGTGGCCCTGGTATTCCTGGTGGCCCCGGTGGACCCTGTAGACCAGGGAATCCCTGGAAACCTGGTTCTCCCTTCAGACCTGGAAGTCCAGGGGGTCCTGGTGGGCCAGGCAACCCCAGTTCTCCTTTTTGCCCTGTAAAAAGTCATGTTTGTGAGTACTGTTACAGATTTATATAAAGCTCAAAAGCCAACTTGCAAAAACCATTTCTCTCTCTTGCTGAAGGCACAAGTCTGGCCACAACTCCCCTCATCTGCAGAGTGTAAAATTGTCTAACATTTGGAAAAGAGTGAGGGCTAATAATTCTTGCAGGAGAAAGCACTACAGCTTATAACATGTTAAAAAGTCTTACTAAGTCAGTGATGCTGTAATTCATAAACATCCCTGGAGACTGTAAGCCTACAAATAAGGCTTTCTGTGAAGAAACCTGTCAGTATTAAGACTTCATCCTTTTTTGAGCTATTGCTAAAAATTAAGACAGACTTGCAAAATTTCCAGATAAGCCTGGAGAATTTAGGAGCTTTAATGCTACCAGAGAAGAGCAATGTATCAAGTACCTATACTGTCAAAGCAGCTTCATTTGTCATCTGTTGTATGTATGCTTTATTTACTGACACAAATCAGTGAAGTTCCACACAATGCAGTAGGCTATTGCTCTGTGTGCATTTACTCTAGCTGCATAATTGCTAATTTACAAAATACAGTGGTCAGTAATAAAATGTCTTTAATGCTGTGGTTAATTTAAAACAGTCTGCTGAGGGGAAAAAATACTTGTAGCTATTGCATTTGTTTGTTGCAGAAAACACAACACACCCTTCTTGTTTTTTGTGTGTAAATGTATTTTACATTGAACTTTTTAAAAAAGGGCAACAGAAAAGCTTTACCTGACAACCCTGGGAGTCCTGGGGGTCCTGGACGCCCAAAACCTGGTAGACCTGGAAAAAAGATAGATTTGGAGAAAAAATTATTATTTAGCTTTCAGGTCTCCAGGAATGGGAATATGAGGCTTAGACTAATCCAAGTGCAGTTCATCTAAATAAGCAGTTCCTTGAGATTACTTGGTTTCTTGTTCACTCATCAGTCTTCCCCAAAGCTGGAGGTTTTGCTATTGAATGCATCTGTAACTTTCAGAAGTGTTTCCATTACCTTGCAATCCATGCTCTTTCAGATTTTGGGAGTTACTGTGTTTGCATTTTTGTTTGAACATCTATCTTTAGAGCAGGGATTACACTGTTTATCCACTGTGCAACTGAGCTGAAGCAATACAGCTACCATGGAGTACAGGAGCAGGGGCTGGTGTTAAAGCCAGGTAATAAAATCCAGGAGAGCTGACTGAATTCTTGTCCCGTGCTTCCCTGCAGCTTGCCAGCACCCTTTGTGAGTCCCCCAGCAGCCAGGAACCACAGGAGCAGCTTTGTAGGTGTAAGGACAGTTACAGGAAGGAAAGAATAGAGCAAGCAGGACATGCCAGGGCAGAGTGAAGAGGAGGAAAGGAACAGGAAGGACACCTCACCTGGCTCACCCTTCTGACCCGCTGGTCCAGGGATACCATCTCGACCAGGCTGTCCCTTTTCCCCTGAAGGGCCAGGAGGGCCAGGACGACCAATATCACCTAAAACAGGGACAGAACACGTTAGCACAGTCTTGCCTAAACTGCAGTAAAGAAAACCAGCATCCCCATCACCATCATCTGAATCTAAAGGTGTGATAATTAAGGAAAAAAAAAAAAAAAAAAGACTTACAGGGGTGTAATCTTAAAATTAAACCTTTTTCTTCCCTGACAATTTAGAAAAGGCTTTTAGGCCTGTGAATTTTTCAAGCAGTCACTGTTTGCTAAAAACATAATGCTTCCTTCTAGAATAAATTACGATTTTGCTCTTATAAAAACAGGCTAGACCACTGTAATACTTAGCATAAATAAACTGGTAAATAGAGAAACATTTAACTTCTTGTTTCAATAGCTAATGAATTGACAGCAAATACAAGTCCTCAAAAGAAAGTTAAAATTTCTTTGTTTACTGTTTAATTTCAGTGAATTAAGTGTGTGTAGTGGTGTTCCAGCAGCCATGTACAAATAGATAATTTCTATGATGCTAAACAGATGAGAAAGGAAGTGCCTTCATGTGTTATTTCTCACAGAAGCAGCTGAGCTCTGCTGCACTGTCCATGCTCACCTACTGGCCCAGGTGGTCCAGGCAGGCCGGGATTACCTGGAGGGCCCTCAATACCTTTTGGTCCTGGAATTCCTGGTGTTCCTGTGAAGTACAGGCATTTCAATCAAATAAGGAAAAAAACTTTTCAGCAGATCTTGTAAAGCTACAGTCTGAGATGCCCCGAGTAACAAATGAGTTAATTCAACCAAGATACTGTATTTATGCTCATTTTGCAGATTTACAGCTGGTCACAGAGATGAATTATAAAGCCAAGAATGTACAGAAACAAAACACCCTGGTTCAGCTGCCCTTATTCTACTCTCAAGCCTCCTCTTAACTATTGAGTGCTCATGGCCGAGGACACAGCAACTCTGGCAGTCTGCTAGAAAGTTACCATTTTAGAGAGAGGCGTTTCTGCCTGACAACAAATTAAAAGCATTATGAACTGGGATTGAACAGTCCTTCCCCAATCCTCTTTTCCATTCCTGAAAAAAGGAATTTAATAAAAACGGTCTTAGAGTTTACACTGGATTCCCACCCCTACAGCAAGAGCTGAGTGGGAGGTAGGAAAAACATCTGATCTGTTGCTCTGAACAGCACCTGAGCCTGATCAAGGCAGTGTCCCAGTACAGGTTGTGGCTGTTCAGTCTTTTAGGGATGGCATGAAACAGAATATAAAAACTGTCAGGTTCATGGTCAGGTTTTGTTTTCTTCTAAGCTTCCTGATGTCATGACCACAGTTGTAAATTCCCTAATTTTCTACATCAAAACACCTCAAGCATATTTGTAAAACAGCCTTTAGTGCTGTAAATGCAGCAGAGGTAAAAACTTCATTTCTTTAAATTTTGAATGAAAAAAATTACACACCTGTGAAAAACCTCTAATATTTTTCAAAAAAAACAAAGTGCAAAACCTAATTTAATTCTATTTCAGAGATTTCTCTTTAGAACAATTTTTTTTGACAGTAAATGCCATGAAAAAAGAGAGCTAAGTTTTCCAGGATGGCACTTTTTTATTGACTCATGAAATAAAAATATGGATTTTTTTTTTTTACCCCAATATTTGTGTGTTAGAGGAGGTAGGAGTGAGTGCTATGGAGAGTATTAACTAACACAGCAGCTCCATCCCCTCAGAGCAGATGAACAGTTTCAGAAGGCACTCATAAGAAATGCATTTCCACACTTTTGCAGTGACAATTCCAACAGCACAAAGCTTAGAAGCAGCAGATTGCTAGAAACTGAGAGGGTGGAGTCTTCTCCAGTTGCCCACCATGTTTAGCTGTTTGTACCAATGTTGGCAAGAGGGGAAATGAAAAAAAATCTGTTGAGAATTACCTGGGAATCCAGGAAGGCCTGGTTCTCCTTTTGCACCTGGACTGCCTGGAAATCCAGGCAAACCAGGATTTCCAGCTATACCTTTAGAGCCTGGACTACCTGGGTATCCAGGCAAGCCAAGATCTCCCTAGAAAACATTAAGCAGAAGTAAGAACCCAGAATTTTTAAGACAAGAAGGCCCTTACTGGATGTTCCCCATCCTACCATCACATCAAGGTCACAAGTATATTGTGTACACGTTTCCTCATAGCCAGTTAACGTGAATCATCTCAACACAAAATTCAGCAAAAACAGCAATAGTAAAGACTTCAACAGTTTTGCCCTATAATTTTGTGTACAGTATCATAGTTTTTCCTCAGAACTGGCCTATGTTAAAGAAAAAGGACCTTCCTTTCTTCCAGCAGGATCAGAGATTTTTACCCCGTGATAATGCAGAATAAAAAGGAAGCCAGTGCACCTTTAATCATGCATGCAATGTTTTTGCCAAGTTAATTGTGCACAACATCAATTGCAAGGCATCAGTGAAGACTTAAGATATTCTGAACATTCTTTTTGTCACTTTTTTGTGGGTGGCAGAAAGGATGATATAGGTAAATATTAATTAAAATACTTTATACAGATTTTAAAATTTTAAGCAGCAGTAACCATGCTATATTATTAGTAATTTGTTCTTAAATGCACATCCTAATTTTTTAGGAATTAACTACATAATTAGACAGCGGGGCAATGATATTAATTGTATAAATCCCTAGCAACTACAGAATTATCACAGTGAAGATTAGGCCACTAAGTAAACCCAGCTTGAAAAGGCTGGTAAACAATCTTCTCCTTCAACCTGACAAAGTTATATATAAGCATTTTTACCTATAAAATTAGGAATTTTTATCTCACCTGAAAAGCCAACCCTGCTTGTTATTAATATATTTATATACATATTTACAGTTATACATAGTATATATTAAGTAATAGGGGAAAAAAATCAACACAAAATCTAATTTCCTCATGGAATTTCCAATTAAAGAATTTTGTAAAGGTACCTTTGGTCCAGGGGGACCAGGAATACCAATGCCTGAAAGACCAGGGTCACCTTTCTCCCCTTTGAGTCCAGGAAATCCTGCAGGCCCAGGCTGCCCTGGACGTCCTGCTATTCCTTGGCTGCCTTTAAGCCCAGGGGGACCTGTCCAAAAGATAAAATGGAATAAAAAAACATAAATAAAACTTCTGTAATAATTTTCAGAAATCATTCAAAGTACAGCAATCAAAGGATTGTAGAAAGGCTTAACAATTTGACTGGCTGGCCTTGAATACCTAGTTTTTTTTTACTTTTAAAGCCAGACTAAAACAATTACCTAAAAACTCAATTATGTGTGTAGGGCTTTATGCAATCCTCATCTTTATTGCTATTATTAGATGCTAGACACAAGCAGAGTCGCCTTTGGAGTATATAAAAGGAGAACAGTGGGCCAAATGAAGTAAATTTCAAAATTCACAGAAACTAACCTGGAAGGCCCATCTCTCCCATAGCTCCTTTTAATCCGGGAGGTCCTGTTGGTCCTGGCTGCCCAGGAAGCCCCATGTCTCCCTTGACACCTAGAAAAGGTGTGATTGAGTTAATTAATGGCAATAATTACAGGTTTCTGATAGCCATGCATTCTCATATGAACATGCTTGTCATCTGATTACAAGCAATGGATTTGGAGTTGCTTTAGGCCTCATACTGCTCCTACTTGCTTTTCCACACTTATTTGTAGTAAAATATTCAACACCTTCAGTTTGTTGCAAGCCAAGATTTGATCAGGGCCACTGCTTATTTTGAAGATTAGTCTAATGAAATAGGTCAAATCTCAGTCCAGGATTGAGTCCAGGATCTCAGTTCTCGGTCCTGAATCTGAAAGCTTTCAGTAATGGTGTGACATGGTCTCTCACAAGTTCCTCTGCAGAATGAGCACATTATCTCTATGTGCAACAAGTATTCAGCAGCTTCTATTACAGAATTAAATGCAACCTATAATGCCCAAACTAGTTTGAGTCCTGGATGGTTAACACTATTCCCGGAATCCAACAAAATATTTAGAGTGACGCCTGCATTAGACACAGCAAGCAAGGACTCAAGAGCTCAGAAAAATTGTTACAGCTGTAGGGAGAAGCTGTGCAAAACACAATTCATTTTCTTGGTCTTTGCAATTCTTTAAAGCAAATATTTGACACCCAGACAGCCTTTGCAATAATCCATTTGGCCATTTTCAAAATACAATGCTTAGGAATATACAAAATAAAGACATGAAATGAAAGTCCTGTTGGCAGATTCTGCAGTCATGTTGCTCGCTCAAGCAGCAAGTACTTTTCCAGTCATCCTAAAAGACACCTTAATCTTTAATGGGATCAGTTTAAACCTGCTCTGGGGTCTGTTTGAAGGAAAGGGCTTCAAGCATGCATTTGGATAATGACCTTAAATGTCCCAAAATTGTGCTGCAGTTGTAAGTGCAAATCCTTGAAGTTAGTTTAGATATAAGTGATGAACATCCCAACTCCGTGTGATAAAAACACATGCAAATCTTTATTTATCAAAGCTGTCCACCTGAGGCCTTGTTTACTGACCTGGCAATCCTGGCACACCTGGTGGGCCACTAAGTCCTGGTGGGCCTGGGTCACCTGGGAGACCTTGATAACCTTTCTGGCCTGATAAACCAGGAATACCTCAAGGAAAAAGACACATTTTATTATTATTACTATCACTACTATGTATGTTTTCTTTTACCTTAAGAGATCAGATGTAGCTATGGATGAATAAAAAACCAAATAGGGATTTTTCTTCAGTAAATATAATTCCTCCTAGTTTAGCAAAGAAAAGTATCTCAGAACACAAAATATTTGTTCTGGAAAATTTAAAATTACTACAGAACAGGAACAATATAAGTAAATAGAGAAAAACGTAACTTCATGACTAATGGCAATATACTTTATTCAGAGGGCTGTGTTCTGGATGAGCAGACTCTATTCTAACCTCTGCATTCACCTCAATTATTTATATACAAGTTAAATTACACTGCTACACCAAAAGCACTTTGGGGCTAATACATTATAAGAATTAATGCAGGTGTTCTAGCAGATTTTTACAAATTCTACATGGTTGTTATCCCGTAAGAACTTTGTGTTGCCCTGCTGACATGGTTAAACCTGCCTTCCACAGAAAAAGAAAAGTAGTGTCTTCGGATCCTATCTAGGCTTAGAAGAAATTAATACAATAGGTAAATTAGCACAATAATGGCTGGGACAACATTAGGGGAAAGTAATCTGGCTCTCTCTAGGGTAGAGTAGTTTATACTTTTCTCAAAACTAAATTTGAGTTCAAAGGAGACATCAGAACCCTTGGTGGGGGAAGCCAGCAACAGTGAGAGAACTCAGAGTTGAGAAAGACTTTCAGGCTGCCAACATCCCAAGCAGAAACACACACAGAGATCACATTTAGCTCACAGGTGGCACAGAGAGACACCCAAAGGGAGAATATAGAGGTGGTGCATGAGCAGATGACCTGAGCAATTTCATCCTACATGGAAAGACCTTCGAGACAGCAGGAGTGCAGCCAGCACAGCAGCTATGAAAACTCTCTCCTCATGCTTAGGAACAACTCCCAGATGACTGAATTGTAATCCTGCTGGAAGCACCTTAGTGCTATTACAAAACTGCCATGTGCCAAATACTAGGAACAGCTATTGAGCAAGGACATTGCAAACTAACCATAAAAGGGAACTTGGTCACAAAATCTCTTTAAAAAAAGCCTAAATATAAGACCTTTAAACCACATCTATATTCCAAGTTAAATTTTTCTGTAAGAATGAATGAACAATAATGGATTCAGTCACAGCTCACTGCTCTGTGTAGAGGACAAACCACCACCCCACACCCACATGCAAAGTTCTTTACCTGGAACACCTGGCTCCCCTTTTTCTCCTTTTGCTCCCAGCTGTTTGGGATCAAGTGTTCCGGGTGGACCTGGCAGACCTGCTTCACCTTTGATGCCTTTCTGCCCCACAGGTCCAGGGGGCCCTGGTGGACCAGGTAATCCACTATTACCTACAGTAGGTACAGCCAACAGAAGGAAAAAAAAATCTTGAAGGTAGGCTAATGTACTTGTCATGCTTTTTCTTACATAGGCATCCAATGATTTATTCATGAAGCTGGAATTCACTGAATGATCAGGCAGTTTATGGAAGGTGCTGCACAGCATCTCGAGCCCTGGAACAAAGCTGAGTGAATGGAGTGTCTGTCACAGGGGTGTCTGTCAGCTCTGGACAGCAGAGGAAGCAGCTGTGCCTGTGTGAGACACTTGGAGAGCCCCACCACACTGGGCCACCAGCACAAACAGGTCACAACAGCGACAGCAGCTTTGGATTCAGAGCCTCCTTGGTCTGGAGAGGTGAATTGGGTTTTATTCTACCAAACTCTTTCAAAATTAATCTCCAAGGGGCTTGGGAAAATGCAGAGAGATGAGACTCTCTGTGATACCTGTATAGCTAATTCTTGATGACTCCATAGCCCTAAGCTTCTGATTTTCTTCTTTCTGCTATTTAAAGCAGACTTCAAAACACACTTCAGAAATATTGCCCTACTTCAATGCCATCAAGCCAAAGGAAATGCTTCTAAATTAGCTAACAATTCATTATATCAACTAAATAGTGATTGAATGCTATGGCTTAGAAATGCAAAGAAAATTCTGAACATCAGCACTGTCACGAGACAATAACTTAGACAGGTTCCAGAAATCAAAATCTAGATGGTAGTATTAAAAAAACCTCTTTCAGCACAGGACAGGGAAAACAGCATTCTGCATCCCTTTCAGAGGTGAATAAAACAAACATTACCTTTCAAGCCAGGCAGACCATTTCTTCCAGGAGTTCCTGGAGGCCCTGGAGGACCAGGAGCTCCCATGACGCCCATCTCACCTTTGGCACCTAAAAGCGTGGAACCACATTGTCATTCTGAACAGAAACTCAAAACCCATCAGGTACCGTAAATGTGCTACCCTAGATCTCTATGGTATTTATTAACCAGCATGTGCCTGTTTTAATGGAATTACAGGCACTCATTTATTGTAATTAAAATCAGATAAAATTACACTTGAAAACTGTGGCACTTTTTCCAGTTAGGTCCTGAGAAGAAAATTTGCACTGGTGTGCTATGGTAGAAAGCATGTTTGTATCTCCAAGAGGTTTAGTTCCCCAGTTTGAAACACAAATACTAGTTGGAACAATTTAGTGAAAGGCAAGAAGATAATTAAGTATACACTACTTCTAGAATCTTTTGTACTGCTCCCTGTATCCAAGAGATTATCTTCTGAAAGTTATGAAAAAGAATAAGGTATGAAATACTTAAATCAAGTTACAGGGAAAAGCGAAATGGTAGCAAAGATTTTAATGCAACAATTTTTGTTACAATGGGGTTTTTTTTTCAAAAGAATTAGATGTAATGGTTACACCCATCCAACTTTAAATAGGCAGGATAAGCACCTAAATGCTTTAAGCTGCCATGGCCACACAGAGAGCTTACCCCCTGTAACTGCAGTTTGGTCTTTCTCCACAGGTAAAATACATGAACTTACCTGGAAATCCAGGTATCCCATCCCTGCCAGGTGGCCCAGGTGAACCCTGAGGCCCTGGCAGCCCAGGGGGTCCTGGATATCCTGGAGCTCCTTGGTCACCGGGGGGACCAGGAATATCGAAGCCTGGAGGACCTGGATCCCCTTTCTCCCCTGGAATGCCTTGCAACCCTAGACAATGTTGTTAAGAGACAAACTTTTAGCAAAAGGTCAGGCAAGGCTGAGATCTCTGTGTTTGGGTATAGTACCATAAGAATAGTTTTTAGTTGCAATCCATTCTTAGCACTGATGAAAATCCTGCAATTCTTCTAAAACCATTTATTTTTAATGGCTTCCAAGTGTTAGAAGGCCATATTCTCCTAAAGAGAAACACAACTAAAATTTTACTAAGATGCAGCAAATGCAATTCAAATAAATCTCAAAAGGAAAACAACTTTCTTCAACATTTTAAGGTGATTACTAAAAGAAAAAGCCAAATTTATTAGACTAGTTTGTATTTTACAATTAGATATTCGGATCCACATATTTCCACTAATTATTCCATTTTTCTACATTCTAAGATAACGTTAGCTGAGGATTTTTGAAGGCTAGCAAAATTCTGCACTGCATTGTATCTTCCCTGAATGAAAAATAATATTTGTCAAAATATGCTTAAGACTGTTCAATGCTCATGACCCTGAGGCACTGCTGAAGCAGGCAGGCAGCTCACTTCCCTCCAGTGCACTGTGTCAGTGAAGATGCTCACTCTGGAAATGCAGCTGACCAAAAAGGAGAATTCATAAATCTCAAGTTAAGAAAAGGCTTTGGTAAAGAAACCACAGTACCTGGGGGACCTGAGGTTCAAAAGCCAACGAGTTAGAGCTCATCAGGAAGTTGAGACAGGTAGCAGTAAGCAGTTGTAATAGTCATTAAGTTAGGAAACAAAATAAAGCACATATAGATTAGCACAAAGGAAAAAAAATCTATCTAAAGTTACTGAAAACAGATCTAAATACAAAGAATTCAATGCTAATGCAGCTAAGAGAAACCAGACTGCAAGGAAACGTGGAGATCTTTTTCAAAATGCAGCTAACACTGTATGCAGAAACAACTAACACTGAGATATTTTCAAATATTGATAGTACCTTTCAAAATTATTTTCTTCCCCTCTCTCCTTTTCTAGTATTCTCTACAAAAGTGAGGAATAAGCTTTTTCTGATGTGTTTCTTACAAAACATTCATTTCTAGATACTGGCTTGGACCCTTTCTGAACACCAGAGTACACCCTATCAATCAGCTTCTCATTGATTGACCCCACATTCTGTTAAATCCCTTCAAACAGGGATTTTCAAAAGAGGTTCCTTCCTTATTACACACAAAAAAAAAATCTATATTTTTCCACATTCTTTTAGTTCTATTATGTAAGCATATGTTGTTATGCCCACAGATGGTATATTGCATGTTGCATGCCCCAGCATAGTCTGAGATAATTGCCAAAACTCATCAATAACTCCAAGGCAGCAGAATTCCAACTCTGTAATGGTGACCCCACTCTCAGCTGCAGGAACAAGTTTAGCATGATATCATCATGTGTTCTTTGCACACTGAAAAGGTAGATTGAATTTTCTTGATGGCATAAGCTGTAGACTTCCATTTATTTAATTCTAAGCATGGCCACCTCTGCCAGCAGCTTATCACTGCTTTAAACCATGGTGTCATGTGCCTGGAGTGGCTATTTGGCAGAGAAAAAAAAGTACCAGATGATGAACAGGGGATGCACATGCTCTGTGTTCAAGGGCTTTCTATCAACAAGTAGGAAAAAAAAAGTACATAACACATAGGACAAACTCCATCACTAGAATGGTAAAGGTATTTGTTCAAATATAAATTAATTCCAATCTAATTTCTGGTCTCAAAAATGTAACCGTATCATAATTAGAACAATACAGACAACACAGTAAATTCTAAAGTAGTTTGTTGCATATTCAAGAAAGGAAAAAATGTTGAGCTATTGCAAACTACTTGAATAAATGGTGGTAGAGAGAAAACAAATTCTGAACAGGGACTTCCTTCCAAGAATTTTCCAAAGTACCTGAAAAACAGACTTCCAGAAACTTTACCCTAATGCTGCATAAAGGAGCAGAATCAAAACAGCCTAGTAAAACACACAAGGGATGGGAGAAGGGAATGTAAGGCATTCTGCACCAAACAGACACAGAGCAGTGCCAAGGGAAATAAGGATTTCCCAAGCAGGACCTTCCAGCATGCATCAGATTTCAGAGCCCCATGCTGTTAATAGCCACACTGATTAGTCAGCACAGACATGAAGAGTGAAAATAGAGGCATTTCAAATCCATCAACTCTAGTAGTCATTGTGCATTTGTCAGCATTGGTATTTTGCAGAATAAGTTGGTGAGCACATGAAATAAAACTCTGGCTAGCACCAGAGGAGATGTTACAGGAAGACATGCATTGGATGAAACATTCAAACCCATTCTAATACATCCCCCCTCAACCCAAAACCAGGCCTGTGCTGCCCTTCTGTTTCAGTTTAGCCTCCAGTGCAGCTCAGGACCCCACAGTCAGCACAGCAAGCCACTGCTGCCCAGGGAACCCCTGGGTGCCTTGTCCCCAACCCCTTGTGTCCCTGGCTCCCAACACTGGGCACATTCCAGGCTTGCTGGTGCCCGGACCACATGCTCCTTGCCCCACTCAGGAAAAACAGATTTAAACACTACCCACAGTATGCATGTGAGCAGAACTCAAACTCCATGGGTCTATTTACTCAACTGCTTGCCTACCTTCAAGTTCAGCCCTTGGCTGAAGCTCAGCTCACAGTTCATGAAGATCTGAATATGACCAACCAACCCATGATCCATGGTCTTAGAGCTGGCCATGGCTTTGTCAGCATGCATTGCAAACAATGCCAAGCCCAGTGCTGACACACACATTCAAATAATGCAGCTCACAGACATGCAACACAAGCATTCTACAGGCATGGCAGAATTCAATATTTAATTTAATACTGGAACTGGATGGGTTTGGAAGGGCTTCGGTGCAAGGCATGCTGAATACCACAGAAAGCGCTCTCACTGTGGTGACTGACACATATTTGCAACATCAAGAGCTGGTGCACAGCAAGCCCAATCACTGAATGAAAGGAAAAGGGATTTTCCTGAACAAATGTTATGAACAGAACTATGTACATGCATGCACATGTACCCTTCTGTGCAGAGATGGAACAAGTTCATATCTTCATCAATCACCAGTCATTTTAGACAAAAGGCAACCAAACTCCCTTCAGAGACATACACTTAGACATCACTGTCTATCTGTAGAGCTGGACCTTCAGCATCTTGTGTACCTGCTGCTATCTGCCAGAAATAACCTATGGGAGCCATTCATGTAAGTGTTACCTGGAGGGCCAACAGGACCTGGAGGTCCTGGAGATCCAGGAGGACCTTGACCACCAATGCCAGGGATGCCTGGTGGGCCTGGAAGTCCTGGTGGTCCACTTGGTCCAGGGTCACCTAAAAGAACATTCTTGTTTAGTCAAATACTGAACTCATTTCAGAGACATTTGTTTTCAGAGCAGAGTCCCTGCACATTGTACTTGAAATCTCATCCTTGCATGAAAACAAACATTGATCTAACAGAGAAAAAAAAACACACTCCAGAAGCTATTTCTCAAAGCCAGATATTTGTCCTCACACAACATGGACTGCATGAAGTTTATGCTTCCAGGCTACACACACATACATTGAACCATCATCCACATCAAACTCAAAAGATGCTCTCCAGCAAACCAGACATGCTGGGCAGGTCAGTACAGACCATGGCCAAGAGCAGGGGTAAATGAATTGCTAACTCTGTGCACGTGGAAGCACTGTGCATCAAAATGACAATTATTCTGTTGATAAAGTTTTACCCTCATACAAACATTATTTGTCTTTGGATTACAGACCTTCAGGTACTGACCCACAGATGGGGATTTATTCCCTTAGCTGCCTTTTGAGAACAGTGTCTTCCATTTACACAGGTGTGTCTGCTTTGGAAAAATTGATTTTGAGGTAATGGCTCTAAAGTCAGCACTGCTTGTACTTAACTGCCATATGCCCCTCAGCACAGCTACATTTTTAAAAGTTCAATAGGGGACAAAACAGGGGAGAGTTCTCAATACCTTTGGGCCCTGGCGTTCCATCAAAGCCTGCCCGGCCTGGAAGACCAGGGCTTCCTGGGAAGCCAGGATCACCTTTAGGACCTTGAACTCCTTTTATGCCTGGGGGTCCTGGGGGCCCAGGTGGTCCTGGAACTCCAAATCCACGGTCTCCCTATAACAAATCAAAGGAATTTAAAAAAAAAAAAAAAAAGGATTTTCTAAGTTTAGCTTCTCCTAAAAATGTTACAAATAACAAATTTAAAATGGCCGCCATCTTAGAGTTCAATTTTTATTTCACTACCCTCACTCAAAATGTCAAATAAAATATTTTACTTTATATATTTACATCAAAACCTGAGAATGAGAGGTGAAATCATCCTCACCATGTTCCCAGTGACACAGAAAAACCTCTAAGGGAAGTTTTACAGTAAACACAAACACAGACCTTCTGTCCTGGGAAACCAGGTGGTCCAGGAGGTCCATCCAGACCAGGGCGACCTGGAGTTCCTGGAGCTCCGGGTGGGCCTGGAGTCCCTGGGAAACCTACACACAACATGAAGATTAGGGCAGCAGAAAGCATTAGAACAACTCCTCCAGACATGCCTAAAGCCCATGAAAAGAGGTTCTGTGCTAGCCCAAGCACACTTGAAGGGGTCCCCATTCAGCTAAGAGAACTTCTGAGCATTCAGTCTTTGCCACAAAGGGTCTCTGGGACTCTCAAAGGGGGCACTCCCTATGCTGTGAGCCTTGAAAAAAATCACAAGCAGTTCACATCAGAAACATTAACATCTTGAGGCACCATTTGGAGATAATTTGTCGATTCAAGCTCATTTCCCAAAGTTTTACCCATTTTTGTGTTGTTGGTTTACTGTAGAATATAAGCTACTAAGAAGGAGCAGGACAGTGAACAGAGTAACAAGAGCTCAGCAGTTTTTTTTCTCTTGGTATTTCTGAAACTGTTACAGAGATGTATAGCTTTAGGACAAAACATTTTTTAAAGGCTTCTAGAGACAGAAGTCAACTCACTAGTAAAAAGTGAAGAGACACTACCCCTTATGTCCCCTCCTCCAGCCAGCACAATACAGTAACAGAGCAGTAAACATACCCTTCGGGCCTGGTGGACCTGGAAGGCCAATTCCAGGAATACCTGGCTCTCCCTTGGCACCTGGGATGCCAGGTAAACCACGCTGACCTGGCTGACCAGGATCTCCTGTAAAAAGAAGAACATCAGCATAGTTATCCAGAATCAGAATAAAAAGCTCTTGAAATTCCCTGGGTATCTAGCTGCTGCTTTACCTGGAAGACCTGGATCACCATTTCTTCCTGGAGGACCAGGGGGACCAGGAACTCCTGGTTCTGTAATAGTCTGGCCAGGGTCACCTTTTGGACCTAAAACCAAAAAGCAGAAATATGAATCACTCAGTAGGAGTTGCTTTTCTGTTTTTCTTTTAGCAGAAAAAGATGCCAGTCCCATCCCAAGCTCACAAAGAACTCAGACACAAGCAATACTTTATTCAATAGGCTCTCCAGTCCCAAAGCACTTAGAGGCTCAGAAGCCCTGCTCAGTGTTCAGACAGTTTTCCTGAACCGTTTTTTTTTAATAGCTTCATCCTAGTTACCATTATGTGAACAGTATTTTCCATAGCTGACACCAGCACAACTTGATTAGGATCTTCGTAGTTGACAAGAAAGTAACAAAAGCAAACTTGCTCAAAGCAGCCCCTTTTTTTCCCCAAACCAGTTGCAGCTGCAGTGTAGCCCAGCATACAGTGCTAGTTACAATGGATTTCCACTGCAGACAGTGGGGAAGGAGAAGCTTCCCTGGAGGTCAGAGCAGAAGGTGAGGCACGTGCCTAAAGTGACATGGCACAAAGGCTGCTCTCCCTGTGGTTCTGTGAGGAGCCTCAGGATGGGAGCTCACAAACAACAAAGCCTCTAGGAAAAGTTTAAAAGCCACATTATGTTCTGAGGATGGCCTGGAGCAGAAGGGGCAAAGTTTGACTTTGCAGCACTTGCTCAGCAGCACAGAGAGCAACTCACCCGGAACACCAGGAGGCCCTGGACGGCCGGATACACCTTGGATGCCCTTTTCACCAGGTGAGCCTTGTGGACCAAAACCAGGAGGTCCAGGAAGCCCTTTTTCTCCAGGAAGACCTGGTATCCCTGGGTCACCTGGAATACCCATTTCTCCTTTGAATGCAACACTGCCCTGAAAATAGAAAGAGCATGAAAATCATGTATTTATTATCAAAAGAATAAAGTTTTTCATTGCTTCTGCTTTGAAAGTCTTTGGCAGTTTCCAACCTGCCAGCTCTCATTAGCTGCCTGCATCTTTCTAACAGGGCAGAGAGCAGGCCTAAACCTTGCTACTTGGCTCCTCCCAGCACATAGGTGAAATGTAGGCAGTGGCAGAAGGGACTCTGACACTGCCCAAGAGGAGCCTCGGCTTATTTCTAGAGCACTGGCAGATTCGGGTATCACCACCTCAGTGTATCACCACTAGACTGACATTTACTGAAGAGAATTCCTGCCTTAGCACATACAGACAAAGTGCATTTGTGCCAGTTCTCTGATCTTTCCTTATGTTAAATGCATACAGGACTTCCCAAAACATCCATCCAGTCAAAGACAGCCTAAAATGGAACTCACAGGTTCCCCCTTAGGGCCAGGCAAACCTGGCAGTCCATCTCGTCCAGGAGTGCCATCTATGCCAGGGAGACCTGGAGGTCCTGGGAAGCCAGGGTCTCCTTTGTCACCTTTCATTCTTGGAGAAGACAGGACATCCCCTGGGTCTCCTTTAGGACCAGGTCTGCCAGGAGCACCTGGGGTGCCTGGGAAGCCCTGAGGGAGAAAAAGAAAGGAAAAAAAAGAAAGAAAAAGAAGGTGTTTTAGTTTTTCTTTCATTCCCTGAGTATGGAACAATAGATGAATCATGCATTTAAGGCAATTATGGACAAAAAAAATACATATTAGACAATAAATTAAACCTATTGTTTACAGATCTACCCATCATGCAAGACAATTGAGACACTATTTTCCCCACCAGAACATAACACCACCACTTACTGGTGGCCCTACAAGGCCAGTTAATCCAGGAAGCCCCTTTTCACCTTTTGGTCCAGGAAAACCAGGAGAACCTGAGTAGTGCAGAAAAACATAAAAGAAAGACATAAATCTGGAGAGGCTGCAATATCAAGCATGATATTTCATTGATAATAGCTAAGTTCTTTTAAAACCGGACAAAGTTTACTCCAGGTTTTTTTTTTGACAGCTTCTTTTTATTTGAGCAGAAACAAATTCACAACTCCAAGAGGAACCAGAAGTGTAAAAAAAAAAAATCACGCTTTTAAAAAAGCTCTAGCTTCTCCATTATTCCAGGAATAGTAGAAGTTAATTTTTCTCTCTCAGTTAAATCTACAGCAAACCCTCAATATGCAAAATGCTTACAAGGCTGTCTTTGAACAGAGAATCTTTTTTCAAAGACTAGATTTCCAAAGAATGAGTGGTTTTTTTTACACACGCCCATCGTTTTTCTTTCCAACTGCACAAAATACAACATGTCTCAAGTCTGCACTGGAGCTGACAAACACACATTTGAACTTGCACACAATATGCAGATATCCTGTTACCATTGTACACAGACACCCTGATAAAAAAGTGACTTTATAGAACATAATAAGCAAAGCAGTGAAGACTCTAGCCCTACCTGGACTACCCGGAGGTCCTGGTGCTCCTCTCTCCCCAGGAGGACCAGTTACTCCAGTTCCTATGCAGTTGAAGCATGTGTCTCCTCGATCACCTAAAAACATTCGCATTGAAAAAAACGTACTTGAGCATCAGGTTTTAGAAAATATTAAAAAATTCAGCACAACAGCAAGTGTTTTCTTGCTACTGATCTATACCACCAGGTCCAAAGTGACTATTTAAAATATATATTGCTTAAATATTAGAAGCCTTCCCCGCCCCCCAAGTTAAACTGAAGCTTTTTGGTGGCTAGGATATCAGATATGATTAGAATGTATTTATGACAGAGCAAAATAATTAAAACAAAAATAGTGCTTTCAAAAATAGAAAATAAAGCCATGGACTTATTTTTTCTCAGAATAAGTGTCCCCTTGTAAAGTAGGTACTTGACCTTTCTAACTACAACTCTGAACCACATATATCAAAATCTCTAACTTAATTAAACTCCAAGAGTGCAAAATAAATACTGGGAATTTTTCATTGATTTGAAAATAGACTAAAAGTATTTAATTATAAAAAAAAATATTTGTTTCAAGAAGCTTAGGAATTTCCTCCACATACAGACTGAGGTGACATTCATCAGTGAAATATTTGAGCATTTCATTTAGGTTAATTAGTTAATCCTTACAATCTCCATGAGAAAAAATATTTCTCTTTGAAGTGAGTACAAAATTAAGTGAGATGTCTAAAGTAATTTATGATGTCCATGGTTGGGCTAGGAAAAGATTCTCACTTACCCATATCAGCATCCTCATTGCAAGGTTGTCTTTTTGGAAACAAGGATATATATTAAATATGACTTTCTTTTGCTTAGCAAACAAACAAACTCACTGCAGACTGACCAATTCAAATTAGGAGTCTTGTATTTATAATTTTAATGCTGCTTTCCATAAAAAAATGTCAGATCTATTCATGAACTAAAAAACATTTCCACAGGGACTTGGCTAGTGCTGTTACAAAGCACCCAATTTCTATCTGCCTGGGAGATACTCATAAACCTCATTTTACTTTATTCAAGATCCATGCCAGACATTGGTTGTACCCTCAGTCACTCAGCCTCCTGTGCTTTAATATTAGGTGAAGGAGTACCCTACACTCAAAGCAAAGAGCTTTCTTACTCGGACACATAAAACATCTGCAGATGGGAAGGGGCAACATTAACCATTACTTAAAGAAGGCTACAAATTTTTAACCAAGTTTCAATCAAAAAAGAGAAAAATAGAAAACAGCCATGACACTGCACCTTTTTGGCCTCGCTCCCCCGTAAAACCTTGTTGTCCTGGAATTCCTGGAGGACCTGGCGGCCCTTGCTCACATAACCCTTCACCTGAGGAAAATCAGAAGAGGTTTTATTATCTATGTTGGACTGACAGCAGCACCAACTACATGTATTCAGTATAAAAATGTATATGTGTGGGTATTCTAATACCACCATAATCACAGACCAAACATTTTGGCAATTCAGACAGAACTGCCTGTGAAAACCAACTCATGTAATCCAGTCTCAGAAGGAAACAGTGATATTACACAACAATCATCAATTCTTTACAACCTCAAGCATCTCCCACTGCTTCCCACAGCCTACACACTTCCATCTCTACACTTCATTCTGAAATTCAGCCTCATATCATAAAAACAAGCCTATGAATCATCACCAGAGCAAGGGCACTTCAGATGCCAGTGCCTTCTAGACACTAAATTTCTCCCCTGAACCAAGTTAGCCCCTCTCCACAACAGCTTTCCAGTTCTTATATTGCATCTGCCATTCCCTACTCTCCTTATACCAAAAAAAGAGCTAAGTGTTTTCTTCCAAAGTGTCCACTCCAAAGCTAATTTTGTGTGGTCTACCACTAGAATATTTAGGAAATTAAACTGGAATTCTGTGAAAAGTTACACCTTTGACTTTCTGCTATCACAACTCTTAGTAGGGAACAAATTCTGTTCCTGTCCTTAAGCCTATGGTTCTCCTACAGATGTCTTGATTTGCAATGGGAGCAACCTGGAGAATGTATAGGAATAGGATCTCATGGACTTCAGCTGCTGATAAACAACATCTTTGGAGGTGGAATTAAAAAACTCAAAACAAACAAACCACGGAAACCCAAACCTAAACAAATGTCAAAGCTGTTTACTCTCTTCTACTTGCTGTTTGTGTGATCATCACT
Source organism: Bombycilla garrulus (assembly GCA_013400315.1). NCBI lineage: Eukaryota > Metazoa > Chordata > Aves > Passeriformes > Bombycillidae > Bombycilla > Bombycilla garrulus. The sequence goes on along the minus strand of VXBU01002993.1, from coordinate 23,601 downwards.
TACCAGGAGCAACAGATGGTGCAGGTGGCCCTGGGGGACCTGGCGGTCCTGGCGGTCCTTGTGGTCCCTCAAGTCCTGGTTGCCCAGGAATAGAAACCCCCGGTAAACCTGGATCTCCCTTCTGTCCTCTCTCACCAGGTAAGCCAGGCGGGCCGGGAGGTCCAACAGTGGTGATCCCTAAGACAGGAAGGACTCAGTTCCTCGCTGGCTTAATGGTTTACATCACATTCTTGCAAGGATGACAATGATACACATTTCACACTTTTAGAGACGTTTCTTGGAAAAATTGACCTGAGACTCAGCTATCCAGTTTGTGATGGGAAAAAACAAAACCAAAACAAACCAGGACTAATGAAAGAAGTATTGATAAGGAAAAAAGAACATATATAAGCTGTAACATTAGAGTCGTTATGTTCCTCTCTGTGCATGTATAATGCACATACAGGTGTCACTGCTCAGTCCTGCTGGAGACTCAGATCATCTCCTACCACACTTGTGGTACACAAAACTTTCTCAGTGTAATGCAGTGCACAACATATATTATAGATAAGTGATATGAGACAGATTTCCCCTAAGAGCATTAAGCTAGGATCTGATTAGCATCCTCAGTTCACCACAGCAAGGGCAATGAATGTTCAGAATTCCTCACATTATCCTCAGAAGCTGAAGACTACCCTTCAAGCTCAAATGTAGCTCTAAATATTCTGCTTTCTGTAAAAAGGAGTGTGTAAAGACTGTGAAGCCTAATCACATATTTGAGCATACAACTTCATTGAAAGCTTGCCCTCCTACCTGGAGATCCTGGCAAGCCAGGTGGGCCTGGCCTACCAGAGAATCCACGCTCCCCTTTGGCTCCTGGAAGTCCTGGCAATCCTTTGCTACCTTTTGGTCCCACTGTAGCATCAATGCCTGGTCTTGGAACAACCTGTAAATGTTTCATGCTCATGTAAAACTACTTGCCAAGAAAAGAGTCATTGGAATCGTAAAGAGATGTGAGGGAGAGAAAGTTCAACATACTTTGAACCTTATGCCAATGACAGGATGCTTTCCCCACTCCATTGAATTACCAGGGAAAATTCCAGTAAAGAGCACTCCCCAATAGGAAGCTGTTTGCCTGCCAAGCCAACATAGTTACAACAGGCTTCAGTGAGGCTGACTCAGTCCTGCTGGTCTGAGGTTATAGTCTAGCCTGTGTATGTGACCTAGCAAATCCCAGAGCACAGAATTCATCCTTAAAGAAGGAAATGATTGTTTCTGTTAGTGTATATATGAAGAATTTTCTGGTGCTCTTGGTGCTGTACCCAGAGATAGGACTCTCAGTCAGCCAAGAACTACAATGAAACAACATTGTCAACCAGATGCAGAAAAAAATAAAGGATCAGCAACTTACAATTCCAGGAGGACCAGGGGGACCCATGTCACCTTTTTCACCCTACCAATGAAATTAAGAGCATTTCTGATATTGTACAGCAGTACATAAACATGTTATTGCAAATATTCCTCAACACTGTAATAGCACAGGCAATGCAATTACTACTCAGGCAGAAATGAGCTCAGTGATGGCAAATTTTCAATCTATTACAGCAATATTGACAAAAATCCTGGCATACCTTTTCACCATCTCTTCCTGGAGCACCATTTATTCCAGGCCCACCAGGTAAACCCTTCAAGAAAAGGGAAATATAATCACACTCAGATCTTCTCCACATCAAAAGAAAAGCTTATAAAGAGTCTGCTTAGATTAAAAACATATTAATTACTCACATCCCTACCAGGCTGACCAGGTTCTCCATCTTTGCCAGGCTTTCCCTTCAAAGACAAATACACATTGAAATAAAATGCTTCAGGTGGTAAAGAATACTTATGGAAATTGAAACTTGTTTCCCATTTTTCAATAAACCAAGCTACCTAGAATGCAGTCCTTGGGACAACACAAAGACATCAACCATAACCAATGGAGTTACCTAAACTGAGGTTTCCATTTTGCAAACCAGAGCACAAACCCACGACAGTCTCAGAGAAATGCTGAGTGAAAACAACACAAAATTATTTCCAGTTAACTACTGCTGATTCATTGTGTTTACTACTCCCTTTATTTTAGCATTAGAGAAATTCTTTATTTGGAAAACAGATCCTAACTCCCTAAATAGTAGAATGCTATATTTAATTAGAAAATGAGTATAATGTGACCAGTGAAACAAAATAAAACTTCGTGTTTGAATTTTAACTCTCCTTTAAATCAACACAATTGTCTCATTAGTATCAATAAAAATATAAGATGAAGTTCTGCTCAAATAAGTGACTTCTAAAAATATATATTCTTGCTGAACAGATTTGTCATCGCTGCAATAAAAGCGGGGCAAACTCCACTTTATTCCAGACCATTGACTGGGCAGACAAATGACACTTTATTGTCAGAATTACAGAAGCCATGTCTGGGGGGCACCTGCTGGAACAGAACTAGAGCAGGTGATCGAGCTTCACCTAGTGAACCTTCCTCAGTGCCAAGATCAGCTCTCAGTCATTAAGAAGTTGATAATAAGGCCTCACAGATGTAGTGAATCAGAGTATAATGTGATTTGTGAAGTTTGTTTTCACTAGTGACGAGTTCTAACTCTCAAAACTGAGATTTTAAGATTTCCTGTGGATGTTTGAATACATAGACTGACATTTTTATGAGTATATCTGAAATGGCTTTGAGCCTCACAGAATCATATGGAGCCCTAAAACGCAACTTTAAAGTAACTTAACAGCAAGACTGCTCTTCAAGTATGCAATGTGCCCAGATTCAGAGTAATAAAACCAAACAAAAATATTGGTAAACAAGCTTTTGGCAAAAGGCAACTGACATATCCCCTCAGCACTTTTATCCTTTCAGATCTTTGCAAATTTATGTGGTTCCCATTTACTTTTGCAGAGAGAAGCAACAATTCAAAACCCACTCAAAATATAATGAGACTTGGCTTGGTAAATCTGCTTTTTATGTTTTTTAAAGGAGACAAATCAAAGACCCTCTATAAATCTCAGCAACTAAGAAGGATTTTATCTAAAGTACCAAACATTTGTTACCACTGTATTTACTTCCTATGAAAATTGAAAAACCTACTATCAGCATGTTTCTTAGCATTGTTTATAAATTGTCCAATTAACCTGAGCAGTACTTGTGTCTCAATTTTCAAAGGGACCATTTTGTTGACAAAACAATGCATTCAGAAGCTGTGGAAGTGAAGATACTGAATGTTTTTTGAGCTGGTTACAGCCTCTCTCTTCTTTGCTGGTCCAGCCCATGTTATTTCTGTCCTATTTCTTAGCACTTCTAAGACCTTCTTCAGCTTTTCTGAGCTGTGATATCCAAGTACCTTTAAATTCCAGGATTGATTTGAGTCTAGTCAGGAACAAAGCAACTCTTGCTATCCCTAGATAAAGCAATCCTGACTCGTGCCCTCCCCAGAGGCACATAAATTGAGGCAGTCTCTTGGGAAGTGACAAATGGACTACTTTTGGTCCTAACAGTGTTCAGAGACTTAGTTTTGTGACTCACCTCACAAGCAAACCCACCAAGAATGAGTTTACATTGACCAGCTTTTATGTAAAGCTATACATATACACACACAGCAATCTCCTGCTGCTTGGCAACCCAGGACATAGCAAACTGAATGAAGACCCTTCCTAAACGGAAACAGAAATCTGCTGCTTCAGACAAGTAGTCCAACAACTTTGAAGGTTTTCACATGTTAACCAGATAACATAATTTAAACTATTTTCTCCTGCCCTCCCAAACTAAGATTTACAATAGACAATTCTATCAGAAAGCACTGAGAGCCATAGCTAGAAGCACTGTCCTGATCCCTGTGCCTCATCTATGAGTTGCCAGGTTACAAGGAGAAAAAAAAGTAGTCTCTTACCCATAAGCTGATGGCCCCACCTGAATTCAACATTTGCTTAATTGTCAAAGATAACACTGAATGGAAAGATAAATGTTTGGTTAAACAGACTACTTACTCTTTTGCCTGGTTCTCCTTGCTCACCTTTTTCACCTTTTACACCACCGGGAAGACCCTGGACACACAAACGTCATCTTAAACTGAGCCCACAAGCCAGAGCAGAATGAAGTTACAGTTCTGATACAGAAGCAACAAAATAGAACTGAGAGTTGTACTCACAGGAGGGCCTGGTGGCCCAGGAAGTCCTGGTGGGCCTGGATCACCTGGAATACCCTGTCAAGCATGGCCAGAGAAAAAGAGGATTAAAGCCTCCATCACTCCCTAGCAGCTCAGTTGACTTTTTTTCTTAAACAGAATATTTTTGCTGTCATTTAGATTCCAAGTTATAAAGGATCATATTTATTCTTCCTTTGTGTGGAATTTCAAGTGAATCTATACATTTTATTAACTGCTCATCCTGTTTATTTAGATGATTCACTCCACTAAAAACACAACTGCTCCTGCATGCACTGCAGCAGCTGGTTTGGTGGCCTACAGGTGCTGCCCAATAGCAAAGAGAAGAAAGCAAAAAAGGAAGAAAGAACAAACAAATGCTAGATCCTGCTGAAGTTATATGAACAATGGTCAGAGTAGTGGTAATTGCTGAAATTGAGAGGCTATCAGGATCAAAGTGTGTTAGTCAGAAAAGCATCACAGGATCACTGTGTGAAAAAGTTCTCATTTGTATTTTGTCTTATTACACCTTTGTACAAGTTACTAAATCTTTTCACCATTAACCTAAAGTAAAGTTACAGGCTACTGAATCCACAAAAGGTTTCTGTGTAGTTTCTATTATTTTCTTGGAGTTATCCCACACTCAAGCCCATCTACACACTTGATTTTAGTCAGAGATCATAGGTGGAGGCACACAACAGAACTCCATGTGCATCTCATGAAAATGTAACTGCAATGTTGACATTTTTTACTGATTGTGTATTACCAAGCATTAACTTTGCTGAAATAAAACCCAATTTGCAAACTTGGAAATCATTATAAAGGCAATGCACTCGGAATGTTTATAATTCTTAGTGCTTTAAAAGGAATGTAGGTAGAATGCTTTTACTTTGTACATTTACATAAATTAGTGCCACTATAATTAGTCCTTCAGGGGTCCATGATGACAGAAGCAAATTACTCTGACCCCAATAAAATCAGATGAGTTTTTGCTTCAACAACAGTGTGGCCAAAATGTCACCTTGTGTTTTATGAGAATTATAAAAAGACACAATGTTGCTCTTTTCCTTTCTGTCCTCTCACCCAGTAACAGACAAAATCAGAGACCTTTCTAGGATGACTGTGCTCTGCAAGTGTACACTAGCACACAGCTCTAGTTAATGCTTTAGTGGTGCTTAATGCTCTCCTGAAAGGAAAAGTAACAAAAGGTTCTGATCAAGACAAAGGACAGAATTGCCCTACAACCTACTAAAATAAAATACTGCTGTGTCCCAAAGCTTTCTTCTCTGATACATTTCCCAAGATAAGAAGACTGAAAGGGAGAGACTGATCCAAATACCGATGGAAGAAATTAATAGTTTGAAGTTCAGTTACTACAGTGACATTTCCAAAATAATCAGAGCACAAAAACAATCACTCAACACTTTTTCCTCAAAGTATCTACCTCAACTCTTCTATTATTCAGGTTGGTATTTGAGCATATCACAAAAACTTCAAGGAAAATGTGTCATCCAGGCACCCATGATCCTGCTGGTTTTGCTCAGACTGTCTATGGCACCCAGAATGAAATAGTATTTCAGAATGTTCCCCAGTGAAAGAGAAAAAAATACAGTAACTTTAAAAATGCTAACTCTCCCAATGACCTTCTGGCATTTATGGGTAGGGAGGGATCCATACAAATCAAACCAGTATTTTGAGCTTACTTGTAACAATATGACTGATTTTTACTTTTGAGATGCCAGAAACAGGGAAAGCAATTTATTCAGACCACAAGGAATAAAGATCTTGGGGCGTCACTAATAACAAAAAAAGAAGAAATTGAATTAAAATTTTTGAAAGACTTCTTCACAATAGATGACACAGCTGGTTAATTAGTGGGAATCTGAATCTCCAGACTTCTTTGAAAATTGCAATTCTGGGTGTTCCAAGCAATGGGAGTATTTTAACTGCTTTTAATGTTACTGTGAACTGCCTTTAAGAGAGTTTCTTTAGAGTAGTTATTTTACTAAGGGAAGTAATAACCAATGTGACTGGCATGCTTTCTATTAAAGGAAAAGTACTCAGGTCTGGAATATTCAGTACTCTGAGAAAAAAAAAAAAATAGAACCTCTGCAGTAAGCAGGATGTGAGCATCTATGAGCCAAACCAACAGAGGCTGCAGCTTGATCACACGCTCACCGCAGTGGGGTGTAGTGTCCCACTCACCTGATCTCCTTTCTGAAACTCGATGTCATTTGGTCTTTTCTGTTCTCCAATTTGTCCTGGTGGCCCTGGAGGCCCCTGAAGACCCTGTTCACCCTAATGTGTAGGAAGATGCAGTTTGTTACAGGCAATACAAGCAAAAATGGCAAGCATAAGTATTTTGAAAGTAGTAAGTAAAAATATCATTATGATCACCTACTCACTTTTTCACCTTTGGGTCCTTGGAAATTCAAACCCATATTACCCTGCAAAAAGTATAACTCATCAGCCCTTAGAAGTCACAAACAGAAAAGAAAACAGTCCACCAGGACCATGAATATGAGAAAGACAATACCTTGGGTCCTGGCAGCCCTGGTGGACCAGGAGGTCCCTATTGAAAAAGGAAACCAAAAAAAAAGTCACTTAAAAGCACTTTACAAACCCCTGTAGAAAAAAAACCCCAAACAACAAAAAACCAACACAACATGTTGCAGCTTTGATTCCCATCAATTGTCTCCATGCTAAGGTACTTCGCCTGCCTTTGAAAACTCATGGTATTCAACTTCACAAATATGTAAGACACTATTTCTTCCCCTAAGTGTGGCCATAAAATGAAATGAAACAGTCAGGTATTAAACATCATAGTCTAAATAAGCTAAATCTTGTCTCATGTTTCACACAAGCAAGAAGCCTGCACAGTGATTCAGCACAATTTAAAGCAAAAAGATGTCTGGGAACATCTTATTTAAATGTGCACAGTGACAGCTCCAGGCTGAACTGAATGCATGGTTGCTGCTGTCCTCATATCAAGTCCTGACTATCACATCTCTGCACTTTACTGACCTGCCTCTGAGAACCCAAAATGAAGTAGTAACCGTCCCATTTCAGGCTTTATGAGCAACAGGTTAAAGAATCTTACCGTCAAACCTGGGGGGCCTGGAGGGCCAACTGGACCTGGAATTCCCATGGAGCCAGGTGGGCCCTGTTGAGGAAGGGGAAGAGGCCATGAGAGGCACCTTTTATAAAAAAAACCCAGTGAGAGCTTTAAGCCCAAATAACCCAAGCAGCTGGCATCCCACACATGACAAATCAATGTAGCTGATCACTAACCTACCAACCTGTCCTTGGGGAAAGGCCTAAAGGAGTGTACATCACATTAGGAGAGTTCTGCTCTTAACATCAATGCATCTCTTTGGCTTGGATAAGGAAATGCTTTTTTGTTTGTTTTGAACTACTTTTGCACTTTCTTTCTCTTCATGCACTGAGAGAGAACAACAAAACACTTTGTGTTTGTGATTCCTCCCAGCCAGAAACAGACAATAGGGAAGCACAGATCAGAGGACCAGAAATGCTAACAGGCTCAGTCTGGTCACAAAATAGCGTGGGGCTTGCCTCTCTGCACCAGGAAATGGGAGTCTGGATTCTGTCCAGGTCAGACCGATAGACTCATTTTCGGCTCCCCTTGTTCTTCCACTAAAGCAATGAATGGCTCAGTGGGGAAGCACAGGCCCTGGAGTCACTAGCTGTTTTCACAGAGCACTGCTGGGAGAGCAGAAACACTGTTCAGGAGGTGAACATGAGGAGAACAGCTGAGCCATTACCCTCTCCTTCCCACCATCCAAACCAGCAGCTACAGCCAGAGAGCCAGATGTGACTGACTCTGAGTGAGGAAGGGAAGGGAACTCCAGAACTGCTACAAAGAATGTTTAAGAAAGGGAGAAGAGGCAGGGAAAGCAGAGAAGCAAATCAGTAACTGAGTACTGCTGTCTGCTGGATACTACCTTCCGACCAGGGGACCTTCCTGCCTTCTGTGGGTCGCCCTATTAAGGGCAATATGGAATCCCACACTTTCCCTCCAGCCATAAATCAGAGGTACATTAAATGTGAGCCCTGCATCTCCAAGAAAAAATATGAATCCCCAAGCACCAAGCTGCCAACTGTGCTGTAATAAGGACTACTTTTCATGTTATCTCTTTGGCAGAACACAGCCTAATAACACTTTATGCAACTTACAGGTATCCCTGGAAGACCTGGAAATCCTGGGTCACCTTTCTGTCCTGGCAGCAAGGATGTAATTATTTCACCTGCTTCACCCTAGAAAAAAAATAGTTGACTTTAATAAACAACACTTTTTACAAGTCCTTACCAGCATTTTCAGTCCAAAGGGCACACAGCGGCTCCCAAGACTCTAAGAGACTCTGAGCTATGCTACACCCTAGCAGTACACTTTAATATAAGCACTAAATTCTCCAAGAATAACTCTGTTTAAGAGATATGAAGATTCTAACTGGCTACCAACTATTGTAAACTACCAGCTATTAAAAGGTTTATTTTGTACAAAGATATCAGCATTGATTTAAGTTCCAAAAGATTAGGGGACCAAAACCACAAATTCTTCACAAAAGAATCATTCCAGCTTCATGTGAAAGCAGTGGATAGGAAACAACAGAAAAAAAGCTCATTCAGCTTTTTACCCGTGTCCCAGCTCATGAGATTAGAGCTGAGTGTGCTTTTACAACAATTATGTTTTGTGGTCCATATTGAAGTAGTTTGTTATTGATTTCAGGGAATATCTTTGTTTTGAAAGTCTATGCTCTGATGAGATTGTCCTTTAATATCCTGAAAACAACAAAGAAGCTAAGAAAGACAACTCAGCTTAACAGTCCCAATTTTCAAGTACCAGTGTTATGCTGTCCTCTCAGGAGTTTAACAGCCTAATTCTGTGGGTCAAGTTTCCTCTTAAATAAATTTGAATCAAAACTGATGTTCTGGCCTATGCTTAATCACTCAAAGGTACAACAAAATCCTTAAAAAATAAAAGGTTCAACATCAGATAATGAGATTTTTTAGATTAGGAGAAAAGGCCATCTATAAAACATCTGGAGTAGGAGAAAAAANCTTAATCACTCAAAGGTACAACAAAATCCTTAAAAAATAAAAGGTTCAACATCAGATGATGAGATTTTTTTAGATTAGGAGAAAAGGCTGGAGTAGGAGAAAAAGAATTCAAAAGGAACAAAAGGTGTTGTGTTATTCTTGTCACTGGGCATTTTAGGTCACAATTGTTTCATTTTTAGGAGTATTTTGAGTATGCACAGGCAAACTAACGATGCATTTGGGTGTTTGCAGACATTTTGTTAACTTGATGCCTCAACACTGACCCTCACAGTCCCAAGGAAACAGCTTCAGGAAACACTCTGCTGTATCTGGAGCTGCTGACCCAAACAAAGCTACTGCAGAATTTCCAGTTAGCTGCACTGGAGTGGCCTAGAAACACCAGGAATGTCACTCCAGTCCCAGCGGATGCACAAGCAGGTTACTCAAGGCAGATCACACTGCACACCCACGTCTGGTGAGTACCTGGGTGTGAGAGTACAGCACACTCACCTTCATACCTGGCAGACCAGGGGGCCCCTTTGTTTAAAAGAAACAAACAAAAAAAGTAAGATCAATAGAAATAAATCACTGTTAATTACCAACCACTAATCAGATCTACACCATGAGGCAACCATTAAAGACAGAAACTTATAGCAATATGTAGAACAGAGAATAATAATTTTTTATCAACTTCAGAATCAAATGGAAAAATTAGAGAAGAACTTCCATAGTGAATGTTGAGCATTGGAAAAATTATATTTCCCTTTCTTAGCAATTTGTTTGCATATTATTATACAAATTATACATAATACAGGAATTAATAATTTAGGAAAAAATAGGAGCCTCCTGTTATTCATCCCATCTACTACATCTCTGTACTTTGGTTCTGACAGTCACTTTGCTGCACATCCTTGTGTTTTATACTGAAAACACCCTACCCTGTCTCTTTTTCCTGACCCATTAATCACCCATAATACTCTTTAGATATACAAGATGTCAGTACCACGATCTTCCTTCTTTGACATATATGCATGTATTCGTATTTTTCTGTAGGTGGTAAAGCATCTCAGCATGTAAAAATCTCAAGGGGTTTTTAAGCTTTACCACAGCATGCAGCAGAAAAACTCACTTTTATTGGACATTTAAAACACTCTGATTAAATATTAGGAAAAATATATATATTTATGAAAAGAAAAACTTAAAAAAAAGGCTGATATTTATTTTATTTTTCACAGTGGAAGTCTTTCAGTGGATTACAAGACTGGGAAATCTTTTACTTACAGGAGGCCCTTGTAAACCAGGAAAACCTGGACTGCCTGGAAATCCACGCTCTCCCTTAGGGATGAAGAAAATTATTAGCCAAAACCAAACCAAAGCATAATAAAACCAGACAAACAAATTTTGATTCATAAGTCTAGTGTAATTGTTAGCTTACGACTCCAAATTGTATTGGAACAAGATAGAATAATCACTTACTTAATTCACACAACCGATGGAAATAAATTTCCAAAGTCAGGTGTTTCTGTATACTTCCAGACAAAGTACTACGTTACAGAGATGGAAAACTCAGGAAATGTTATAAAAGATGAATTTCTTTCCTGGGAAAATCCCAACATGAAGCTAAGTAGCATGTCAGAATAAAATTACTCCTTCCAACAAGGACATTGAATATAATATTAAAAATTAATAATTAAAAACTCCCACTGTTAAGTAATGAGTGTTTCTTGGCAGGAAGAATCTACTACAATGACAAGAGACAGCATCTGAGCTGATTATCAGACACCTCTCAGCTATAACTTACACAAGTAAGGATTAGAACACAGAGTTTAACTACACTGGCTGCAGAGCACACCGTGTTGTGTCTTGGTGCCGGCAGTTTCTGGCAAAACTCGTGCTTTAAGTAGCAGACCATGACCCCTTCTCTCAAACGGGTATGTAAGTCTGAATTATCTTGGAATTACCTTCACAACTCAGGAACAGCAAGTACTGTTGCACACAACGGACTAAACCTATTTGGTACAGCCAGGAGAACAAGAGCTCTTTACTAAGTTATTCTTGCATTAAGATTTTTTAAGGAATTTCACCTTTGTTCCGTTGCATCCTGGGATGCCCTGAGGTCCTGGTGGCCCATCTTGTCCTGGCAATCCCTTTAAAATGGGAAAGGGGAAAGAAGAGTTAGATTGCAGGATGCTCTTCTGGGCTTGAAAATCAAAAGTGAATGGATTTGTATCTATGAAGTTCATTCCTACTCACAGGAAGTCCTGGTGTTCCTGGAAACCCGGGAAGCCCTGGCGGTCCCTGGAAGGAAATTAACCACGTGTTTGAAACAGTACAGGATGAATGGGTGTGCAAAGAGATTTACCAAGATTTCGCTAAACGTAACTTATCTGTGCAGATGTAAGTAAAGACACAAACATCTGAATCATCTGTAAAAAAATGAATGCTGACATGGCATTCAAAATTCTTACCAATCTTTAAGGGAAATAGCCACAAAAAACACAGAAAAGGCAATGCAGAACTACTAAAGTAACAGATTGTAGATATAAAGAGAAAATAAATAAACACTCATGGTGTGAAAAATGGATGTGGCCCAATGAAGTCAGAGACGTATCAGTTATTACCAGCTGAGGTGTCTGACAGAAAAACTAAAGGCAGAAAATCTAAAGGACTTCTAGACAAGTCCACCTCTCCTGTATGGACCATAGACATATTGCCTCTACTTCAGAATATACTGAAACAAAAGTACTGGCACTTGCTTGGGTCCTGTATTGTAAAACAGATCAAATGAGTATTGGGGCTGCTCTGCCTAAAGAGTTTATGAAATACAGACAATATGTAAAATAGTATTGCTCATGCAATCTTGTATTAATTATAAAAAGTAGCAACAGTCTCTTCTGGTGGGTAGATTACTCTACAGATTTAAGTCAATTTTTTTCTTGTCAATCACCACTTCTGTTAGGAACCACCCAATGCCTGTCAGTCTTTATCCATTATTCCAACATATCACCCTAAAACTTCATCAATACTTACTCTGATTCCTTTGGGTCCAATAGGCCCTGGAAGACCATCGTCACCCTAAAAAACAACAACAAACAGACAGGACCCTGTGCTCAAGCTGCAGTTTGTCTTTCTATCAAATTAAACATAAGCCTAAACTTTCTCCTACATGTTCACAGTAAGCAGGCTAAAAGTTATAGTAGTTGTCATTTCCTGAATTAAAGGGTTCAAAATTATTTTAACTTTTGGCGTTGACCTCTGAGCTGAAAAGTATTTGTTCCAGCTGATTAGCCATGACCGAGAGGGAAGTTTTGCTGAAGGCCGCGGTGCAGTCAGGTCGCTGGCAATCCCAGGTCAGCTCTCCCATGGAGCATCCTCCAGCGGCCCCTTGTGGGCACAGCCGGGGAGCCGCGAGTCAGCACGGATCAGACCGTACCAGTGTCACTGCATTGAGATTATCATGGAATCACAACGCAGAACTCTGCATCAAAATCTTCAGAAAATGTGTTTATGGAATAGAAGTGTAGCAAAAGTTTCTAGTCCTGTGCTGTTTCACTCCTGTTATATCAAGTTATCTTCTCTTTCAGTGTAGACCGCTTTTATTTTTTTCTGATCACTTGCCTATTTTCCTTTGCTTCTTTTTGAGGTGCTTCTGTTAGGTTTATACAGTGAGCATTTATAAAAGAAACGGCAGATCCTGGATATCCTTATGTATGTTAAAGGCAAACATATTCAGAGGAATTTTACTGCTGAATTACACCATCAGAATGTAAGGATACAATTCAATAGTAAATAGAAATAAATTGAACCCCTCCAGGGAAAGCCAGAAACATTCATCAGCTCTCTGCACATAGGTTCAATGAGGCCTTCATTTGCATCACCATCACTTGCCTAAGCCCAGGAATCCCAACCCAGGAATGCCACCAGGTGCAAACAACAGTTTACCTACATGGTGGGAGCCCCCAGGGCAGCTGAGAGCAAAACTCTGCTCTTATCAGTAAGCTCAGCTAAGGCAGGATCTCCTGATGCAAGGACTAACAAAGCTACGTCCCAGAACCTTGCCAAACCTGTTCTCTGACCCTAATGCCCAGCACCTAGCGAAAGGTAGCGCTGGCAAGCACCTGGCTAGGAGAAGAACTGGACAGGAAACTCAGAGCAATCTTTTTCCACTGGCTGACTATTCAAATCAAATCAACCAAAAAAACTGTTATATCCCAAAATTTAAAGATCTTGACTATTAAACCAATGCTAATCAGGAGTTCTGGAATTGCTTAGGATCAGCATTACAATTAAACTAACACTGCCCAGCACTTTCATACCACTCAAGCGAATTGGGACTTACCTTCGAGCCTCTTGGACCAGGTGGTCCTTCTGGTCCTGGAAATCCAGGCAAACCTGGCTGTCCTTCCAAGCCTGGGAATCCCCTTTCACCCTAAAAAAGAATAGGTGGTGATGGAGGTGAAATATGACAGAAACAAAATATATGACAGAAAAATGTAGAACACACGTTTATCTGTCTTTCTGCTTTTCCGTAGGAAATCATCACACTGACAAACTAACACTGTGACTAAACACCTGCTTAACTAAAGAAATTCCTGAACATGGGCAGATGTGCCTTTAATTACAGCGCCCAAACTGATTTCATAGGTTTACAGTTTGACAGATTTTCATAGGGTGTTATCCCACACAAACCAAACACAAGTACTTCTGCATGGAGCTATAGAATTGGTCTGCTGCCTCATCTGAAAAGCGACACTGGGAGGAGTGTTACTATCTCAGGCCAGGATGTGAAAGGGTTAGTGTGTCCCTGAGGAGAGAGAATGAGGAATCCAGGAGTGCCAGATAAGGAAAACATTAGGCAAAACCAGATTTTGGAGCAAGCTCTAGCATGAACTGTGTTTGCACACTTAAAAACAACACACACCTCTGTACAAGAGGCATGACAGATGTGTGAGGGGCAAGCCAGGCTACAGAGTATCTACTAAACTCAACCTGGTCACTCTTCTTCACGTTTTTGTTAGAGCAAGCAGTATCTACAAATGCTTGCTAGAACAGACTCTTCACGGAGGGTTGGCCTCGTGTGCCATCTAAGGCTGAAGAACTGTTCTCTAAAATGCAACTGTGCCAAGGTCTCCACTCTGAACAGTCATGGAATGGGGAAGGCAAGGCCTTGAAAGAAAGAGAAATATGAAGCCAAACAGCTAAGAGGAATAGAAGAAGCAACAAGAGATGCTAGTGAATTGTAGTATTGCAACTGAAATGAGTATTTTCCAAGCCCACTTTGAAAGCGAGCAGCAAGAATGAGAGCCTTGCATGAGGAAACTGTTGCAAGGGCAATTCCAGTGGAGCTTGCCAGCAAATTACCCCCAAAAGCTAACAGATCATTTGAAGAACTATGCTTGGAGTACATCAGATACGTCCTAAGAGAACTTAAATCAAAGTTAAAATAATTACAGTGGAAATAGCTGAACTATAATCCCTATTTTTGATAAAAAATTGCTTAAAGAAACGTGGACAAATTTTGTGGGAAGAAAAGCTATGCTGATCCAGTTCTTTGAGATTTTTTTTTTTAAACGGTGTTCTACTAAACAGCCTGTAGATGATTCCATAAATGACAATTGTTTTAAGATGTTGCTTCTGCCTCCAGATTTTTCCTATTGCCCACACCATACTGATTTTCATGAAGACTTGGATGCTACAAATTTGGCAGAAAAAACCTGCTCACTGCAGGAACATACTGAGATGGAAATGAAATTTTACAAGTCTTCCACAAAAAGTCAGTGCCAAAAAAGACATGTTGTTGGGGATAGAATGAGATTGAAGTCCCTGGTTGGTGTGCAATAAATTTTCTTACAAATGCAAAAACTCACTAGCCAGTTCTGCTCACACAGAAAGAACTGAGGAATCTGGATACTTCTCATTTCAGAGTGGAAGCTACTAAACTAAAAGACAAATAGCAAAGGTTTAGGTCAACTCAGATCTCCTCTTCCAATCCTGGAAACACAGGATGGTTTCCCTACCAAAATAAAGTTACACCAGCTGTAGAACCATCATTTGCTTGGAGAATAGGCAAGGAGTCAGATTCTGATCTCAATTGCCTTCAATCAGCTACACCAATATGGCAAAACTGCCAGCTCACAGGCTTGAACATGACTGTTGCTTGGAGCACAGAAGGAAAAAAAATATAGCTGGGAAACACCCTAAAATTATGCTTTGCTGCAGCAAGATATAACCAATTAAACAGGGATACAGAAAAGTTTGGCAGAGTTCCATGTAGTCTAATAATAGGACACAAGCAGGGATAGATGCAGTTTTAAAGCATGCACAAGTAATTCAAATAATTCACATTTCTACAATTTGTTCTGTAAAATACCATATTTATAAATAGACAGTATGGAGAGAGAAATAATTATTTACATTGAGTAATTATTTACATTGATGTGATATCCTCCTGGCAAAAAAACCAACAACAACAAAATATAAAAAACCAACAACAACAAAAAAAAAAAGGAGGAAAAAAAAAAATCAGCAAAGCAGTAGTTGAAGAACCCATTTTAATGTCTAAACACATGCAAGAACATGGCTGTAACATTTGACAAGAGAGGCACATACCTGCTTCCTCCCTTGCTATGAAAATCATGAACTTTAAAAAGAGAACAAAAACACTTAGCTATGGGTGGCTGCTCATAACTAAATTCATGTACAAATGTCCACAGTAATATGAAGCTACATATCATGGAAGAAGTGATGCTACAGCCACCCATGTTGTTCTCCACCTTCCTAAATAGGGTGAAACAGCTGCCTCAGATTATAATGCTAGCCAACAAATTAAATATGTTATATTAATATATATCATAGTCAACAAAATCTTCCTCAACTCAAACAGCATTAATTCAACACATTTGAAACTACAGTATCTAATCAAAACAAATACAGAAATCCCCTCTGACAGGACCTACATTCTTCAAAACATATCAGATTTCTTCAGGATGTCATCTGTAGCTTCTTTTGCAAGATGAAACAGTTGAGGTTTAATGGTCAGTGGTCACTTATTGGGACTGTAAACATTTCAGTATACAGGGCCATATTTGTACAGTTCAGGTCAACAGTTCTGAAGCACATACATCAATAACAGAATCATTCCTGACAAAGTGATTAAAATCGGAGAAGCTTTAACAATTTCTTAGGAATTTGTATACAATAGTGAAAAGAAAAGCTGAGATTGGGTCACAACTGTACTAAATTTTACCATGATAAAGGCAGAAGGAAATGGGGATCTTGAGGACAAACACTGATAATTTTCATCAGAAACTCAGAATTCCAGGAATATACAACCAGTGAGACCAAGCCTATGATATCACAGAATATGTGGCCTTACCTTGAGGTGATCAAATTAGATCAATTGTCCCCAGTACTTGTCAAAAATAGCACAATGTGCAGCTATTTTGAGGGGAGACTGCATCTTAGGTTCTGTGAAAAACAGAGTCCCACCTTAAGCTATGTGTTTCTATCACAGCCGCAGCATTGTGCTGCAACATAAACTGTGTGAAGGAATTGATTGGGCTGAAAACAAGTCAAATTTAAAAGGAAGCTTCTTTTCAGTGAGATCAGTTCACCAACTGCTCTGAGCAGGCCCCCCAAGCCCAGAGGAGAATGGGAATACCTGGCTAGGGGAAGGCAGGAAAGCCATCTCAGCAGTCTTGGGCTAAGTGCCCTCAGCCTTCATCAGCTGTAGTAGCTGACACTCAGAACTACCCTCTCCTCTTCTTCCCCAGTCTTTATCAAGCTGATGTTATCAGTAGCCTTGGATCTTCTTTACAGATGAGGTAAAACCAGCCCAAGAATTTACCAGTCTTACTGGTTTGTCTTAGAAATTGCTCTATGTGCAGAATTTGCCCTGTTTATTTCTTTAGCCAGCTTTTAAGCATTAAAGCAGGCTCATCTCAAAAGTGCAGAGCAATATTTATTTTAAACCCAGTTGCTTAAGTGAAAAGTATATACTTCCTATGGTACAAGACTGAGAGCAATTCCTAAAATCACCTGTATGTAACATTTTAATAATGCATTTCAGCTTCAATACTCTTGCCAAATCCAGTTCACTTTTGAGCTGCTTACTTTGAGTAACAGCTCCCAGCTGCAATTGATTTTTACTGACTTCTCCATTCTTTATTACTTAATTTTAGGCATATTTGAACTTTACCCATTTTACATTTAAGTTCAGTAAGGTGGGTTTGCAAAGAGGAAGAAAACTCAGGTGCACTGATTTTTGTCAGCTGGTGTATAATAGGTTTCAAAAAAAGTTTACAATGCTTTGATTCTTCTAGAAATAATGTGCTACTGATGCTACAGGGGCACATGGCAGAGGCAGAGTTAAAGAAGAATCACTGGCAGCATGGGAGCAATTAAATTAGAGCTGTGGCTCCCCAAAGCAAGACGAGAGTATTCCTATTTGTTACAGTTCAGTTTATACTCCTGAGTGGTTAAAACTGGGATATCCTAAAGGGGATGCTGTGATGCTTAGGAAGAAGGACATTTTGAGTCTCAGAAGGAATGCATTAGGCTCTGCTAAGCTGCACAAAGCAACACTTCTCAGCTGACTCAATGCAAGTGAGCAGTGGTTTGCGTGCAGACGCTGGTTTAGGGCCAGAAGTGAAGCCCAGTGAACAGAAAGGCAGGGCTCAGCTTTACACAAGGCTCTTCCTGTCTTCCCAGAACAGAACCAGGTCCCACACATCTGACTTCCAGTACATCTTCAAATACATTGTCACACTCCTAGTGGGAGAATCAAAGAGGGGAGATTATATCAACAGCTCTTTGTCTAATGCTCTTCCCACACCAATTAGGCAAGGATCTGTAGAATGTGACTAATGTGACTCCTGGTGCAGAGGTCACTGCAGAAAGAAGCAGTATTGGATTTGGAAACTTAGATTAAATGTATAACTGATACACTGTGAGGGATCAAGCTAATCATCTTAAGAAAGCCCTTGATGTCTTGCAGTAGTACAAGGATCTAGGAAGATTCCAACAACAATTCAAAACCTAGGCAAGCCAAAGCAAAGAATTTATAAGATAAAGCCTTAGGGTTTCAGTGACAGATCTTGGGGTTCCCCAGAGCTGAAGTGCTGAATCCAGCAACACATCAAATACTGAGGGCTTTGTAATTATAGGGCAACTAACACACTGAGGTGTGTACATGTATGCTCAAACAAGTTCCACTAGCAACACATCACACCTAGGAAATACGGGCTTTGCTTTTCATCCTTCCTTTACATAAGGTACATGATGGTCTGCAAGCTTCAGAAGGACTATTTAAAAACCCTCTGGTGTGCCTCAGGGTTATGCTGTGTTTATCTTGACTAAAGTGGAAATGAATCACAGTTCCCCAATTTCATATCCATTCTATGGACAGATTGCATTAGATCCACATTAACCAAACAGCTAGTTGCTCAGTGAATTCAAAAAAACCTGCAAATTTGGTGCAAAGAAAAGTGCAAAGAAAAAAAGCCAACTTAGAATTATGGAAAGGTTTTCCAAAGTTGTACCTGCACTAACTGTACTGAGCACAGAAATCTGATGTTTAAGTATCTCCAAACTGAATCTGAAATAACTTGTGACTAGTTAGGATGCATCTGGTTTGGGCACCTGCTTCTGAGATCCTCTAGGAACATTAACCAGGTTCATGTTTGGCTAACCAAATCTAACTTGGAGATCTTGCCATCAAGGGAATACCATTCTTCACTAGGTATGTAAATTGGGAACATACTCAATGAACTAAAAGCAAGTAAATGCCAAAGAATGACCTCATCTGTCTGGAGCTATCTGGATGGCAGGTGTGGCATTGAGCATTATGCTAAATTTTGGACAGTTGCCTTGTTTAACCTGAGCCAATAGTAAAACTCTGCACCAGCACATTATAGTGCCAGTGTTTGGAATTACTTTTGTTCATTTAAGGTTTGAATTTGTTTGTGCAAGTCAAAAACCACCCTTGAAATGTGTCAGAAATTCATTTAGAGCACTGAAACCCTCCTAGAATGTTGCTAAGACAGGGTGAGTGGTTTGATAAGACATGCTTCTCAAACTCTGTTATCAGCTCACATTTTCAAGACGACTCCACTGTATCTCAAGCAAACTGCTTACAAGACCAAGAGTGGAAGCATTTCTGGCATCGGCTCCCAGTACTGAGCTGTTTATCTACAGTGCATCGTAACTAAAAGAAATGCTGGGCACCTGCTGCTTCTTCAAAGAAAAAAACCAACGTAAAACAATAATAAATAATGTTGACAAACCTGAAGTACTGTACAGATATACTGAAAACAGGCAGTGAGACTGGAAGTCAAAGCTGCAAGGAAGCAGGAAAGCTCCAATATGTCAACCTGTATCTCTTGGCCTTAGGATACCATCTGAGCAGAACTAAACAGTTTGTTGCACCTGAAGGAGGCACACAAGGATGCTATTTGCAGTGGGGATGATTTTTACTCTTTTTGATCCAAGCATACATGTTTGGCCATTAACTAGGTGCTTACTTGGGTGCCAGCTAACTGTGTGGGGAAAGCTGTATCTGAATTTTGTCACTTCCATAGTCCAGCTCACATCTTGACAGTGACAGCAACCATCACCTTTGCAAACAGCTGTACAAATTATGAAGTGAACAGCAGTACAAGTTCAGAACACATCAGTGAGCATCAACTACCTATGAACTGGCAGTGCAAGGAAAGAGCAAACAACCCACACTCAGTCAATTTTAAAATCCCACTGAAGCATTACTAGCATAGCCATTATGGTACACTCTACACCTTAGCTTGTCAACAAGCTTGGCTGTAAATAGGAATTCTTTCTATTTTACTAGAATTTGTCTCTTCTCTGGTTTTTGGTTTTGTTTCTTTTTTAATTGTCGGATAAATGGAAAAAAATCTGTGCATTAATTCCCCATTCTTGAGCAAATAATGATATGAAAATCTTGTGCTGTCAGATGGACCAGTCAGTCTGACTCAGTATCTGAAACTGTTAATACAGCTCCACTCTTTGGTGCATGCCCACACTACCATCAAAGAAAAAAATATATGAGCAAGAAGCAAAGAACTATCATCCATAAGCTTCAACTATCAGAAGCTGGCATATGGTTTAGCGGTCTCTGTGGTGGTCTGACAGTTTAAAAACCAAAATTTCAAAAAGGAATATTTACCTTTTCACCTTTTACTCCACTGCAATCACATTTGGATAAAGACGTACATCCATGGCAAGCCTTTAAAGACATAAGGGGAAAAAATTGTTTTTAATTGGCATAAGACTATATGAAGCATTTAATATTGTCACAGAAAGTTAAAAAGTTTGTCCAGAATGTAAACCTACAAAGTTCGCCCTCTAGCCATTATACAAGTGTTCAAAACAGACAGTTAACTGAAAGTTCAATCACCTTTAATGATATCTATGTTTGTTTGCAAGTATTTTACAGTTCATTTTAGACTTTCAAATCTATGCTTAAGCAGTACAAAGCAATACCTGTAGCCAAAAGCACCAGCACTTTATAAAACAGGCTTTTCAGCTCATCTCCAAATGAGAAGAGCCCAGTTATGCTTCCCACCAGTAGATGTCAGGTTTTGCACAAGCGTTTAAACAAGCCTGAAGCTCATAAGCACATTTGTGATAGTTATGAGACAAATACTACGTGATTGATTCTTCCCCCCACAGCTCAGTTACTGAGAAAACACATTTAAAAACCTCTAGATCTCATGTAGCTGCATTCACACACCAGTGCAAGGCAGGACAAACCAGCTACAACAGTCTCTAGCATAAGGTGATGGTCAGGTGGCTGAGTGACAGTCAGATTTCAAGGGGTTCAAAGGAGAGGGATATAGAAGTTTGGTTCACAGAGAAGATTCAAGTTAAGTAACCCTCCCATACCACATTTGCTTAGATTGTATTCTTCCACCCGCATTCTAACATTAGAGCCCTGTGTTGATCTCAGAGATTAACAGATCTGTTTACAGAAGTGAGATTTCTGGTTTACAAAGTGAGATTTCTGGAAGAAATGCTTTTTTTGGCAGAATGTTTCTACATAATACGTTTCAGACCTCTATATAGATAAAAAACTATGAGCCATATTAGAAGATACACTAGCTGAAACACTTCAACACAAAACTTCTCACTTTTTCTGAGAACAGGTGCAGCACTGTATTAAAAACACAGAGCTTATGCTTTAGAAGTTTGAAAAGCTGAGCATTTGGGGTCCTCCCCTTCAGTAATCGACAGAGAACATTATGTACAAAGTTTCAATCAAGCAAGAAATCAGTTGTTATGTGAGATATGAAATACACCCACACTTGAATTCTAGTCCTCATTACCACAGCAGCAGTTAGAGACATGACCCATCCCCTACCTGGCATTACGAATGTCCTGGCTCTTAGCCTAAACATACAACCAAGCATCAGACTGAAAACACAGAAGTAGCTTAATTCACATGGAGCTTCAAAGCCCCAGGATCAATTAAAGCATCTTGCAGCAAAAAGCAGAGCTTTGAGACTTAAGTCCAGCAGCGGAGTTACATGGCAAGACCACAGTGTCTCTCCCCATCTTCCGTGTGGCTTTTGTAACCAGTTTCTTGATGTTATGTATATGAAAACTCAAAATTCTTAGTTAACAGGGATTTATTGAGCCATTTCCTAGAATGAAATTGAACCTTCCTAGTGCAGCTTTCAATGATCAGACTGGATGAAGGCCTGAGTAACGTGGCCTGACCTCATGGCGGTCCTTGTTTGGGACAGGGAGTTTGGCTAGATGTCCTTCTGATGCCCCTTTCAGTCCCAGTTCTCCTATGAATTTGGTATCTGATCTCTTTCACTTTTAAAAATGGGTTTTCAAAAAGCAACTGCTTCCTTGTGAAGCAGTTATAGGATTAATGTCTTTAACAAAGCTTTGTTTAAAAGGGATTAACCTTAGATACATGAAATATTCCCTTCCCTCACGGTACAAACCTGGCTCACTGCGCTGCAGCACTGATTCTGTATTACAAAGATGGAACAGTGAGAGCAACATGGAAAAGCTCTGCTGCCTCCAAGAGGTGGGGGAAAAGAATAAATTGTATCAATACTTATCAAAACCCACCAAAAACTGTGGTAGAACACACAGGCTAAAATAGCACACACATGAATAGCATGATCAAGATCCTGCACAAAGAGGAGGGTTTATTCAGCCTACGGAACAGAAGAGACTCATTTAGTCTTCCTTACAACTTCCACAAAATTTTCTAATACAAATGTTCTCAGTTTTCAGGTACAAGCAAACTTTTTGGGGTGAAGAGGGAGAAAGGAGAGTTGGGAGGGAAAAAGGTGGTATGAGATGACATGGCCCCTTCACAAAAGGAGTTAGTGGTGCAGTGTTGTGAAGGTTGAGTTTTCAGACAGTTAAGCTCAGGAGTCTCTGTCCTCTGCTGCTGTATGCGGAAAGCTACTTTGTTAATACTTACACATATTTAACAGTGATTCAGCATCAAGACCACATGAAATAGAACCAATTAATAAAACTAATGAAATAATTTGGTATTGAAGGAATAACACAAAGCAGAGCAGCTTAGGCAGTTTGCACAGATCCTTGCTCAGTTGCATGTTGAATAATAGAACGACGGAGACCCCACAGCCCCTTCAGGCCCCAGATTTAATGTCTGCTCGCCCTTACTTCGTGGAGGAACTGCTTCATTGTATCTCACCACAATTCCTCATGTTGCAACTCGTACCCATTATAAGTTTCATATATAAAGTCTCTGAAAAAATGTACTTCTCTCTGTATTTTGTTTGCACCGAAGTGCTTTGATTTAATCAATGTAGGGGTTCTTTTTAAACCTGTGACTGTCTTCCAAAGCAATTTATATATTCAGACTGGATTTCTTATGCTTCGAGTAAATTCTTAACCAAAACAATTAGCCTGTCTTGGAGAGTCAGGAGTACTCACTGAATGCTTTTTGACATATGGTTTTGGATATCCAGTTCAGATGCATTACTTGCAGGAAGGAAACATGGTCTTTCCCAGACAGCAGTGAAGGGAAACTAAAGGTCTGTAATCAGAAAACTCTTCAAATACTCACTGTAATCAAATGGCAGTAAGTTTTTGGCATAAATGCTGGGAAGATCTGTTCACCCACAAGCTTATCAAGAAGTACTCCCCCAGCAGAGTCACTTATCTTCCTGTACAAAAGCTGTATTTGGCAGACTGTTTCTCATTAGCATTAACTTGCATCCACACCAAATTAAGGTATTCTTAATTAAACAGTCTGAAGAAAAAACAAAAGCCCTGCAAATCTATATTATCTCAAGATCACTTCATGCCACTTAGAGGTCTTATTGCTATATAACTTAAAAAGAGCCCAAAGTACAAAATGATGGCAGAGAAAAAAAAA
>VXBU01002992.1:191114-214426 GCA_013400315.1 Bombycilla garrulus | reverse complement strand
AAGGGGTGGGTTTGTCCAAGACTAAGTCATGCTTACAATTGATCTGACCGTGCAGCAGCCACAAGCCAAATTCAGATTGATTTTTTTTTATTTGACAAACACCTCTATCTGTTATTCTAAGCCTGTTTAAAAAGCCTTCAAAAAGAGGAAAAGTGCATCCTCCTCTCAGTGACTAATGGAACCATGTCCTGTAAGTAGCAGAAGGCTTTAAGTCTCCCAACTTTGCTCTCAGCTACTTTGACAGGGGTTGAGAGTGAATTTGTTTCTCTGATCATCATATGACTAAGTTTAAAGGAAATTTATCATTTGGTTCAAGCAGAGTATTGCTATTTCCTCTATGGAAATGAAAACGCTAAATCATCCATTTTTCTCAGATACCATATTTTGAAAGGTCTGCATTCTTTCATGTCTCAGGCTCAAATGTTTCCACAGCTAAAGCTGAATATGAAAGTATTCAACTCATAAAGCACTCCCACCTGCAGCAAGCCAAAAGACACCCCAGTTCTACTTGCAGCCTTGTTCATCCAATATAAGTAACTCAGGCTGCTCACTGGAGATTTATTATCCTAATGTGCTCATTTTGTTGTTGGCCTTGGCAGACACGTCCACGTTTAGAGTGAAAGATAGCAAACCTTGACAAACCTCTAAATCCCAGTGTTGCAGAATTCTATTAGGTAATAGATGTGAAGCAGCGCTGGGCACACGTGAGGTAATCCTCCCAAAAGCAGCATGTGCCCGGTGCTGCAATAAACATACCACTTTTCAACTTCAATGAGTTGAAGAGTTCCTTTGTCCTGGCACTTTTGTGCTTCAGCTGGAAAAAATAATTAACTGACAACTCAACCATCACATGCGTCATTAGGAGCCTTAGTCCTATCAGACACATTCTCTCCCAGATTTTATCTTCAGGACAATGAAGGCTATTGTTTGCCTTGAACTGGCAAAAAGCAAGGCAAGCTCATGAAACCTAAAGAAGGGACAAGCCTGTATTCTTCTCTAAATTCAGTGCTGTGCTCACACATTAGGGATCCAGCTGTAAACTGGCCTGGGAATGCTGGGTCCAGGTTATTTGGTAGCAAAAAGCTCAAGGAATTTCCTCACCAGCCTCTCTGTGCAAGGAAGAGTTAATCCAGTCCTTGGTGGCAGGAGAAACCTGTTAAACCATCACCACGCATGCAGAATAAAGAGATGCACACATACAGATACCAACAGCAGTGGTCGTTTCCTCTTTTAACTCCCACAGTCAAAGCCAGTGTTTCACTGCCTCTGCTTGTGTTTGTAAAGAAACACAGAGATTATGCATCTGCAGCACAGCTCCACATTTCATGAGAAAATACTAAAAGCAAATGTAAGCAGATGAAATGGCTTTTAACACTAAAATGGTTTGGTGAAATGTGTATGTTTTTATATAGGTCAAACCAATTTTCCTCTGGAAACCTCTAGCAAAAAAAAGAAAAAAAATTATTTTCTAGGATTTTCAGCCTCCCTTTCCCTCCATGAGTTATTTATTGGTAGTTCAAGCCCTCTCCAGCTGTCAGACTCCAACTCCTCAGCCTCTGCCAAGTCTGTCTCTCTCTCCTGCATAATTTTTATTGTAGTCTACATGACCAGCCATATTTACAGTCCATTTATAAACAGCTCATGATTAAAAATTGCATCTTTTGAAAGCATTGTGCACTGATTTATTAATCTAGCAGAGATTATTGCAGCAGAGGAACTCAAAGCACAGAATACCATATATATATATATGTGTGTGTGTGTTAAGATACAGGAACTTTTAAAGATAGAATTCCACACAAGGTGTTCCACCTTTTCTGTATGACGGCACCAAATTTTTGAAACTATGAAGGAATGGTGTGCTTTCCAATTGTAACTTTACAATAAACAGGAAAATGCAGTCAATGTGTCTGCTGCTTATCAGAAATTTCATAGGTGAGCCTGAGCCAGCAGGCTCTGGTGTTAACATTCAGCTCTTTGAAAAGATTGATTTATAAAAAGCCTCTAAAGCTACTGCAGCCTTATCAGAAGCTCAGTTATCAGTTTAACACCTCTAATACTAGAATACTTGGATTAGGACTTTAAAGGTAGGTACTGAAATAGAACTTGGGAGTTAGAAAGTGACTTTAACCCCTCATAACGACATCTTAAAAAGTATTTAGACACAAAATTTGCAAGCTCTCTTCAAGGAGTCACCACTGAATTCTCAGAGAAGAGTCTGCTGTCTGTTGATAAACCTTGTACTACTCACTCTTTAGACTCACTGTAGTTTCAGATACATTTTAATTATAAAAATGCATCTTCTAGTCTTTTCAAGAAGATGCATGTGAAGTGATAAGAAGTCAGTCAGCATTGTTCAACATCATTTTAATCTCTACTAAGGGAAAATTACAGAAACATGTTAACACAAACAGCAAATGTTTCAGGGAAGACCATATGGTGCTATAATGGGAGTTCAGTTCATAGAAATGTAATCTAGAAGTTTATAAAAATTATATGAAAGAATAACAACATCTTTCAGTAATGTCAGAAAGTATAGAAAAAATAAATCTCAACAGTAGTCGTACTCTGATGGTCCTCCTAGCAAGAAATTTAAAAGTGCTCTTTAGGCCCAGTGTAGCAACTCAAGCTTAGTGCAACAGGTTAGATCTGGTTTAAAGCAGGTATTTATAGCAGTTGTGTAATTCCTACAATGGACAAACCCCATGATCTAAACATGAACACTAAATGAGGTATTATAATTAGAATTAAACATTCCTTAAATAGCTTACACAATTCTACTACAAGGAAAATCCTGGTGCTCCCTCACAGGACGGCTCCAACCTAAACACAATGTAAAACCTTTAGTACAAAACAGTGAAAGTTATAAAAGCTCTTGCAAAATATACAGTTTAGTACATTACAACCCACTACTACAAACAGTACCTAATGCAAAATATACCAACCTGAACAAAGCCAAACTTCCCAGGTAGTGCAACTGAATTTGCTTTGAATACTTTGTTCTCAAATCCTCCTAAAAGCTCCATATAAAGTTAGCACATTATCTTAATGTAGAAATGTCACTGCATGATGTCCTCAATGAACAAGAATAATGAAGGATTTGGTTACCAACTATGACTGTAACTAGAAGTACCATTATTCTCAGAGCAAGTGAAAAACATAGCACTAGTTGGGGAAAAATTATTTAAATGTACTCCTCACTGTTTTATAAATGGCAAACTGGTAATAAGAAGACAGCCCATATTTCCACGTAGTTTTTCCTGCCAGCTTGCTGAGAACAGTAAGATCAGCTTTCATTGGACTGTGGTTTCTCTGTGAGTTGCAGTGCATAGGAACTGTTGCCTGTCACATGCAGACCTTAGGAACACCAGGCTAGTAATGGTGAGCCCTTATGGCTCATTTGCATATCAAGTCAAAGGTCTTTCATATTCTGTTTCACAGGGTATTTATGAGCAAGATTTAAGTCACTATCAACAAGAGGAATAAACTATGGATTTATAAACATTCTTTCTAACTGCCAATGGCTTCAAAGCCATGAACAAACTGCCCTGGATTTTACAGTATTGCACTTCCCTTTAGTGTTAAACTTGACAGTCTAAGTCTGCAGAGAACTCATTTTATAACAGTATTTCAATTTAAAAAGCAGTAAATAAAATGCAGTATTTAAAAAAACCCCACAAAACAGTAGCTTTGTATTCCTCCCACCTCAGACCATGCTGCACCATCTGAAACAGGTCTGGGACAGTCTTTGGATACCAACTGCATAGTTCTTCCAACATAACAAACATAACAGACATCCTCCCCCCCAGTACCAATCAGAGAAGCAAATTAAGCTTTCTACAGCAATATTAGATACAAAGACAGTACCCTTGAGTGCATATCTCAATTAGTTTAAAAGGATGTGTTGCTTAGCTTAAGATAAATTCAGGAGTTAGACAGAGTTACTCTGTATTGCCTCTGGGTGATGTGACTACCATCCAGTGATCTGTCACTGCAGGGACAAGTTGCTGAAGCCCTTAGCAGAGTCTCTGACCATCTGATCCAGGCTGGGACTCCCAGCTGCACAGGCTGCCCGCTCCCTGCCCAGGAGCCCCAGGCTGTGCAGGTTGAGGATGGAGTCGGCGATGATCCGCGCCGTCCTCTTCTGGTACCCCCCAGATGTCACCATCAGCACGGGGACCCCGCGGCTCCTGGCGGCCCTGAACACCACCTCATCCCTCTTCACAATGCCCTGCAAGGTGAGCACAGGAAAAAACAAGAGACAGCAACATGATGCTTCAGCTCTAACCTGTGGCTGATGTATTTAGAGTATTTGTCGCTATAGGACACGAAAGAACACAGACACACACCGCAGCTCAGGTGATCAGAAGAGAGGAGAAGAGTTTATTTTTTCTGACTCCAGTATTTATAGTTTTCCAAAAGTGACAGTGGATTGGACGGTGGCAGTGCCACCTCTCCAAAGACACTGGACAGACAAACAGTCCATCAATTTTTCTCCTCCTCTACGAAGGAATGCAAAAACAGTGAGCTGTTTACAGAAAGTGTGTGAGAAAGTTCTTTACAAATATGTAAATATCAGAAGGCTTAGAAAGTCTTATAAAAATCAGTGCGACAAGTATTGGATGCTTGCTAAGTTTTTAAGCCTTACAGTTTACAGTAGCAATTAAAAATTCATTTCAAAGTCCTGTTTGCTGGTCAGCGTGCCTAATCATTAAAAAAAAAAAAAAATCAGCACACCATCCCCCAAAACCCTCAGCAAATCAAATATCCTTGGCTTGTTTTAGAGGACACAGCAGATACAAGTCTTTAGTACAAATTCCTACAAGAATTCTGTCTCAAAGGCCATAGAGTCTAAACTGATTGCAAATTTTACAAGTGTTCACCCTATTTCCCAGGTGAAGAACTGGGACTAGGAAAGACTGAATTCTGACTGAATTCACAGTGCTTTAGTTTGTGCTCAACTTGCACAGCACCCTGTATAAAAAAATTAGTACCTTGATCAAAATTCCACAACCCTAAAGAAGAACCCAAAATTCAAATCAAATTTGACACATTCACAATCACTGGCTGAATCTTAAGCCCCGGTTTCTGCAATAAGAGCTTGCTGTTAATGCTACAAGAATCTGTGGCTGAAGGGGAAGTTGCAGAATGTAAGCAATGGTAAATCCATAAAAAGAAAATAAATTCTAAGTAATTTCTTACCAAGAGAAGGGTATGGAACAGAAAAATAACAAAGACTGCTGACCAAGAGGTGCTGTACTGTCATTGAACCCAGGCAAGAGCAGCGTGAGTCTTCTGGGTTTCAAATAAGCACATGAGGGTGAAAAATACTTCAGGGATGAGTGAAAATAGAATTAAAATCTACATTTGTAAAAGCAGAGCTCCAGATACATGGAACTCATTACAACTCCTCAAAAAAATCCCCAAAACCCAAAAAACTTGCAACACGACTGACAACAGCTTACAATGGACAGCTCAAAACTTAAACAATTGCAAAGCTGGGAAGGGAAAAAGCATCACAATGCAATCAAATACAAATACAAAAAAAAATCAGGAAGCAGCAGCAGAAGGGTTTCAAAATGAACACGCACTGCTCAGGCTGGTTACAGGAAGAGTGGAAGTACATCAAGAAATAACACCCTGCCATTAATTAGACTCCAAACAGATGGTAAAAGGAAAGAATAAAACACAAATGTAGCAGAAAAACGTATCTTGTAAAGTTGTCCAAGAGTATTGCTCACTGTTCAGTCTGACACAGTTCTGTGAAAGAACCAGGAATAACAAATGAACAGTAAGACAAAGGAAACTGAGGAATTCTATTAGAAACAGATCCTTAAAGGAAGGAACAGAATTACAGAAGGAGCTGTAGGGCCACGGGGACCCAGCAGTGGATGCATCACTATTATCCCACACCAGAACTGAAAGCAACCCCTGCTCACTGGAGCCTCACTGCTCCAGCAGCTCCAGGGAGAGCCTGGAGGAACTGAGGGGAAAACATGGACTTATTTTCATATTTCTGTGGAAAACAACAGCCTGGCACAGCTCCCACTTCCAAACAAAGGGAAGAGGACTCAGCTGATGCACCACAGGCTTTTCTACAGCCTCAAGAACCAGGAAATCATCACTCTGAACACTCTGAGGACCCCCATTCTGAGCACAACTAGCACTGCAGCAGGAGCTTAAAATACAAATGACATCTTCAGGAGCAGGACTGAAGCGTGGACTAAGGACCTCTGAAAACAGGGACTGTGCAGGCACAAAGCCTTTCCAGCACTGGGATTTCAAGCCTGCACACCAGTGACCAGAACCCTGCCCTCAGAGCAGACACTAAAAGGCCTGAGCTCCCTCCAACCATGCAGAGAATGCCTTTCAGTTCTCCTCGTGGCCAGGGAAGCTGCTCCACCTTTCTTCCCCCAATCTCTGCACAGAACCCAGCAAGCTACAGCAACTCATTTTGCTTGGCAGTTAATGCTGCTCCTTCTCAAAGCGCAGAAATTTGGATTTTTTTTTTTTAAAGGCAAATCCCAAAGTATCTCCATATAACCAAAGTGCTCTTCCCTTGGTAGCCACTGCTCTCCAGAGGGCTCTGCTTCACCAAACCCCACCCCACCTCAGGCCTTCCCTCTCCAGGGTCCCAACCAAGTCCAAGCCCCTCAAGCTCTTGCTTCATGCAAGAGAATGGAACAGAATTAAAACTGAAAAGAATTAAAACTGAACAGATCAAGTGGTGTCTCAAAGAAGGGAATCCGAGAGCTCACAGATCAAACAAGCACTTTTCTGTATTGATCTGGTGGCCAGTAAAGAGATCGAAATGTGATTCTAAACAGGAGTGAAATGTGAAATCTATACAGGAGAGAGATAGCACAGAGGAACTGACAGAGAAGGAATCACTAAAACCCATGAAGGAAATAAGAGGACTGTAAAGTTTTGTTTATTTTAAGAAAAGTAGAAAGGTGAAGACTTTTATGAAGCTTTATAGAAAAATTTAAAATTTGAGTCAGGTACCAAGCTGTGAAAAGTAAATGGTATCTAAAGAAAAGCAGCAAGAAAAGGAAAATACTGTTCATTTGCTAAGAATACACAGGCAGGATGCACAAAATTGTTATAAGCACGAGGGTAGGTTAAAACAGCTGGGAGTGCTACAGAGGAAATAAGACACACACTGGGGGCAGGTGACAAAAGAAATATAATTGCAAAATGGGTCATGTGATAGGAAAAAAGACCCAAAGAAAGAACAAAGCAAGCAAGGAAAACAGAAGTCAGGTAAAGTGTGAAAATATACTTATCTCTCATTACTGTCTGGTGTTGGCAATCAGTGTATTTTAGAGAGAAGATGAATGACACCGGAACAGGCACCAGCATTACAAAAACATTCAGAGTCAGGGAGAAAGAGGAAGGAAGAGAAGGGTGCAAAGGCAAGGGAGATGGATGTGTGTGGCTGTGACAGGGCAGGGTCCCTCCCTGCAGCCCTGGGGAGGCTGTGCTGCTGCAGGGTCACACACCTGGGGGGAAATGGCCAGGCCTCCCAGGGGATCTCCATCCAGGATGTCAGTGCCAGCATTGTAAACTATGATGTCAGGCTTGAATTCGTTCAGGGCTCCTTCCACGTGGGTGTGCACCTTCTGCAGGTACTCGGTGTCCTCTGTGCCCCACTCCAGTTCCACTTTGCGTTTTATGGCACCTGAGAGACAACAAAGCGAGCGCTGCTCAATCAACAAAGCGTTGCTTTCAAAGAAACTGCACAATTTAGGTAAGCAAGCAAAAAAAATTTACATTTCTGGAAGCTCTATCAATACGTTGCATTTTCACAGAAACGTGAATTAAAGAAAATTATTCAACTGCTTGTCTTCCCATCAAATGTAAAGCACAATGACCTTGAAAAAATTCCACTGAAGAGAGAAAATCAGATGCAGAGCAAAAAAAAAAATCTGAGATGCAAATGGAAAATGTTATTGAAAAGCAGCTGATCTGCAATTCCAGTTACCAATCAGCAGGGAAATCATAAAGAAAATTATTAACTTAAAAGTAACCAAAATAAAGCATAGGGCAAAGAAAACACTAAACTGCTATTGCAGAGGAAACAGCTGGGGAAGAAACAAGATAAATATCACTGAGAAATTATGAAGATGTTTTATTTTTATCACAACACTCAAAACTTCACAGCAAGGGATCATGAATTTATGTGAACTGCTTTATGAATGTATAACAAGATTCAGCTTTGCCCCAAGCATTTTCAATTTAATGTTCTTACCCTGTAATCCTACTAAAAGAGCAAATATCAATTCTTAATTTAAATCAAATTATTTCTAATTCTTCTAATAAAGCAATAAAAGTAGAAAATGAAGGCTGAGAATGTAAAAGAAAGAAATCCAAGGTTATACAGTTGAGTTTTGGGTGCTTCTATGGAGGAATGTGTGACTCTACCTCTGAATTAATCAAAGCCAGGCCAGAGCTGTTCCAAGGCATGGCTTCCACCTCACACTAAATGATGTGGAGTCTCACATCTCAAATATGGATTCAGCACCCACCAAGTGTGCCAGAATGCACTCAACACAGAATGACACTTAATTACTCTTGTGATCGCCGCCTTTTGTTCTGCTTTCCATCTTTGTTCAGCACCACTGAAGCTTTTCTTTTCCATCCTGTTAGTTTATATTGCATCAACATTAGTTCCAAAGATTTTTGTTTCTTCATGGTTTCTCAGTTTCAGCCTTTCCTGCTTACACTTCAGTGAACTAGTCCTATTCCTCATCTCTCCTTTCTCCTCCTACGCCTGTGTAATTCCACCTAGGGAATTCCCCAGGGACTCAATATGTTTATGGCTTAGCACTGGCAAGGTGAGCTGTTCCTTTTTTTTCCCTTCCCTAATGAAGTATATGGGGCAAAAATGTGTAGAAGAGGTTCCTGCAATAAAACACGGAGAAAACGGGCAGAAAGTCCAAGGAGACACTGATCAGTTGGCATTTACACTAAGGATTCAAAATCTCATCTTCAAGCCTCTGCTCCTCTTCAAAGATATTCTCCTTGTGATTCCATCTCTGCCTGGTCACCTACTGGAAAGAGTTTAAGGGACTTAGCCACAAAACCCCTAATTAGACATTCTTTTGCAAACTGCAAGGAACTACATATTTGCATGTCTCTGGGCTAGCCCTGGGCTCCTCATCCTTCATCTGCAGAAAGGGAATGCTGGTATTCAGGGTGGTAGTGCAGCTCAGTGCTTCAGATTTCCTAACAAGGATGGACTCTGTTTTGGTCTTAATCCATCTGTTCAAATGCTGCCATGTGATATATGAATAAAGGGATGTTTTTCTTGGGGGAAAAAAATCACATTTGCTTGCAATTTGTCTGCCTCCAGACATGGTGTGCTTTAAATGGTCATTTTTTTAGCTTAAAATCTTGAAATACTACAATTCTTAATACCTTTATTAGTCAAAAGACAGCAGTGCAATGCACTGCACCTAACTCTTGTCAAGAATTCAAATGACATTTTTCAGAACAACAGCATCACTGATGGAATCCAACAGCAGAACAGCTCCCCCAGAAACCCCGACTCAGTGAACAAATTAAGCCTGTAATAAGTGACAGTGCAACAGAATCAAAGACCAAATAAACTTGGGGCTTTTGGATACCAATTTAACCATTATCAAAGCCCCCCTAATTAATTGTGGCAGGTCACAAGACACAACAGACACATCACAGCAGGAATAAAGAAATCACAGCTAAACCAAATCAAGCATCAGCTCAACATGGGGACAACAGGGAAGAGGGAAGTCCCCACCTCTGCAGAGATTTAACAGCAGGCATGTGGCATTTGGGGACACTGGTCAGTGGTGGCAGTGCTGGAGGAATGGTTGGACTCAATCTCAGAGGGACTTTCCAGCTTTAACTTCTATGGTTCTGTTCCAGGACTTGCTTTGCTTCCCACCTTGTGCCACATCCATATGCAGATTGATTCCTTCATGCTTGTCAAACAAGTTCTAGGCAAGGCAACACCTGAAGATTCTACAACTTTGCTCTCAAAAGAACATGAAACCTCTTTACTCAATATCAGCTAATCCTCAGTGAGTTTGCATAAATGTAATGTAAGGGAAAGATGAAGTTCTAGCAGCTCTCTTCAAATCAAAGGATTATTCAACTCACTACTCCAAGCCTTGGAATGGACTGCTAACAACATCCACTGACACCTCCCCAATCCCTGCAGTCCAGAAAGTCATTCCTGAAGTGAGGGAAAACACTACAGCATGAACACTATTGTGATATATCACAGTGAGCAGTGAAAATGATGGCAAATTAAAAATAATTTTAAAAAAGAAATCTAGGTAATGGTGTTGCAAGGAAGCTTAGTAGTAAGTTATGTAACAACACATAGGTCTGGTACATTTGGGAAGATGAATTTCAATTATACTCACGTTTAGCAAAACCATCCCCTGGGTAAATATATCTATTGTATGCATCCATAATATAAACCCGAGGATCATCCATAAAGTCCCTCTCATGGCCATTTCCCTGAAGGAAACTTACAGTTAGCTATTCCTAGCATGCCAATACAGAATTAAATACACTGCAAATTCTAGAGTAATTAACACTCTAAAAGTTCTACTATTCAGAATTCCTGAGTCATTCTGTTATTTGTAGTCCTGGAGGTCACTTTGAGGTGTGGAGTTTTGGAGGGCTTGACAGTATTACCTGAAGACTGCAGGTATTACCACAAATAAAATCCTTGTCCCTCTGAAGATAATTTGCATGGATCTCATTACACATGTAAGAAAAATAAGCAAAAATCAGAAGCTAATTGCCCTCAAGAGCATCACAAAAGCAACTGTGACCACCAAACAGGTCTATCATCTTCCACCTGTGCAAGAAAAAGTCACTTTCAACTGCTGCAGGAATACTGAGTATTCTTGTGTAAGAATTAATGAATAAATAAAGCAGACTTAAGCTCTCCTGATAACTCAAGCCTTAATGAGATAAGTATTCTCCGGAAAAAATTGCAAACACTAACAATCCAACAGTTTAAGACCAGAAATTCCCTACAAAAAATTGTACTGGGTGTAAAGAGGAATGCTCGAGAGAAAACTTGGGTTTTGGAATAGTTCCCCCTCCCCATTTCTGAATTTAAATACTATTCTTTTGGCTCTCACTTATTTGCAGTAATATAAACCTCATTTTACCACAGCCATCACTAAAATAATTTTTGTTTAAATCAGTGTATCATACAGGACCACAGCCCCTATCGCCAGAATTTCACTTAAACTACAAAACCAGATATTTCCATAGACATATCTGCTGTAATTCAGTTTTTATGCTAACAAATGGCAACTCTTTCTTCAGCATCTTTGGTCCACAAATAAATGGTTCATGCACACAAGCCTAGGAATATGAAAGCCTCTGGGGGAACCATTTCCTTATGAGAGGTGAAACTCACCACTGCACTAAGAATTGGAACAGTCACAAGATGAGAATATCTGCATCCTTGAACAGGATCTGCTGAGCTACTTCAGATACCTCTCATTCCCCAAAGAAAGGAAACAACAGGTGTTTTAATGTGCACACTGAGACTACCAGCACATCTGAAAACCAAAATACATTCCAAGAATGTTTCAAAACCAAACCAAACCATCCCCATATAGCACAAAACAAATCCACAGCCTCACAGAGAGGCTGAAGAGAACCATGAGCACAAAATATCTTTCTACTGTATAATCTGTGTCCTGTTATCATGGTGATTTTAGGACACATAAGAGAAATGAGAGAAGATTAAAAACTTGCAGCCATTAGGCTTCCTCAGTGCCATGGAAGTGTGTAAAAATCGTTTCTTTACACATAATAAATCCCCTGAAATGCCTCAGATTAGACATCACTTTGGTGCATGAACAGCCACTCTAAAAATACAATTTCTGTCCTCTCAGGATTTATTTTGCAAATCCCACCAAAGCTGAGATTTGATCTCAGTACCACAGTAAATCACTTCACCAGGTGAAGAGGGATGGATCCTTCACTTCATTACCCTGAAGCTAGGCTTAAAATTAAACCACTGAAGGTCAAATCTCTCCCCTGCAGAGGCTGCTGCAGTGACCAGGCATTTGGAATTAGCTGGAATTGTGTCTGGAGAGATCCTTGTTTCTCATCCCTGAAGACCAGGAGTGCAACACAGCGAGATTTTTACATGCAGCCACATGATGGAGCTGCAGCTCAGGTTAATCTTATTAAACTGTTTTAAGAGCCTCTTGAACCATAAAATAATTGAAGAATCACCTCTTCAGAGTTTACATCATCTCTGATTAACTTTGCATTCTGTGATTTTATGTTTTTATTTAAAAAATAAAAAAAGTATTTATCACACACTTGTATTTGGAGCAGAAGAACTACAGCACTGAGTACAAATAAACTACTCACCTGATGGGCATCCAGATCAATAATTGTGGCTCTAGACACTCCTTGTACTCTCTCAAATAAGAACTGGATATATAAGCAAGGAAAAACGTGGAGAAATTTCAGAAGTTAGGTGACACACTGAATTGGAGGCTTGAAGACTGCACAGTGCATGATTGCTGGAATTTGAATGTAGGGCACATGTACATGTTTCAGTCCCCAAATAAACATAGACATCATTCTCATACATTTAATAAAAACATAAAAAGGTAATTTTTGTTAAAATAAAAACCCTATACATTTCCACCAAATAAAAGACAGAGGCCAGGCCCACCCAGGGATCACAGAGCTGACGGTGACAGCACCCAACTGCAACAGCCTAAAATTCAGTGTTTAGGAAAAGCTGCTGCAAGGACTACATGCCTTAGAGCCACTTTCAGTGACAGAATTCATTTCTTATTCTATCTGAAAAGAAAAACAATGGTTTTTACTACCTTGAGTTTTAGCATTGCTAAGTTACCATCTTTAATATAAACAGGGTAAAACCCGAGGATTTTGTATAAACTGTCACCCACTGTAATATCTCAATATGCATTTTAATAGTAGGTGAAAAAAGAACACTGTGGATTACCTTTCTGCAAATTACCATGTACAGAAATTAGGATGTTATGTCACATGGTGGGCTGCAATCATTAGAGCTCTTTAATGTTTGATTTATTACTGATACTTTATAAATATTCTAGTATACAAATATACGATAGCTCATTTGATAAAAATAAGCTCTAATTGCAGAAGGCTCTTACTTCAGCCATTCAACAGCTAAATACCAAATGTATTCATTCCCATTTGGTGACTATTTTGGAGTCACTCACATTTTTATTCATGAATCTGAAACTGTCTGAGCCCTGTATGGTGCAGCTTGATTCAGAGCAGGGATTTTTGTCTCTGCATTTGTCTTGACTGTAACCACTGAAATCAATGTGGAATGTCCATGTTCACCTACAATGCCAGGAGAATTACCACTGAGGATATTAGAAATCCATCTGGTTTGATCTGGAGTGGTTACTGCAAGACATTATCAATGCAATTGCAGTGGTGCCATTGATAATTCTGACCCCTGCAACTCTTCCCTTCCACTTTACAACTCTCCATATCCCTATTCCTGCCCATCTGGAAATACCTTCCTTTTCTCCTATTAGAATGTATATTAGTTCCTAGGAATTTATGTGGATTTCTCCTCCACTTGCACAAACACCAGAAAACAGTGGTTTAAGAGCAGTTCTTACCTTGATGGCCAGTGTGATGTCAGCATATGCACAAAATCCTCCCCCTTTGTCACTGGAGCAGTGATGGAAACCACCCCCTGAACAGGAGAATGGTGAAGGGGTGAAAAGCTACATACTTAATAAAAGCCAGATACTAAAAACATTGATGGGCTTTGCAAAGAGATGTAAATGAAAACCTAATGTTTTTAACACACTTTAGGTTATCACTGAATTTGTACTCACCCACGTTGATAGCCCAGCCTCTATCCACAGCAAGCTTTCCTGCCTTAAAAAAAAATAAATTACAGTTGGAATTCCATAAATGAATGAGGCAACACTTAATGTCTGCTTCCACCCCAAATCACTCCTGGCATTCTGGCATGCCCGTGGAATTTCCAGATCTTCTGCCACTGAACCAGATCCCCGAGTACAACCCTTAACAAAACTGCCCTCAGCATAAGGAGCTGAAAGAGTATTTGCTATGTCATCTGTATTTCCTTCTCTGGCAGCTGGAAAAGGGAAAGTGCAGTGCTGGGAAGAGTTACAAATGAGGAAGAAGCACCTGATGTCCTTCCTGTTCATGCACAAATAGAGGAATGTAAGCTCAGAATCCTGGAACACAGATATTAGAAAAATATAGCTCCAGCTGGGGATGGGACCAGACAAGTGTGAAGTGTCCTGGGACTGCTTTTCTTTTTTATATGCCAGAACACGCAGGGTATAGAATATTATTGATCCTTTCCCCTCCAGTACAGGAAAACTGTGCCTGTATCTCTCCTTTGAACTCAAATGACATTCAGGGAAGGGAAAGTATTGACAGAGAAGAGATACACAAAGCTTAGAAGATGGAATTTTAACTGATTATTTTGGCTGGGAAGAGTCAAAAAAGTGTTTAAGTGCAGCATTCCTTAACCGGTGTGTTGACAGTAATATTACTTTAAGGTATTACTAGTTACAAGTGGAAAAAAATTAGGAAGATAAAATATTTTAAATTAATTATTTTTTGTCCATAGTCATAGAAAGAAAAAATTACACATCATATCCAAAATGAAGTCTGGACAGTTATGAAGTCTTTATAACCAATATTTACATTTGAACAGTTTTAATTCAGAGCTAGGACAGCTACTGGGATGGTAAACATGATCCTGCCATGATCATACCAACTTACACAAATTAGATCTTGGGGAAGGATTGCAGTTTCTGAACCATAAAACCTATTAAGTCTCAGGAAGAACACATTATCTGCGATTTATCACACTTCCTAGGGATTCCTCACCAAAACCCAATCTTCCCATATTGCTAAAATATCATTAAAAAGTAGAGAAACTCAACAGGAATGTTTGTAATAAACAGGCCCATCAGGAATAGCAGAAAATTGCACTTCTGACTTGTACCGTAGGAATCTTATTGTCAGATGAATCAAAATTGCTTTTAAAGTACATACTTATTTCACTTATTTCCTCATAATGAAAAAAGGTAAAAATAACAGCACATGGCCTTAAGATGAATCCCAAAATGCCCAGGAGTGGCATCTGTGGCCATGAGAAAAACCAAACCATTGGTGGGTGCCACCCTACCTGAGAACATTTCTAACTGGTGAACACACACCTGGGAGTTAAAGGTATCAAAAACACAGTGAAAAACATCACCAAACTAGAAAAAAGTATTGCCTAGCTGAACCAAGCTGAAAGAGGCTTCACACACACTGAGCTCTTGTCAAGAAATATCCAAGGCACAGCATCAGGAAGCTCTAAACTCTTCCCAAGTTTCTCTCTCTCAGACCATTCCCTTCATTCCTGTGACAATCTTGCAGTTGACAGTATGGCTGTAATGAGAGGAAGCTCTGTGGGTTCCTGCTCAGCAGGACTTGCTCTGAGTGACAAATATGTTTCAGCACCTAGAATTACGTGAAATGGCTTCTCTCTCCTCCTCCCCATATCTGCTTTTGCCAGTTCATGCCTACTAAAGGAGGCAGCACTTTAGTTACCTGGCCTAACACCATCATCCAGTACACCTAAACACTTACCCAGAACCCAAATCCTTAAATAGTCCTTAAAAAAGCTGGTTTAACTTTTGTATTTTCCAGCCTAACTCACCTTCAATCTCTAGGAGCTACAATAAACCCTGTTCCTGTATCTGGCACGACAGCAATGTCCAAGGCTCACAATTTGAGTTACATAAACACCACAACTCCCAGGTTTACAGTGTCTGATGAACAAATTTAAATAAGATAAAAGTGGATCAGGAGCACCTTACCATTATCGTTCCTCCTGTCTGGGTTCGTAGAGGTTTCAGAACTTTTCTCTGAACAACAAAATTGGGAAGAAAGGCAACTGGTGGAATTTCTGTGATTGTAGCCACAACAAATGACCACTGCAATGGGGAAAAAGAGAGTTCCAATTAATGTAGTCTGGTTTAAAGATGACACTTAGCTCTCTCATTAGCTGTTATTTACTGAAAAGGGCTCACAGGTCCTTAGGAAGGGTTTAATATTTTCAGATGGAAGTGACCACACCAGTTCTTATTAGTGACCTCTAAATAGATTTATCCTCAAGTTTTTAACAATGAGAATCATCACTTTCCAGA
This sequence comes from Bombycilla garrulus, assembly GCA_013400315.1. NCBI lineage: Eukaryota > Metazoa > Chordata > Aves > Passeriformes > Bombycillidae > Bombycilla > Bombycilla garrulus. The sequence continues at coordinate 198,206 of VXBU01002992.1, read as the reverse complement.
TTTTAGTATCAAACTGTATTCATTCAGAAATTTTTCAGGAAGGTAGTATTTCAGAAAATGTAATATCCCTCAGACTGAGAGAAGGAGTTATAAAATGTCCTTCAGCTACACTTTATATACTGCTCAGACCTAAAATATCTATTCCTGTGTGGAATCAAAAGGATATACCAAGGAGAAAGCAAACACAAACAAACAGACAACGGAACAAAGAAGTTCAAACACTTAAGTGAACACACACTGCAAACTTTAGCATAGAGAGCTGATTAAAATTTATTTAGCATATTAAACACTTCTGGAAAATGCTTCAAGGATACATTTTGTTCAAAAGTCCTCAAGGTTAGAACACAAAATATTTGCAATATGCAAAGGCTTTCTTTGCCAACACATTGGTTACTTCAAAGAACTTCCAGTAACACTACTACCAGTGATAACACTGCTAAATATATTTCAAAGGCTAACTTACAATCAAAAATATACCTGTCCAACCAGTTCTGAAACACTGAGGGACTGAGGATTACAACTTTCCACCATGTACAAAGAGTCTGAACAGATCCTGTTTTCTGCAACATTAGGAACTGTAAGGAGACTGAGGGCATTGGCTGTCCCATTCCTGAGCTGCTCACAGCTGGCAGGATGTGCAGGTGGGCAATTTGAACCAAGGGCAATCATATCCCCATCTCAGGGCTCTCTGGTGCTCAAAATAACTTCCCAGTTAGCAATATTCTCTTCACTGTTGACCACATTAACAGTTATCCAGGCTACAAGAGCAATATTTCAATTACCAGGTACTACCAGGTGGGTGAAGGGGTGCAATTGTTCACGAAGTGTGTAACTTTATTTTGCCAGCAGTTAATTTCAAAGTCTCTCTACTTTTAATATTTGCAAGACATTATTCCGTTACCATCTTATCAGCTGTCCATCACAAGGTGCTTTAATTATTTTTTAGTACAGTCAATCTTGATAAAGCCTCTTTGCAAGACATTTTAGCTTTTGAACAAGCACATTATTGAAAGCTATATTTAATCCTGCTGTTCTAAAATGGAAATTAAAAGGTCACATTTGGGTAGAAAAATAAATTTGACCTCAAATGTGAATAATCACACATTAAGTTTTAACAAAGTTTAAAGTAAAATTAACGTCAACAGGGAGAAGTGGGAGCAATCATGACTCAAACCAAAAATTATGTAGCTGCAGGTTTTTAAGTGGAGGGGAGAAGTCCAGGTGTGGTGGGAGTTTTGGCTCCCAGGCTCACTGGTCACAGCTGGGGCCATTCCTGTTGCTGCTCACTACCCACAGCTGGGCCTGAACTGGGATCAGGAATTCCCATCAGAGGGGGGAAGTCACCAACTGGGAGCAAAGTCTGGGGGTTCAAGAAGGCAGCTACAGGTGAAGGAGAACATTTCTCCACTCAGTAACTGAAAATCTGTGGAATATTTTATGCATTTTTCTTCAGTGTGCTGGTTTTGTTTTCCAGCATTTCCCACAATAAATTCCCAGACCAGCTTTATCCTCAGCATTTGCGATTCAGTTTGCTCACGTATGTTACCATGGAACTTCTCATAAATAAAAATGGAAAGGCACAGTCTGAAACCGGTTCTAACCTCATTGCCTACCTCCTTCCCAAAGTTCAGAATGCTGACACGCAAGAAATTAATTATTTTACATAACGCTAGAAAAATACAGCAAGTGGAAAAGTACTGCAAGCAAGCTGCCCACAGTCTAGTCATTACCTTGGAGATCTAAATTCTTCAGAGGAGTAGCTGAGGGGGAATCACCTCAATTCAAAAGGCCAAACTTTGTTGTGAGGACCCAGCAGGGAAACAAGGAGACCCTTCCTGCCAACACAGACCTGATTTCTAGTAGCAGAAGTACCTTGTGCACATCTTTTTGTTTCTCCTCACCCAACATTTAGCTGGCTTTTCAGCTGCTGCTCTCTCACCAATCACCACCTACTCCTGCAAGTGTAGGCAATTTCCTACCAAATTCATGCTCCGACTCACATGATCCATTATTTTAGGAGACCTGGGCATTCTGAGAAAGACAGGCAACTCTGTAATCTTTCCAGCTGATCTAATATAAAATTATACCATTTAGATGTATTTGTCTGGATTTGAAAGAAAAGCAGAAGAGTAGACTTTGGATAAGACAATAAAGAGTTTTCACAGGGCTTTTTCATATCTAAGACATTATTTTGCTTCTGCAACTAAGCACTTTTATCTTTACTGCTTGGCAGGAATCTGCTGGCATGACCAATAAATACATCATCTTCCAATTCCTACACTTGCAGGAAATACCCTCTCAAGAAAAAGGGGAAAGGAGACACCCAGTTAATCCCATCTGGATACACACAACAGTGCTGGTCTTGACCATAAGACACAAGTTATACAGACAATTCCCTGTGAAGCCATCCCATTAGGTACTAAAAATATTATTATGGCATTCCAATCTGAGCTATGCGTACTAATCCCTGCTTCAAAGTAGTGATTCAGTAAAAAGAGGTGGGTGGTTCTATGGAATTTAAAGTTCAATATCAAGAATAGCTGCAATAATATCAAATCTAATGATGCACGAAATTGCATGTAACTTCATAGCACAGAATGAAGAAGCATAAGAGAAAAGCAGTTAAGAGTGAAGAAGTTCACACAAATAACAGATCCCTTATACAGAAAAATAAAACATTCCAGAAATAGCAATCCAAGGACTCTTCCACTGTAGAAGGGCATGGGTGACTCAAAATAACTTCTAAATTATGAAATGGAAGATCTCTTTTCTCTTACAAATGCACTGTCTGCCCTCCAAGCAGAGTTACAAAGTGTTAAAAAAAGTTAAAAGTAATGTCACCTGCACTCATCTACTACCCAACTCCACCCACAGATGACTGGACAGACTCAGAACCAGAAATCTCATGTTTATGTTTGAGTTACACTGAAGTTAAGCAAACAGACATTTCCTTTAGAAATATATCAGGAACGTTCTTTGTCCCCCCTGCAGTCCTGAGTGAGCTGGCTCTGGAAACCTTCACAACAGATAATGTGCTTGGTTATGCCCTTACAGTCATCTTTCAATTCTCCCCATATCCCACTGATACAGGCAGTGTCTGAGTATGAAGCCAGTACCTTGCCCCCAACAGACTGACCACAGAAGCCCTACACAGCTGCTCTGTCAAGATTACACAACTCCCTAAAGCAATGCCTGCATTAGAATACACCCAACAAAGTACCCATGTTAGTGCTTTCTATTGTATTTTCTATTGTATTCTACCATAGTACAACAAAACCTACACTGTTCAACACTAAAATCCTGGCACTAACAAGAATATTACTGACATCTCCGACATTCTAATTTTCCCTATGTTTAATTTCCCTGAAATATCCTTTCAGGTCGCCTATTTAAAATGGTAGACCCTCTTTCCCCTCCACCCCTCCGTAGTGTGAGCTGCCCAATATTTCTGTGGTTTTCTTTCAGTATTCTCAGTAACAATCTTATCAGTGTGATCAACAGACACCATTCTATATCTGTAATGCTGATTTAAAACAACTGTACAAGACATCCACTGCCTTTGACACTCGCTCTGGGCAGTTTGCTGCAAAAACACATGAACAGGTACAGCACCTTTAATTTATTAAGGTAGCGCCTGGTGTGAACAACCAAGAGATCTTCATCAGTCGCCTCCCGTGCCTGCACAATCAAGTCATCTGCAAACAGTTTTTCTTCTGCAACAGGAGAGAAATAACAATTGGCATTGTACAGCACTGCTTAGCTCCCCATGTCCCCCCTCCAATCACTCTGCTCTGACCTCGCTGTGGTAAGTTCTTCTTGTCATATTTATTGCTGGAATGACTTTTGGTCGCTCAGAAATTGCAAGTTTTCCAAATACACCCCCTCTATTCCAGGTAAGCTGTTCAGGTAGTGTGTATTTGAGAAATATTGTGTACAGAAAGCTTTGAGGGTGTGCTAAGATCATGGGAAGCTCTTCTCTGAGCTGAAAGGACAGACAGGTAACGAAAGTTGATGAACACACACTGGAATCACAGAACCCCTCACAGTTCAGGGCTTGGTACACTGTCCCATTAAATAGTCACCATTATATTGTAACATGCTTTAAGAAATCCCACAGTTTATACTAGGATTTAATCCCCTAGATCACAGAAGAATAAAGTAATAAATCAAAACTCAAAACAAAGTAATGGCTCGGATGTTCATGGAAGCAAATAAGCTTAATTAGGATATTTCTATCGACTCCTACCTCAATCTAATCTAAAGAAAAAACAATGAGCAGCTAAGAATTCCTTCCTTTAGAGACTAAAAGATTATTTTAAAACTTAGTTCTATAAGAGCAAGTTACTCCAAGAATTCAGAATGAGTGCATCCGATCACTACAAACAACAATTATAAGGAATCCCGCCGATCTTCCCAGGCAAATTTTGATATTTAATTGCTGCGCAGCTGTAGCCTTCTAAGCATGTATCTCTTCTTCACTTTTATACTTGGAGGAGAAAGAAAACAAGTCAGAAATATGAGAGATTTTGATCTGAAGTGTTAAACAAGAACAGCACCTGCAACAACATTTGTTTTGGCAAGCTTCTGTTTCTCTTGACTGACTTGAGGAACAATTCATTCATGCACTGGTGCCATACGGAGCCAAACTGCTGCCAGCTTCCTTCTGAGGAGGAAGGTGCTTTGGAAAGATGTTCACTGCTGATCTGCTCAGTGATAAGGCACAGGGGAGGTCAGCTGTTGCCAGGAATTGCTATAGAGCCAGAGCAAACCAAGTGCTCTGGAGTATCCTGCAGCTTCTTCCTCCTTTCAAACGAAGGACAGTAAAACAATTGGGAAAACTAATTTTCTGTGAAAGCCTGAGGCACTTCAGAATAGACATGTCACATAGAAAAGAGCTGGAGGAAAAGACTTTACATAGAAAAAACAGAAAGGCAAAGGTTCTGATTAATTAAGAAAACCATTGTGCAACCCAAGACTGAATTATTTAAGGTTGCTAGAGGAAAAAGCCAAACCTCAGCTACCAAGTTGTTGAAGTGTTAAAATTATTTGACCTCAGTTAAAAGAATACAAGTCAGCTTGCAGTGGGAAGGGCAATTCTGAACTGCAAAGGATCATCAGCTGAAGGAGTCATTGGGACCACAAAGAGCTTTGGGACAACCAACAGCCTTTGTACTGGTAAGAGAAAAAGCCTTTTTTTTTTTTTTCAAACCTTGATGAGCAAATTTGTGTTTTAAATGAAGAGATACTAAGATTTCACAGGCCCTGATCCTGTGCCTGGTTCTTACATTTGCATCTCCATGATGCATTTATACCTGTATCCCCCAAATGTTTTAAACAGCAATAATTAGAAGCATCATAAAAAGCTCTGCACGTACCAGAGGGGCTTCAAACATCATCAGAGCAATAGGATGAGGCTGCTAAAGAATGGACTGAAGTGCTACAGCTGCACTTCTCCCTCAGCCTGAGAAGCCCTGTGTGCAGTGCAGGTTAAGTAACCAAGTTACACCTGCAGCAAACCATCATTAACACCTGGTGTTTTACCAGCCACAGGAATGCCCCAGTTCCTGCTACACCAGGTGTAAAGTCAGGGAAGCACAAGGCTATAGGGACACACTGCAATTCAGGTTCAGTAAGCTCAACATAAGTCTGCATCAACTACATTGTGCAAATTTTGGTTCAAGAGGCACGTTCTGTTATTTTACCTTTCAAGAAATTGATGACTTTCCCCCATTTCCCTGCATCGAAGGGGTGCAGCTTCTCAAGTCCCATGAAGGTGATGTTGTAGTCTGGGGAATACACGATGGGCCAGCATCCTGATGGGGGGTCCTCGTACAGCTCTGTCCTGTGAGGCCTTGGCAAGCAAACACACAACAGTCACAGCTTCAAAAACCATTTATCCAGTTTTACACTGAAAGCCCATATTACAAATTGTCCAGATTATTATTAATACTGACTTCATAATTCTTCAAGATGGTATTTCCAACAGAAAAATGGAACCATTTGGTTCTCTCCCCTTGTCTTTCCAGGTGTGCCAATCAGCCCCTCCACCTTCAAAGTCGCACCCATTTTGCAGACAATGTAACCTTCAATATCTGCATGACTAGACTCTGATCTTAAGTTCTGTATCAAAACACAAACCATGATGCTTCTAACAAAAGAAGCTTGGAAAGATTTCTACACTCCTTTCCTAGAAAGCAACAAACTATTTCATGACCATCTGAGCAAACTAATAAGCTTTTAAAAGGGTTTTTATTTACAGAGCACAGAACCAGAGCACATGCTCTTAACTATAGATGTCACACTTGTAATCCTTAACCAATACTTTCCTTAGCCTCTCCCTCCAAATTATTGCACTTTCCAAACACCGGGAAACACAGCAAGCCAGCAGACAGCCGTCCTTCACAAGCCATTCACAACCCGGCAATGCTGTCCTCTGTTTACAAACACAAACACCAATTGTTTGTGGACACCTGTGTGCACACGTGGGTCAGCAGGCCAAGCCAAGGCTGAAAGGGGATTCTGTGTTCACACTCAGCCTATTCCACCACCTGTGGGTTGCCTTCTGTGCCCCAAACTCCAAGTCACTGAGCCATGCGGAGACTTCTGCTCCCTGAAATCTGAAGTCTGGAAAAGGCTTTGCCACATACTGTGCAAGACACAAGATTCTTTTGTCAGGTGATCAATACAAACAGAAACAGCCTTATTTCCAGTCTGAACACGCTCAAAAATACCCTTTCAAAACCCTGTTAGAAGCAAACCAAACGATACACGAGGACAATGGAGGTTTTTCACCAGAACCCGCAGCCCGGTGCCTACACACCACCCACCCTGCGAGCCAGGACTCCCAAGCCCCTTCCCCCGGCCTCCCCGCGATACAAGGCGGAGCGTGGGGAAGGTGCTGTGACAACCCCGGCTCTGACAGCGGGGCCTGGAGCCTCGGCCCTGCGGGGGCCGCAAAGCACGGTCGTTTCTCTGCATTCTGGGGTGCTCCCAGCGGGCCACCCCGTTCCCAGCGGACTCCTTCCGCCGGGGCGGAGCCAGGCCCGCGGGCACCCGGCGCGCTGCCGCAGCCCCCGCCCGCCCCCGCGGCTC
>VXBU01002992.1:168819-190811 GCA_013400315.1 Bombycilla garrulus | reverse complement strand
TGATTTTGACAGGTCAGGATTCGGCCCAGGGACAACATCACTGAATTCAGGCCCACAAGAAAAATAAGCTGGTTTCAAGTCAAAAGCCAATTTCTAAGCATAGTTAACTAATCTCAAGGCGTTTATAAAGGGAACTGGGAAGTCGCAGGACAAGCTGCTGGCATAATGTTGGGAGAATCAGGGAAACGCAGCATTCAGGGCCTCAAGGCGATTCCGCGCTAACGGCATCTTTGGATTGGAAAATACGGTCCTAGCTGTAAAATAAAACTAACAGTTGACACCAGTAGATCCGAGTAGGTTTGCAGCAGAATGAGTAAAGCAAAGGTGAAATAGCGATCCTATTTGACAGCAGCGGAACTATTGATTTTGACAGGTCAGGATTCGGCCCAGGGACAACATCACTGAATTCAGGCCCACAAGAAAAATAAGCTGGTTTCAAGTCAAAAGTCAATTTCTAAGCATAGTTAACTAATCCTGCCTGAATATACACAACAAGCATTTCTTACACAGTTGTACAGCTAAATCAATATCATGAAAAACGGTCCTTAATTAGCAGTATATATGAACCCCGGGATAAATTCCCAGAAACACTCTTTTCTCTGGAGGAGTAACATCTCTTTATGAGAGTCCCTGATAAATGTCTTTTTTCTTAAAATATCCTGGCTTTGCCTTGGCATTCAGTTTTGATGGATACCCGGGCTTCACCTTGGTATTTATTTATCAGCAGGAGACTGTTACACCGTGAAAACATCCTATCTCTTTGACATTATCTTTTAATTAACATTTATTTTGTTCTGGTCCTTTGTGTGCTCACCTCAGTATTCCTCCAGCACATCTACCCTTTCTTCCTTGTTCCTCACTTCTTAGTACTTGGGTCTTAATTAGAGTTTGAGTGTTTGGTTAACTACAAGCATAGCTCGTTAATGTTTTAAGCCCTCCACAGGGCTTAATTGTCTACCATGTTCTTATTTCATTTTCATTTATATCAACTATTACTTAAATTTAAAAATCAACTACCAGACTAGTTTCCATGTTTCTTGGACATCATAAATAGATTTGGAACATTTCCAGGGATGGGGACTCCACCACTGCCCTGGACAGCCCAACGCTTGACAACTCTTTCCATGAGGAAATTCTTCCTAATATCTGTCTTAGACTTTCCCCTGCACAGCCTGAGGCCATTCCCTCTCTTCCTGTCCCTGTTCCCTGGGAGCACAGCCCAACTCTCCCAGCTGTCCCCTCCTGTCAGAGCTGTGCAGAGCCACAAGGTCTCCCCTGAGCCTCCTCTTCTCCAGGCTGAGCCCTCTTTGCAGCTCCCTCAGCCCCTTCCCCAGCTCCGTTCCCTTTTCTGGACACACTCCAGCCCCTCAAGGTCTTTTTTATCCTGAGGGCCCACTGCAAGAAGTTGTGAAGTTCTGTGATAGTGAAATCGATTAAACATGATGAATGGTGAAACAAGATAAGGGATTTTCCCTATCAAGAAATAGTGAAATTATAGGCTATCACTATCAAGAAATAGTGAAATTATAGGCTAAAGTCAGTGGTAGCGAATTTACACCACAAAGAAGGTTGGGACTGTAGATCTCTGACATAACCTCTGGGTTACCTCCTACACATTGTGATAAATGAATCTGATTCGTGCTCACTAAACAGTAACAATATTAGCAATATTAGCTTCCTGCCTCAGGAACAAAATACACCTGACAATGGATTTAGGAATTGTTAGAGGCAAGGCCCACTACTATGATAGATCTCAGGCGAGTGGGAATGACCCCTGCTTATTGTAAAGTTCAAAGGAAAACAGGAATTAATGTTTTCCCAGTGTCTTCTGGGTCTTTTCTAGGCTATTTCTTTTTGTATTCCACCACCTTATTTAGCTTTTGAGTGCTGCTGGGCATTGTGAAGAGTCTGTAATTGTGCTGGGTGTTCTTTTTCCCTTAGCAGTTAGCGAGAAGTTAAAACAGGGCCCTGGGTACAGGCAGTTCAGGTTTGTTGATCTCCCGTGCTCTCCCTTGCATTTGTCAATGCCTGAGTTTCACCAACCATTATGCTGCCAATTTGTCTAGTTCTGTTCCCATGAAGTTCATCACAGCCTTCTCTTAGGGAAATAAATAATTTTGTCATCTGCAAATCCTGCTGACCTCATTTTTCTGTTCTATACCTCATTTCTGCCTTTCAGGATAATGAATGAGAATATTAAATGCTAACTACAGTCCAGATTCTTGGGACATACTAATATTAACCTCCTGCTGAATAGAAAACTGATAGCCTAATGAAATAAAACTCTTTGCATGAGAACAACTGTGTTGACAGGGAAAATCGGGAGGACTTGTGATTTATTCCTAAACTGAAAAAAAAAAAGCCAAAATCCCTCCCAAAACTTGGCAAGTACAAGTACCTGCGATTTTCACCGAATTTAATTATGGGTCTTGGGTAAAAACAGGCTATGTGAGGAAAAACCAAATCTAATTTAAAAAGGGGGGGAAACCACCTCTGTATTGTTGTTTCCTTTGCTGTTTATGGAATTATTGAACTATAAAACAGTACCTTAAGCATTTTTCCCCCATGAAACTGCTAAAAGTGCCTTGGCTAGAATATTCTTGGAACATCAACACTTGTTTAGGTATTTGATCCAAAGGGGACAAGGTAAGCATTTATAGGTAATCAAGCCTGAAGTCAAAGATGAACAAGATGAACCCAACTGATGACTACTACAGCTATAATCATGCTGCCAGGACATGCTGCCTTGTCAAAGTAATTTAGATTTTTCTGGATATCAGAAAAATTCCCACATTTCTCTGACACTTTGGTATAGTATCTCTAGTGCACATTTCTGAAAGCAAAAAATATGTTTGGAACAAACATCACCAAGCAGTTTCTTATCGTTCTGCCACTGTTATAAAAAATGATATATTAAAACTTAGATGTGTAATAAACTTCAGCAGGAAGTCTAGGGTTATTCCTGGAACTACAATACTTCAGCATCTAAAAAGCGTGTAATTTATACAGCAGCTTTAAAAACTCTAATTAGTGTCTTCCAAGTACAAATCATCTTGTTTGAACTTCGTCCCAAATAAGAGGTAGAAGAATACAAAAAATGTTAATGAATATTCACATGCTCTTGAAGTGAACCTCCTTCATGTATGAACATTTTGAGAGACCAAACTTTCTTAGCAGAAACCTTCACAAAAAGTGTGCAGGTATAATAATGAATTTAATTAAAAAATTATCAAACTAAACCTGTTTTACTAAAGTAATAAGCCTTTCCATGGGGAAACCATAAAGTTCTTTGGGCTATCTGCCATGTTTTACTGAAGTTTTCAGTAAGTTCTATCAAAGCAGTTTCCTTTACTCAGGTTAGAAGAGTTCACAAAATGCCTGACCTTTAAAATCTCCATTCTATGCCTCACTATCTGCAACGAATTTGTTTCAGGGACATTGTATTAAACCTTTTTATATGTTACAAATCTGCAGTTGCAAATTCACATCAAAGACAACTTTTTGCTCCATAAATTAATCTGATTTTTCAATGTTGAATATGCCATTCCTCACAGTAACTTGACTGGTAAGTGGCTTACCTGGAAAAGTGACCCTGAAAGGATTTTAGGAGATAAAACAGAAATCAGGGCACCTGAGTGCAGTGTGTACATGATCTATTATATTCTGTGGTGTACTGCAGCACCTCCTGCTTTTCCACTGACATTCTACTGCAGGACATGATGTTTCATTTCAAGGACTCACTGTGCACATAACAAAACTTAGGTTTTTTTCAAGGTTGGCAGGAGGAGCTGAATTTTTAGTACTTATGTGTATATTAGAATGAAAACAAATAAATTAAGAAATGCAATTTGACAGTTGAAATGCACCCTTTCTAGTGTCTCTGTAGATGCAGAAGTCTGAGATCCTTGTTGTTTAGGTACAGAACGTTCTAGATCACTGCCAGTGGTGAGAAAAATGAGATCAGAAGACTTCTACATGAAGAGAATGGGAAAAATAGAAAAGATGATGGGATTTTATACATTGTCCAATGTTGGCATTTAAGGCATAAAAATAGCAGACCAATTCAGAAGCGTGTTAATGTTTAAAACAGACTCAGAATTATTATACTTGACAGCCTACTTAAGATTTGTGAGGTGTATATAGCATAATTTGCAACCAAGTAGCCTTGAAAAGACCAAATTCACTTTTGTTAGTACTATTAACTAAGTCATTAAACATATTCACATGCCTGCTCATAAACTGTATTCATCATTTTCAAGATTGAAGACTTCTGTGTTCTGCTAAATTTCCCTGACGTATTTAAAGCAGAAACAAAGGTTGGGATTTTTGTTTGTTACTTGTCTCATCTCATGAATTCTCCTCACTCCTGCATTCATTGAGTTGTTGGGTGAATAGCTCATTAATGTGATTTCTATCTGTGTACAGAGGCACAGAGCAGAAGCACTGTTGTGTAACAGCTTGAAAAGACACCTATAAAAAACTTCCTTTAATAACCATAAATTTACATTAGAAAGGTAGATAAACTCTGAAGTGAAAACGGTTTATTTTTATCTGATGCTGCTATTTCATAATCTCAATGTTATCAGATTCATCCTGCATATTTTAGTGAGGTCTTGGGGTTTTATACCATCTGGGAAAGTCTTGCATATCGAATGGATTTATCCAATAGGAACAGGAATCTAAAGAGCTGCATTTCTCTGTGGGGACTCAGTTGTACCTGGTACACACTGGAAAACTCGCGGCAGCATGCCTGGCAGATGAGGCCATGCAAAGAAAGGCAGGTTTGGCTCTTATTTTACCCATTTTCTAAACACAACTGCTCTTGTCTCAGTAACCTCAAGGAAATCAATCTCAATAAATTTTAAATATTCCTTCCTTGACACCAGTAACTGCCTGTCTTAATTTTGGATATTTCCTGAATTTATGCCTTCCTTTGGCCTAACACTTTGGAAGGAAAATCTTGGGAGGATAACCAAAATGTTCAGCTTTATAGTTGCTGTCAGTTCATCATTATCCCTATAGAAAGCAGTAGTAAGGCTGAGATGATATTCTCATAAAACCTTCACAGGTGTATAAAGATACAAAAGTCTAATACAGTAAATTGAATGTGATTACTGGTGGAGAAAGTGATAAAGAAATAACTGGAGAAGGACTGTTTTTGTACTCTGTAAGTCTCCAATACCCATTTTCAGGTAATACAGTGTAATGCCTCTAAACAACTCAATTTCTGTAGGCAGCAGGAGCAGCTGAACAGAGACTGGACCCAAAGACTCCACGTGCTCTTGTAGCAGGATGGATGCCAGACTGAACAGGGCATGGGGCAACCTGGGACAGGGGGAGGTGTCCCTGCCCATGGAGGGGTGAGATGGGATGGGCTTGAAGGCCTCTCCCAACCTAAACCATTCTGGGATTCTCTGAGTCTTCTGCTGGTGCTAAGGGATGCTTAGGGAGAAGTGAACAGCTGAAATGCTGTTCCTCTGTTGTTGGTTTTTAGGTACCTTTTAATATATTGGATGCTTTACGTACTTCTTTGACTGAAAATTCCTTTTTGCAATTTTCCCTACTTTGCAAGGCTCTGCAGCCTTGGGTGTGGAANGGTGTCCCTGCCCATGGAGGGGTGAGATGGGATGGGCTTGAAGGCCTCTCCCAACCTAAACCATTCTGGGATTCTCTGAGTCTTCTGCTGGTGCTAAGGGATGCTTAGGGAGAAGTGAACAGCTGAAATGCTGTTCCTCTGTTGTTGGTTTTTAGGTACCTTTTAATATATTGGATGCTTTACGTACTTCTTTGACTGAAAATTCCTTTTTGCAATTTTCCCTACTTTGCAAGGCTCTGCAGCCTTGGGTGTGGAACCAGGAAGCAAATTAAACAGAAGCCCAGCAATGAAAACCATTGAACTGGTCAGTTGGGAAATACATGTACTTTGAGCTTTAAGACAGATGAGGGGAGCAGCAGTCTGACAGGGAGGAAGGAAGCTGACCATCTTTCCCAGTGATTTTTGCAGTGTACTGTTCTGCTCTGCAGCATAAACACACACAGCATCATCAGTCAAAAAAAAGAGGCCCATCACTGTTATTCTGCTCTAAAGTTACTACTCCCAGATCACCTTCTTTGTCAAATCTATTGACCTGCCCTTTTCATCTCCTCAGCATGGTGTAGGCAACTCCCCATTCTCTTCCCAACCAGAGCTTCATCCCTACAGGAACAGGCATTTCATTAAATGTATTACTAGTGCTTGTCAGTCATTCTTCAGCCTTTAAATCAAATATTATTTTATTTTAGAGGTTCGGGAGCGTGATAATGGAGAATGTTTTTCATCATTCTACTGGGTGAGCCTTGATTCTTTCAGGTTAATGAAACTGTTCTTAGAAGTCAATTGTACATAATGCATTCAGCTGCTGAAGCTGCACCTACTGTGTTAACACACAAGTACAGAGATACCTGCAGTAAAGCGGGCTGGGTCCAGGGGATCAGACCTCCTGCTGCCGCAGATATTCCGGATAGCGGGGTCCTGGGAGACACTGCATTGTCCTGGAGATCTCCAGCAGAGTTCCTAGCCACCAGGCTATCCTAGCAAGCTCAGCCTGAGGTAATCAGGTACTTCAGCTCCTCAGTGATTTCAGCTCTCTTAGGATTTCAGCTCTTCAGCTTGCTAGGTTCTGCCGTGGAAGAAGAGACGAGAAGGCCGTGTAGAGGTTCCACAGAATGGTTCAATTCAGGTTCCATGAAGGGGTGTCCAGTGACGGATTCTTCCTCAGAACTAGGCAGAAGTAGGGGTTTTTATAGGGTTAGTGAGGATTGGGAAACTATCCAATAGTTTTAGGGTCAGGGTGAAATAACCTATAGTCTTAGGACATCTGGAATGTAGCCAATATTATTACAGAGAGATAAGAGAGGGTCTTGAGGTGGGAAGCAGAGCCTAGTCCATGACCGGGCATTTCCTATTTCCAAGGAAGCCTAGCAGCAGGCTCTGACTGCAACACTGCAGGGTTTAGGATTGGAGCTGTTTGAATCAGCCTCACCCAGTTCACTTTAAAATAATCCTCCACACCTCACTGCCTTAGCATTTTTGCTGAAGTTTCACCTTCTAAGTTGCATTTATTCAGAGTTGGTTTTGTTGTTTGGTTTTGGGTTCTCTTGGGGGGGGGTTATTATGTTTTGAATATGAGTGTTTAAAATATTTTAAATTACTCAGACATTTAAAAACATAAAATGCCTGAAAATTAAGCCAGGTGTTTCTTGTCCAGATGGTCCTTCATCACCGTGGCACTCAAATACTTTCTTTTCTTGAATGAGGATTTAAAAGTATTTCACTGCCAACAGATCACCTCATAATATATTGATACACGTTTTTCGTGGCTTTATGAAAAATATATTATTTCCCCCAGAAATTGATAGATTTCAAAGATTTGATCAGAGTACATCTCTTTGGTTCCTTGGCAGTGTTTTCAGATCTTCAGACCAACCGAGTTTGTAAAATCTTTCAGTAATTCTCTCCCTTTCAGGTTCATATTCCAGTAGGAATATTATCAGCACCTGGTGTTTTGTTATTTATTGCATGTATTTTGATTGCCTCAAAAATCTCTTGAAATTTTTCCACAAAAGGCTCAGCTTCTTAGGGAACAACCATTTATTGGTTGCCTATCTCCGTCCTTAAGCAGCTCATTAAAGCACTCCCTCTTATCGCTCTATAATTTCATTCCACGTGACCAAGACATTTCCATTGGTGTTCTTTATCAGACTTACTCGGGTGTACATTGATATGTCTGTAAAACTAGCTCAGATTCTGATGTGTGTATCCTGTTCCAATTCTCCAGCACAGCACCTAACTCTGAGAGGTGTTTGCACTGTCTGTCCTGTGAGGAGGGATGTGCTGACTCCTATGGATCTCATCACAGCAGCATGGAAAAGGAAAGCAGAGCAGTTCAGCAACGCTGCTGAGTCAGTCCCTGAAGTTTTAGTGACTCCTACCCCCGATGTTAGGGACTCCTCACAGAGCACACACTGCTCCTCCCAGCTCACCTTCTTCTGGCCAAAAGAAATGCTAACACGGTGCTGCAATGCTTGACTTCCAATTCAAGCGAGCACAAAATTCACTTCGTAATTTTACCATATAATGGAAACTGCAGATTTGCTCATCAATATCTCCTGACTTACTCTGCTCTTAAAATTACTCAGTATGATCTGAAAGATGTGTTGGATGCTTACTTGTGGTACTTCACTGTAATGTTTCATCAATAAGCTTTAAGGTCCTAACTGCACCTTGCTGGTCCTTATGAAAATAAGTCTTGAAAGTATTTGTTACTGGAAAATTATTGTTCTCACATTGAATGCTCATCACCACCACTGCTGGTGAGAGAAAGGAAATAAGTTCTGGGATTGCACACCCTGCTTTTAAAGCTAGGAAGTACTGGGATACAGATATTTCCTCACCTCATTCTCAACGCAGGATGCAAGATACTCATTACCTACCTCTTATTTACTCAGTTGTAATTGTACTAACTGTAAACATACTGTACTGTTTAGTCATGGGTGACTTTATCCCATTCCTCCCTAATATCCCAGTCTTTATTGAACTTATCTTCCTAACATGCCTACAAAGAAAGGTTCTAACTTCACTGAGAGAGAAGTAAAAAAAATAAAAAACCCTCAGTGTTTTGGGGAGCAATTTAAGGTGCAAGGGCTTGATTTGCCAACACCTTTAACACAACACATCTTTCTACGCCCAGCTCCTACAGACTTAAATTGCAGCTGCAAAGTTCAGCTCTTCTCTAAATCAGACCACACAATTTCATGATGTGCAATCAGAAAATGAGTAATACACACACAGAAGCTGCAAGGAGAAGTGAACTGTGCAGTAGCATACATTCCTCTGGGATAGAAAGTGGAAGAGCATTGCTGAGGTACTGATAAATAAAACACGAGCTGAATAAATAGTGCAAAAAGTGCTCCTATGTAAAGAAAATGTCCTGTATAAGTTTACTTGCTTAGAATAAATGAGAACTAGTTAACTTCTGTAATACCACCTAAATTAGATGTGGATAAACTCTTATGTGGTATCCCTGGACAACAGCTGATCTTCTAGGCAGGATTTAATGATCTTTACTTCAAGATGCTTGTGCCCTTCCTGAAATTCATTCTCCTGATGAATACATGTACAGGCAGATCCTCCACACATGGAGTGTTCTCTCATACAAGGAAAGGCTGGAACAACTGGGATTGTTCAACCTGGAGAAGCTTTGGGCTGACCTAATTGTGGCCTTCCAGTACCTTAAAGGGGCTGACAAAAAAGATGGGGAGAGGCTATTTACAAGGGCCTGGGATGAATGGCTTCAATCTGAAAGAGAGGTGTTTGAGATTAGATGTTAAGAAGAACTTTCTCTCTGTAAAGATGGGGATGTTCTGGCACAGGTTCTCAGAAACATTGTGGAAGTGTCCAGGGCCAGGATGGATGGGGCTTGGAGCAGCCTGGGACAGTGGAAGGTGTCCCTGCCCACGGCAGGGGGTGGGAGTCAGTGATTTGAGGTCCCTTCCAACCAAAATTATTCTCAGATGCTATAATAACAAATTACCTGTAGCTTAGCTTAGCTGTTAGCACCAGTGTAGCTGGGGAACGTGAAGTGGGCCAGGAAGGCCAATGGCACTTGGCTTGTTCCAGCACTGGTGTGGCAGCAGAACCAGGGCAGTGACCGTCCCCTTGCATTGGACTCGGGTGAAGCCACGCTTCGAATCCTCTGTTCAGTTTTGGTACCCGCACGGCAAGACAGACATTGAGGTGCTGGAGCCTGTCACGGTAAGGGTCTAGAGCACGACTCGTACATAAAGTGCTTGGGGTTATGGCCCGGAGAAAAGGAGATCTTCGAGAAGGCAGCGCTGACTGTCGGCGCCGCTGGAGTTCCCCGAGGGAGGGCGGTGCGGCCCCGGGGGGCGGAGGGAGGCCCTGCCCCAGGCCGCCCTGCCCCCGGCCCGGTCCCGGCGCGCCGCTCTCGCCGCCCTTTCGCGCCCCCACGGGCCCGCCCGCGTGCAGCATGGCTCCCCCGGCGCCCGGGGCGCTGCCGCTCCTCCTCCTGCTGCACCTTGCCGCCTCCTCCAAGCTCAACACCCCCAAGGTGCTGCTCCCTTTCACCCGCGGCACCCGCGTCAACTTCACGCTAGAGGCCAGCGAGGGTTGCTACCGATGGTGAGTGCAGGTGCCGCCGCTTTTTGTCCGTCCCCCCTTCACCTCCCCGGCCCCGCCGGCACCTGCGGCGGCTCCTCCGTCCGAGGCCGCGCCCGNAGGCAGCCGGGCCCTCTCTCACCGCTTTCACCTCGGTGCGGGTGAGTTTGGGCGGCCCAGCAGCGCGGGCCGAAGGGGAAAGGTTGTTTATTTTGTGCAGTGGGAGTTAAAACCGCTGCAGTGTCTGCAGGCCGGGCCCTGAGCAGAAGGTCCCTGCTTGTAAAGGAAGCTTCCCGCCATGGCTCTGTGCCCGACATGCGCCTCCCAGCCCGAGTGCACCCAGCCGCACATCCCACACACATGCACCTGTTTCTCTCTGTATCCCTCCCCACACACACACACTCCATCCACCACGTACCGTGTCCACTCAACCTCCGCACACTCGCCACGTGCTGCCACCCCGCCCTCACATTGCCACAGTCCCACGTGTGCGGGGGCGGCAGCAGGAACTGGTGCTGCTGGTGGGAAAATGCCCCTTCTCTTGCTGTAGTCAGTGATGAAGGTCCTGACAGCTTTGAGCTCAGCGTATGGATATAATGGAGTCGTAGCTAAGTCGGGAGCCTCTCACTGCTGCTCTAAGTGTAAGGTAACAGCACCCTTCATGCTTCACCTGGGGGCAGTGAAGTCGAGTTTTAAAAGTGAAAGCTTTCCCGGTTGTCTGAGTGTTGAGCACGTGGGATGTACCCCCTTCCTGCCTCGCACAGGGGAGAGGGCTGGGTGGTGTTGAGCACAGAGGCTGGAGGCTAATCCCACAGCATGTGCAAGTTTAGAAAGCTCACAGTAGTCTTCATGTTAAACAAATGTTGCCAACTCGTTGTCCTCTCTGTGGTGCTCTGAATGGTAACTTAATCAGTAATGAGCAGGAGGTACCCACTTGAAAAAGAAACTGCAGTTGAGGGATGTTTGGGATGATACTTGCATATGTGCCAGATGGATGCATGTAGCAGTTTTCAGTTGTTGTTTTGCGCCTGGCAGTTACTGAAATACATCTTAAAGGGCTGTATTTTCATTCTATCAGTTTCTTTGCTTGGTTGTTGTTCATTTCTCATCTCTAGGCTGGGTACCAGCATTTGGTCTGTGACAATTTACATATTTGAGGGTACTTCTGCAGAAGAGCAGTAATTAATGTTATCCAGAAGTCAACTAAACTAGAAGTTACTCAATTAGCTGCTTGTGGTCGTGTAATTTAATTCTTGAATGAAAAATCTCACAAGTGTGGGTTTTTTCTCTTCCTTACTCTAATTTTTGATGGCTACTGAGTCTTTAAAAGGATTTGATTTGCGAGATAAAGTACATTGCATAAAGCTAAACCCCAAAACTCATCAAAGCACTAGCAAAATCTGGAAGTGTAGACTCTCTTGCCTGTTTGCCAGTGAGCTCTTAGGTGATGTTGGCCTGGCTGCAGCCATTCCTGCACATGCCAGGTGCTGTCCAGCTGTCAGAAGCATGGATATCTTTGCTAATCTCACTGAAGTCTACAAATGAAAAGATGTAAGATTGTTCTCTAGAGAAATGGCAGATTTGATCCACATTCACAGCTCTAATGGAGGTGATTTTTGTGCACTTCAGAGCATGTTCTATTGGTGCTGTTTGCCAGCATGCAATGACTCATATCCCTCATGCAGACAGGCTTCAACATCCTTTTCCATCCACTCTTTCTGCCCTTCAGAGATGAATTTTGGTTGAGAACTAATGAAACTACACCCATTTCACCTTCTGTTTCCTCTCATCTTCTGTGGCAGGATTGTAAGTGGGCATTTTGTTTGCTTCTGCTTTGCAAGGCCTGGCAGGATGTGGGTTGTAAAACTCACCGTGTGCTCAGCAAACCATCCAGAGGAAGCAGGAGCTGTGTACGTGTGACTGAGCAGAGGCAGCAGTTGCATCTGGGGCTCTCCCTCTGCCTGGCTTTCCCTGCAGGTCTGGAACTGTGGGGGTTAGAAAGAAACGTACCTGGAGGAGCAGCACCACAGCCCCATGCTGACAGGTTTCCTGTACTTCTGTCTGAAGGAGCTGTTACTGAAAAGGGGCTGTTGAAATGAACCAGTTAGGAGGTACCAAATGCAATGGAGTGTAGACTGACTCTTCCTCACGTTTGAGAAATGATGGGTGTTTTTGAGTGCGTGAAAGTGGGGATTTGACTGGAAATGGTCAGATTCAGGCTGTCTGTGTATGGAGAGGGGACTGGGGGTTTGTAATATGGGAGATTGTGGGGTTAGAGGTGGCCTGTGAGAGCTGTTCTGCTTGTACAGCAGCAGTTGATAGCAAATGATACCTTTTGAAGGCCTGCATTACTCATCTCAAACATCCAGAATTCAAAGACAAGTGCCCAGTTTCCTGAAAGATCAATCTGTAGCATGCTGTGACCTTATTTTTCCCCAGTTTCCCTTTCAGCCTTCAAGTTTACCTCTGAAAGTAGGATATTTTCAAAGTGATTGTAGTGGTGTCTGAGAATTCTACTGATTCAGAGAGAAAAGGTCAAGTTCTATCATCATGCCAGCAGACTGGGAGGAGTGGTAAAGTTATAAGCATGGCTCTAAAGTATTTCCTGATTTTCAAGATGCTAATGCCTTCTGGAGTTTGGGTTGCCTTTATGTTAAAATTATTTTTTGGGAAAAGCTTTGTTTTCAAAGCACACAATGTTTCAGTGTGTAAATATTGTACCTGGTACTGTCTTCAGGCGTAAGAGTCTGTGCAGATACATTTACCATTTATACTGCATCTGCATTTGTCTTTTAATTACCTTAATCCAGAAATTACATCTGAAAGAGTTAAAGCATTCAGAAGCAGAATTTTCTCTTTGAAACCTGCCACACAATAACAACATTTTGGGGGAGGAGGGGAACACACACAAAAAAAAACCCATTTACCCCCAAAGTACACACCATGGCTGGGTATTTGTAGCAGCAATTATCTGTAGTGTACAAATATGTTTACATATTTCATTATTTCATAGAGTGTAGAATTGAGATACATAGTGAGAGCTGGTGGAAAGGAAGAGGAGTTTATGGCCACTTTAATGAAGGATTTGTGCTGCTGAAGCCCTCACTGAGGAGGTTCTATCGAGGTAATTGCCATGGGAGAGGAGCTGGTGGCAGAGTGGCGTTGCAGCTGGGGGATGCACAGGTACTTCCAGAGAGCCAAACCCGCTGCACAGTGCTGCTGTGGCAGCAGTTGGCTGGCAAAGCTCCTTTTCTAGCTCCTTACCTTGTCACGTTTTTTGTTGTAAATTCATCTTCTCTGGGTGATATATGTGGTGACTTGTGTGCTTTTAAAAATCTGTATCAGTTGTTGATTGGGATCTGTTGCTTTGCTCTTAAGACCAGTAGTCTCATCCCTGGTAATCTGGGAGTTGTGTTGTTTCCTGGATCACCTGTTTCACCAGAGGTCTAAAAAAAACTTATCGAACTCTCACTGAAAAACATTTTGTGTGAGATACTGTTAACTTCCATATTATGAAGTGACATCTTCAGTAAGGTTTGTTATCCCCCTCTCTGCTTCTCATCTGCTCTGCATCTCCCTGTTTTAAGGCATTGCAGTGGTCAGCAGGATGTTCTCCTTCTCTCTGATTCACCTGGCTGTGCTTTCCCAGCAGGTTTCAGGCTCTTGGAAGTGCCAGCACAAGCTCAGAATTGGGCTGAGGTGTTCTTGATGGTAAAGTGAGAGGAGCTGTGCTGCTGTGGCTCAGGTGTGTGTGTTACCTGAGAGTGTTGGCTCAGAACCAGAGCAGGGGGGGTGAATCTGTAGCAGAGGTGTTCTGACAGAGCCCAGGAGGTGCAAGAAATAATGTTGTTTCTGTCAGCTGATGTGTCAATATCAGTGCAAGTTTATTGTTGAAAAAAAGCTTTTTCTCAGTCTGAGCATCACTTGCCTGCGAAGGCAGACAGAAGGATTACAGACTTGTTGATTTTGGACAACTTTTCATTGCTGAACACCCATGAAATAAATGTTTTAAGACTTCTGGTCGTTTTTTTAGTCCCAAGAGTGACTATATAATGTTCCTGGTATATTGGTCAGTCCAATTTTCCCAAACTCTTGGACCTAGTTTCCCTCTGACTACATATCTGCCCAAATGCCTGATAAAATTTTAAAAGATCATATCAACTGACAGTCATGGTGCAGATCACAGAGGTGGATTTTTGCTGACTCAGCTGAATTTAGTTTGAAGAGCTGGCAGAACAGTAGAAAACACTGGAGCAATAAGAATCAACAGAGAATTGCCAGGGAGAGAAACAATAATACACCTGACCTTTGAACCAACTGATTAATAAATGAAGTATAACCTAGTGAGGTATTGACATGTGGTGTTACAGAGCAGTCAATAAAGAACACAGGCCCCGGTTTGGGTAGATGTGTGGATACAATCTTGGCACATGGCTCTGAGTCTGGGGCCGTGGAGGGGGATGGAAATCGGGAATGAAACAGAAATTGACGGGAAGACTGGCAGCCTCTTTGCCAGTGCCGTTCATTCCTCAGTAAATAGGTTTTTACTCTGAGGGAAATACGAACTGGGGACTTTGGTGAGCTTTTTTTCCCTTCCCTCCTCACTCTTTCAAGTGCTTCTTCCTTGCCTTGCTGTTTCTTACAGGTGCTGGCATGGGATTCAGAGCTGGTGCCAGAAATGCTTCGCATTGCTGGCTTCTCAGGATCTAATTTTACCCTCTGACAAGCCCAGCTCTCAATGTCATACACTGACATGCTGCTGAAGAGCTGCTGTAGTTGGCAGAGGATATAAATTGCAGGTTTTGTCACTTAAAGCTGAGGTTTCTTTTTCTTCCCAGTCTCTCAGCCAGAAGTGATGCCAGAGTAGTGCAGCTGTAATCCTCAGCCTTGTTGAGTAGTGCCTTTACCTCTCTGTGCTTGGCCCTGCATCCAGGTAATTGTAAACAGAATGTGCTTTTGATGCTGCTAAATGATAGAGGGGTCATCAAGTACTTCATATGTTCTGCTGGAAAAAATACTCCTCGTGCAGATTGTGTTTAAATATAAATCTGCAGGAAACCAAGCCTCAGAAAGGCCCACTTGAGTAAAATTTGTATTAAAAAAGACATTCAGCTTAAACTACTGCTAGAAGCCAAATAGTGTCTAATCTCTGCTGCAGTGACTGGCTTTTAGCTGTAAAAGCCTGAAGGTTCATTTAAAATTGTGAAGTATATGTAAGTTTACAGATAAAATTTAATTTTGATAGATCTTTGTTCCTCCCTTTTTCTAGTCTGAAAAGTATCCTGTAATTAGATTCAGTTTTACAACACTGCTATTAGTGCAAACTGTGGTGGTTTTGTATTACAATTCATAGCCAGATATTAAAAGAACAAATACAAACCACAGTGAAACCCCTGTTGTGTTGTAAACATAATCAATTCCAGACTGCAAGAATGCAAAACCCTCAAATTAATAACAAAAAATCTAATGGTGGAGAATATTAAGCAGTGTAAAGAGCTAAATAAAAGTCAGTTTCCTACATAAAATACTTATTTAAAAATACCTGCATGCAGACTAAGTCAAATGCACATGCCCAGCTTCAAAAGCCAACCAGCCAAGTATAGGAAAAGCCTTACTTGTTGTGAATGCTAATGTTGTTTAAAGAAACTTGTTAAATGTTGGAAAACTGTTTCCCTGTTGCCTGAGAACAACAGAATATCAGGAAAATAACCAATTACTCACTTTTAATCTCTAAAAAAAGTCTTTTAAATTTTAGCATTAAACTGAAATGTGCTACTAGTACAGAAAATCGTATTACTTTAGAAACAGTGTAAACTCTAGTATAGAAATATGCACATATTTGTGTATATTGTTTATGTATATAGAATAGATACAGAGAAACAATTTCCAGGTTTAGGCTTCTAATTGGTGTTTAAATTGCCCATTTCATACTGCAGTGGGCTGTTTATTCCTTGGTCGGATAAAATACTTTGAAATTCTGGGTCAGCAATTGGTACTGTTGTTTTGAAATCCTCTAAAACTACTCCTTATGTAAGCAAAATACTGTTGGGAGCTTAAGGTTCAAAACAGCACTTGCAGTTTTATTGCCGTGGCTACAGGCAGAGATCTGTGCTCACCTGGGCTGTAGCTGTTAACTCTCAGGTAATTGAGTGCACTGTGATATGTTATTTTTCAATAGATACAATTTTAGTTAAGGAGAAATTTAGTTTTTCACTGGTGTGGAATTGTTGGTTGTGCCAATAAGAGAAGGAGGTGAAACCTGATTCTGAGGATTCAGGCATACATGGCATTGCTGTTTGTTTGGAACTCCCTTGCTGCTCCTTGCTGGGTTAGAGAATTTTCCCCCACGCATCCCAGGCAGGCATTTTTGTACATCCTTCAGAAAAAAAGTCCAAACCCATCCAGCTTCCCCATCTTTCCCAGGAGGGATCCAGTGCTCGGGTTAGATTGCATTTACCGGATAGCGCAATGTTTTCATCAGAGCTGCTGTCACCATCTGGAGAAGCAATTCCCGAGCAGCCTTGTCACCAATCAGTGCTTGCTTTCATTGTTTTAATCTTTCAAAAGGCCCTTGTGAGCGGATCCTGGGTGCACAGCGGGGGCTGTTTCGGGGCTGGGTTCTCAATGCCTCTCTCCCTCCTGCCCAGCTCTGGGCTGTGAGCACGGCCAGAGAGGAGCAGCCAGGACCGGCTCTGGCACTGCCCCGGGCACAGGGCTGTCGGTCTGCAGTTGTTAGCAAAGGCTTTGGCTGCTGGAACACTTCACTACCTCTGCAATTAGCTCTCAGATGTGTATTGCTGCTATCTCAGATTCACTTTCAAGAGACTTGTTTTTAAAAACTCTTCAACTTTTGTCGTTGTTTTTTTTATCTTGACGTTTTTGGCACACCGGAAGGGAGAGCTGGCCTCCACTCTGTAATGCCCTGGCCTGCTCCATGTGTTTGATTACATGATGGACAGAACGCTGAGCTTGCCTGCCCTGCCTCTGGCCTGGGCTTTCCCCATCCTCAACCCATGCATGCCTTCCTGGGATCCTCGAGGAGCTGCTGCCATCCCGCTCTTCTCAAAGTCAGCTGCTGACCGTGCAGCACATCCCGGGTGAATTGCTTGGGTGGCTTTGAAGGTAGAGCTGTGATCCGTGTGCTGACACCGCCTCCCCCGTCCCCTCGCAGGTCATCCACGCGGCCGGAGGTGGCGAGCATCGAGCCGCTGGGGCAGGACGGCTGCCGCTGCTCGCAGAGAGCGCTGGTCCAGGCGCGCTCCTCGCAGCCCACGCGCCTCACCACCATCATCTCTGCCGAGGATACACGTGAGTCTGAGCAAAGTGCTGCTTCTGGGCAAACTGCTGCTTCTCGTGGCCGTCCCGTCATCCTCCGGGAGCGAAGCGCAGATTTAGAGGTGCACAGACAAATTTCAGTTCCTATGCGCAGTCATTTTAGACTTTCCATGGGCGTGGGTTTTAACTTCAGATAAGTGTTAATGATTTTAATGGTACACCCAGGAAAAAGGTAATTCTAAAGCTCCCTCCTCTCCCCCAAATCCACAAATAGAGGGAGTGACAAATATAAAAAAGTTTCTAGTTAATGCAAATTCAGATACTTTGCGTTTGAAAACGCTGGAAGTTGCTTCTGTGTTTGTCGTGGAATATACCTGGTTAGTTTTTACAGTCAGACAGAGAAAACCAGATGGCAAATTCAATACCTTACAGTCACTAGCTGAAGGAGTTTATGGGCATTTAGTGTCTGTGGGTAAAAGTAATTAATTTCTCTGGGACATGAGAGCACTGTAGCAACTCTGCATAAGCACTTTCAGACAACACCTATACCTGTCAGTGTAGATGGAAATCAGTGTCTGCAGATCTATCCTGCAGTTCAGTGAGCAAGGGAACTGCTTCACTTGCTTTCTGAGCCACCGTTTGACCACGAGTTTCTTCATCAAAGTCATGCCAGGTTTCAGTTCCTTCAGTGTCTTGTGTCACTGGCTAAATTTGAGGTGTATCTTGACTTATCGTTGTTCTTGATGAGCACATCCAGTGTTGTGATTTCTTGTGCTCTTTCTAATGTTTCTTCAAGTGACTGGACAAGTGCTTCGCTGTGATGCCATCGTTGATTTAATTCATGGCATTCAAGTTGTGTCCACAACGAGAGAGCTCTACCTTGAGGATTCACCACTGGAGCTCAAAATTCACGCTTTGGATTCAGAAGGTAGGAGATCTGCTTGGAGGAGATGAAATATGTATTGCAAGTTTTAACTGTTTGATACATGCACTGGCTTTATTTGTCACAGAGTTGATTGTTTGAAGCCAAGTGGAGAATTTTAATGAGATTTTCTGCATAGTACATTCTGAAGTTGTCTGTTCTTTTTTCTTTTGAGCTGAGGTAGTCTAAAGAATTTTGCAAAAGGATGTTTTTGTGACCCGTCAGGTATCCAGCAGGAAGTTCAGAGGTGATGTTTGAGACCAACCACCAGTTGCTTAATCTGTTAATTACTGCACAGACACTCACTTTTGGGAGGCACCATTTAAGCTTAGAAGAGTCAGTGCATTTGGGCTGAATGCATGATTATTTAATAGGAGCAGAAAACTTCTGCTTTTTGTAGTCTGTAGCATCAGAAATAGAGCCATGATCTGGTAAGGATTCCATGCTTTCGACAGTCAAGTTTTGTTCACACGTAACACACCAAGCAAGGGATTTTTAGGACAACTGCTGAAAGGAAATACTGTGTTAAGCAGCTATAAAAGGTTGAATGAATTGTTTTGGATACTTACTGAGCCTATCCCACCAGTGTTTGTAAACCATGAATGCCAGGTGAGGTACAGTGATATGTTAATAATGAAAAGTCAATTTATTGTTACTCTATGTGTAGTGCTGGATTTGTGGCTTGGTGTTTGTACAAACCCAAGGGTGCTCCATGGTTCTTCTTGTAGGGATAAAATAGTAAGATTTCCTAGGTAAATAACTCACAGTTTATGTTCCAGGAAGACTCTATGCTTGTTCTTGATTTTTGTTTTAATGTGGTTGCTTGATTTGTAGGAAACACTTTCAGCACTTTGGCAGGCTTGGTGTTTGACTGGACAGTGGTGAAGGACCCAGAGGCCGATGGCTTCTCAGACTCCCACAACTCTCTACGGTAAAGTCATTTCCTTTGGTTTCAAAATCTGTTCAGTCTGATGTGTAAAAATACTTCCCCATATCTAGGCAATGCCTAAAATTATAATGTTAAGGGTCAGTTGTTCCTGATAGGGTTTTTTAAAGCATCTGCCTACTCGACAGCCTGGGCGTTTTGATCTCTGTTTAGTTTAACTGATAGTGTTAGTGAGTAGCTCCAGTAGCTCTGATGCAATAATTAGAAATAAACAGACAAGGTTGTTGATCTTGCTGAAGCATCTTGTGCAGAAGGAATATATATCAATAGGACTGTTATCTCAGGATTTCAGCAGAGTTTTATTTTTAGCTTATTAAGTAAAAAAAAGTCTCCTTCCATTTCAGAAAGGAACTCTCTGAACCTGAACATTTCAGGTGTCAGTGAACACTTAGTTCTGGTGTTGAAATGGGGTGATTCCTTGTGGGGAAACCAGTTCTGCTACAGAGCAGAAAGTTTAACAGCCAACTTCCATCCTCAAACCAATGCTCCAAATACACTGCAAGTGGAGAGGGGGGAGCAAGCAAGACTTGGCTACTGGGCAAACACAAACTGATTTTGCAGCCTTAGAGAAGCAGCTTTAGCTGGAGAAACCCTGTTAAGGGTACAAGTGAGAGCCAGAATGAATAGCTTAGTGGATATCCAAAGTCCTAGTACATATGGAGCTTTTTCTTTCAGTATAAGTATTTGCTGATGTGATTTTAACCTAATTAATATTGATATATACTCTACTGTTAGCATTACTGTGATAGCATAAAAATGTTCTACATGTGGTACAGCTTTGCAAAACAAATCATAAATTGTCGTGAATATGTTAATATCCATAACTGTTCTCCATATGGCTCTACTGGTTTTACTGTGAAAGTGCCCATGAAGCCAAGCAGATGATGTGCATACAGAAGGTGATACCCTGTAAAACATGCTCTGTTTTCCAAAATTTCCTGTCATTTGCCAATTCAGGGCAAATTCCTTCCATCTCTTTTGCTACTTTTCACTGAAGTTTCTAACAGTTACTACAAGTCTTTTGCTTGTAGATGATTTTCACAGTCATTTATTAAATACATCCTGGCTTCTTGAGAGAGGTCAGAGTTATGTTCTGGGTTTGTTGAGCTGTTGGTTTTATAAACATAAGCTTTGAATCTTAACACATCAGTTCTTCTACAATATAGGGAGTTTTTGCAGTCTCACCTACTGAACAAATTGGAGGGGTCACTGTAGGCAACGTGTGCAGTCTTCTGATAGCTCACAAGCAAACTTCAAACAAACTTATCTGTCACAGAAATTAGCTGCAGATACCTCAAGAAATGAGTGAAATTTGGATATCTTGTCCCAGGCAAACATCTTAAATTGGCTTGAAAATGGAAGTGGCTGGGAGCAGATGCTGCTGGTGTTTCTCTGTGGATTTGCAAAGATTGGTTAACAATTTTCTATTCACTTTTTGATTCACCTTTCAGTATACTCAAGTTCTTAGAATCCACTTACATCCCACCTTCCTATATATTGGAAATGGAAAAAGTTGCCAAGCAAGGAGATACCATTCTGGTGTCTGGAATGAAAACAGGAAGTTCTAAATTAAAGGCAAGACTTCAGGAAAGCATCTATAAGGTAAGATTTCTGAATGTCAGGGGGGAAGATGGGTTTATGAATGTCTAAATAAGCATCTATCTCAAGTTTTTCTGTATTCTTCAAAACGATCTTCATACAGGCATGATTTTTTTTCTTCATTCTTGCACTGTGGGCACAGAGCAGATCTCTGTTCCATTCACTCTCTTGCATTACTCTGTTATGAAAAAATTAGAGATGAAAATAAAGAGCCGATTGCAGCAAGTAATGTTTTTCATTTCTCGATTTTAAGTTCCTGCTGCATGATCTGTTTCAAACAAATGAACTGCTATTAATGTGGTTACTTTGCTTTCCCCCTCTATAACAGGATGTACACCCTGCAGAAGTAAGATTGCTAATTTTGGAAAACATCCTTTTAAATCCAGTATATGACATCTATCTTCTGGTAGGAACATCAATTCAGTACAGAGTTCAGAAAGTGAGGCAAGGGAAGATCACAGGTTTGTTCTGCTCTCCTTTATTTTTTATTTTTTAATGCTTTGTGTGAATTTCTAACTGCTGAGAAATTTTTAATTGTGTTTAAACCACTTTGTTAACGTTTAAAACTGTTTTCCTAAGGTGTACAATGATACAGCTGTTTAGTTCTTTCATTCAAAAAAAAATTGTGACTGTTAAGAATATACTCTTGCAGATTTGTCAAGGATGTAAAGACAAGGCTAACTTAAAATAGGAGCTAACACAGTCATTTGAGATGTTGACAATCACTAAGGAACAGACTGACTTTCTTACTACTTAAATGAAATTTAGATTAGTAACTTTTCTAAGAGAAAATGTTTTATTGGCAAATGGATTTGCTCCACAAAATGAAACCTTTATAAATGTGGGTTGGCTGGCTTTATGCCCATTTCAAAATACAGTGCCTTGAGTTTTTTCTCCTCTCTCCTTAATTCCTTTTTTCCCTTCTGTCTTTTTTTTTTCCTTCTTCTTCTTTTTCTTTTTTTTTTTTATCAGTTGAATGTTAGGTGTAAATAGTGAGATGATATTAGTTGGGAATTGCAGTTTCACAGTGTCCTAGGTTACAATGCAAAATATTCCAGAAGGTCTGTATTCTATCTCCATCTTCATGAACTGTT
>VXBU01002992.1:130030-168665 GCA_013400315.1 Bombycilla garrulus | reverse complement strand
TTTTTGTAATACTGCATCTTGGCCTAATTTTCCTATGAAGTTGTAGTTTGTTGGTTTTTGTTTTACTTTATTTTGTTTATACATATTAGTAAAAACTGTTATTCCTATCCTCATATCTTTGCCTGAGAGCCCTTTAATTTTAGGAATTATAATGATTTGGAGGGAAGGGGTTTACATTTTCCATTCCAAGAGAAGCTCCTGTTTTCCTTGGCAGGCACCTTTCTTTCAAAACGAAGACACACAGACATTAAATTTGTCAAGAAGCTCATCTTTTGTGTGTGTTGATGTGATGACAGAAGTGGTAGTTTTACAAGACATTAAAAATATGGATTTAACATGTGCACTAGGCATCAATAAAAAACAATCAGCAATAATTAGCAGCAGCCAACACTACTACACCTGCTTTTATTGTTTCATATGTTTTGTTTCACCTCCAGAAATAGCAATGCCATCAGACCAGTATGAGCTGCAGCTCCAGAACAACATCATTCATCCCAAAGGAGATCCCTCCTGGCCAGTTGCCAAGCTGGACCAGGCCACATCCGTTGTGACTGCATTGCAGCAGGGCCAAACCAACCTCATCCTGGTGCACAAGAGTATCCTTCCTTGAGAGTGCTCCTCCAGCCTCCTTGGCAGGAGACAAGCTTTCCACCCTTTGCAACACAGAAAGATCAAGTTATCCTCACTTGTGCCAAGAGTCTGGAAATCAGGAGCAGTGGGGGAGCAATGGAAAGCAGCACTGCTGTAAATTCAGTCTCAGCAGAGCTGTCTGATGCCTTGGAATATTTTAACAAATTGGGTTGGCAAAAAATGACTTAAATCATGTCCGTTCCCCTCAGTCACTGTAGAAACGTGACGAGGCTTTATTTAAGTTTTGTATTTCAATCATTATATTTTTTAATGAGATCTCTCCAAAGTGCTCACTGTCTTGCAGTGAAGTGGGGATAATGTTTATTGCAGTGTGCAGTTAGCTCTACAATAACCAAAGAGGCATGAGGAGTCCCAGGAAAAAGTTGATGTTGACTTGTGTGTTCCTTGACTGAGCCCTCAGGTATCCGCATGCAGGGGGTGTCCCGGCTGCCCAACAGCACTGTCCATGTGGTAGCTCCTGCATATTTGGGTTGGTATTGCTGCCATCTTCCTCATTGCTTAATGCAATTTCTGGCCTTGTTTCTGTGATTTTCATGCTGTATCTCCACACTTGTTTACTGTTAGTTTTCACAGAAAAGTAATTTTATTCATAAAAGCTCAACGTAAAATAGGTTTTATGTATTTTCTTATCTCTGTAGTCAGCAGTTTAAAATAATGAATGTTCATCTGCAGAGTGTGGGCACCAGAAGCAAAATGCTTTTCTCCATTAGATAAAGAGGCTGTTAGTTTATGCTGTTCAATATTTCCTGTTTTGCAGGATTTACAGTTCATCCAGGTGACAGATGGGTCCTGGAAACAGGCAGACTTTATGAAATTAGGATTGATGTGTATGATAAATCAAGCAATAAGGTGTATTTATCTGATGTAAGTTGAAGTGTTTCGATACTTTTCAGTGACTGTCTCCTAAATCTTGACTTGCTTGGGAATTATTTGAGTGATTTCTTATTTACATTGAGACAGGACAGCGCAAAGCACGTTGTTTCTTGTCTTTTCATTTTTTTTTACATTTGTTGTTGTTACTTTTTAAAGGCCCTGGGCACCCTGTGCCAGGGCCTCACACCCTCACAAGGAAGGGCTTCTTCCTAAATTCTGTATAGTAGGTACTGGATATACATAGTTCTTAAAAAACTACAAAGGAAACTAAATTTAAATCGTTCAGTTGCAACAGGAAAAAAATTATCAAATTATTTCTTTTCAGAGTATTGGAGCTATGGGAATGTTATTTTATTTGCCCATCATTGATTTTTGGGACACAGATCTGAGTTTGAGCTGGAGCTCAGTGGTGTGCTGTTGAGGCAATATATTCACGTGCTCTGTGTTGAAGAAGGAAAAATTAGAAAAATACTGTAAAATATGAATTATTTAGTGGTATAAATGTGGGTATTTTCATGTTAAATTACATGTTGCTGATAATTTAGAAAAAACTTTCTGTGGAGTTAATGTGTCTAAAAGTGCAATCTTACTGAAAGCTGAAACTTCCGTAGGGAAAGTTCTAATCAGTTTCAGCAGTGTCTCTTTGAACTATGTTACTAGAAAGTGGTTTGCTCACTGACTTCTTGTATGTTTACAGCTTTCTGTCTTCTGTTCATGTCAGTTACGTGTGGCAATTTCTATTTCATGTTTTGGTTTAGAACATCAGAATTACTACAGAGCTGTCCAAAGAATACTTTGAGGTGCTGCAGTCCTCTCTGAATGGATCCTATCATTATGTGATGGCAGTAAAGGCGGGTCAGACCACGATTGATGCTGCACTGACATCAGTAGTTGATCAGGTGTGTCTTTCTGAAAGCTCCTCTGCTTCACTGGTAGGCCTAAAAATAATTGAGCTGTGCAGCAGTGACTTCCTAGCAAAAGGAAACTTAAGAATTACATGGGTCTCAGCTGTCTTTGTTTGAACAGATTAAGGACCAAATTCTAAAATCCTTCTTCATGAAAACTGTCAATTGAGTCAACAGAGGATTTGTTTAAATAAAGACTGTGGGATTTTGCTCCCAAGGATGGGGCAGGTGCACAGCAGTGGTGCACAGCACTGATTTATTTTCTTGTGGCAGATCCTTGTGCTGGGCAAGGGGCCTCTCCACAGGCTGAGGGAATTTTACACTTGTCTTGGGTTGAGGACAGGTATCTGCTGGGGAAGGCAGGAGCCTCTCTTAGAAACCCCCTCCCTCCAAATTACTAAAATTAAGCGGCCTTCAGGCAAGATATGGGGAGGAATAACAGTCCTTTACTAATGGGTATAACAAGATAGAAATGAACAATAACTACGGTATTAACAACAACAACTACAAAGAAAAAATGTCAGGGACCCCTGTGGCAAAGCCAGGGAGAGGGATGGGTGAGGCCTTGCTTCACAAACCCCGTAGGCAGTCTGTAGTTCTGTAGTTGTAGATGGATCCGACAGGCCCTCTGAGGAGAAGGGAAGAACTCCGAGATGGAACACAGGAGTTCTGGTGCAGGGATGGATCAGATGGGTCACTGTTCTTCCCACAGTCCCAGCAGGGCGTCCCAGTGGGGCGAGCAGAAGCAGCAGCAGGAAAAAAAGAAGCTCCTGGGTTATGGCGAGCTCCTTTCCCAAGCAACCACAGCGGAATGTGTCCTCCACTCCAGCCGCAGAGCGAGATGATGATTTCCCAGCTGTCCCCAGCCTCCCTTTGCCTCCCCCTTCCCCCTGGGCCCAGCAAGTCTCTTCGTCTTGCAAATACTCTCAAGTGTCAGCCATCAGGTTCCCCAGCAACAAATGGGACAAAATTCTATAGGTAAAGAGAACGAAAGGGACAACACCCCAACCCCCCACAACACTTTATTGTGGTAGGATCATCACTCTCATACCCTGGCCTTGTTCTGCAGTCAGTTACATTGGGGAAGGTTGCTATCAATTGGTAAGTGACCTTAAACTCTGGAATGATAATTTGCTAAATGTATCAGCCTGCACATTTCTCCAAATTAATAGTCATTACCTTTCTGCTGGTTGGGCAGGCTACTGAATGTCTGGCCAACTAGGGCACATGGTGTGGAAGTGAGTTGCATTTGCTTGAAAATTCAACACTTCAACCCATTTGCTGTGAAATCATTTTAGTGATTCCTTGAGCAGGATTTAGTAGCTCCTTAAATGTGATAAGCCACGGTCATTCTCTATGTCAGAGATGTTCTCTTCAATGGAAGGGCATCCCTTGAGAGCTGTTTTTCCCTCAGAACTGCAGTAACAGTGTGTTGTGCCGGGGAGTTGTGGCACTGCAGTGACAGCAGAGCTGTGAAGGCCAGTGTTTGGGGGGGCTGAGCAATGGGTCTTTCAGGCTGAATTTTGTACATAGTGGGATGAGCAAAGAGTAAATATAGGTGTCAAGCCTCCAGATTGGTTCTCCAAATGAGACACAGAAGCAGTTGAAAACATAGGAGCAGTTGAAAGAGTGTATTTCTTCTTGCTGTTTGCCTTTTAAATTAATGTGAGCACCTGGATCTTCATAGCAATAGTGCTCATTTAATTCAGTGGCACACCTTGCTACCAGGAGCTGTTTGCTCACAAGGAACTCTGTTCATTAGTGATCCTAAATAGTTTTCCTTCCTTTCTGAGTTCTGTACGTAAGGACTAAACATTAACTCTGGGGAGCTCTGTGGTGCCGTTTATAACACTATGCCTTTGCACTTTGCAGGATGGAGGTGTTCACACCTTACCAGTTCCAGTGCGAAACCAGCAGGATGTGGAGATCTATGTTCCAATATTTCTTTTACCCAGCATTCTGATGTTTCCTTGGCAGGCAAAAGCAGGTGTCTACCAGTACACCATTCAGGTATGCTAAAGAAGTACCCAGCTGTGGGGAGTGTTGCTCAGGCAGGCACACTGAGGCCTGACACCACTGAGGTAGGGTTGACTTTGGATACTTCAGGCACGGTAGCATCCAAAACGTAATTTAGGTGAGGAACTTCATGGGATATTAGTTACAGGAATTAACACACAGTTTTAAAAAAGCACCAAGAAACCAGCAAGCATAAAACCCCCACTGACTTCTACCTCTTGTCTTCCCTTCCTCTCCCCCTCACAAATGCACCGCACACCTATGCCTGGGGTGGTTTGGAATTGCAGGAAATATCCTATATCCAAAGCTCCACAGCCATCATTAGAGGTTGCCCTTTTGCTGGCAAGGATCAGAAATATGAATGAGACTGTGAAATGACTGCAAAACGGATATGACAAGATCATTTAGCAGCACTCTACGAGCCTTGGACATCACTATTCTTTACTGGCTACACACCTCATGCTCCTAATACAATGTTCCAGGGAGGCAAAGGCCACAGCTCATTTACAGAAGGTGTTTTTACATAAGATTTCAGTGGTTTTTAGGTATTTCTTTGCTCCCAAGCTGTCAATTATTCCTTATGCTTCATGAAGCAAACGTTTTGTGTTCCAGTATCTCCAGCCTAAGTAAGGAGAAGAAAGTTGTGCTTTCTCAGCACAGACTCTTATCTCAGGCCAGTGATACTCAGACCCTGCACTAAGTGTTGGATGCATGGTTCCAATCTCCCTCTTTTAGAATAAAATAGTGCTCAGTTTTGGATCTGTCTTTAGAAAACCATATCCATACAGGCAGCAGGATATTTGGTGCCAGGCTCTCCTCCCAGGTGACAAGGGAGAGGATGAGAGGAAACAGCCTCGCATTTAGATTGGATATTAGACAAAATTGCCTCACAGAGTTGACAAGCACTGAGACAGGCTTCCCAGGGCAGTGGTGGAATCACCATCCCTGGAAGTGCTCAGAAGTTGTGGGGCTGTGGCACCTGAGGATGTGGTTCAGTGGTGGAACTGGACTTGATAATCTCAGAGGTCTTTTCTACCTTGCTGATTCAGTGACTCCATGGAGAGAATCAATCTCATAGAGGTTAAACTTCACTCTCCAGTGTAAATCTAAAGGCAGCTCCATTGAGTTAAGCCCTGCATCTCTACTTGTCTGTTCTGTGGGATTAATTTGGTTTACTTCATGCTATTCCTGGCCACACCAGCAGAGTGTGGTAAAAATTCTTAGTACAAATCTGCATTTTCAGTACTTCATCATAATTCTGTTGGAGTTTTCCCAGTAAGGGAAAGGAAATCTAGTTTTGTTTCTTACTTCTCTCACAGTTCTATTCTTACCTCACCTTATCTTGCATAAAGAATGAAGTATCTCACTGGAGAACATTCCTTCATGGTACTGCAATAATTGTGTCACTATTCTTACTTCACTCTGATTTTTTTCTATAAAAGCATAAATTTCTCCCAAGATTGCTGAAACTGAGACCTTTCTTCTGGTATCTGCTTCCCACAACACCAGTGCTTGTCAACAGACACACACACAGCTCAACTGTTCCTGCCTTTCCATTAGAGTTTGCCTCCCACTCCATAGCTTCAGTCAGGCTACTTCAAATGGGTGAAGAAAGTTTTTCTGAAAATAAATTGAAAGGGATTTTTTTTATCTAGCCAAATTCAGTTTATAGCTGAAGTAACTCCCTCCAGATGGTATTGGAAGGCCTGGCAGGTTTTCCTTTGTCAGCTGTCTGGTTTGTTGGGGGTTTCTTTTATCATATTTGTGCTAACGAGATGGTTTCTGTTGCCTTCCTTCAGTCCACGCACGAGAGGTGCAGTGCCAGCTGTGCGAGGCTGAGCACGGGGAGGTTCCTGGTTCCTGGGGAGGGCATCACTCACAGGTAGCAGTGTGGAGCTCCCTGCCAGGCTCTGGGTAATGATCAGGCTGCAGGGGAAGCTGCTTTACCCTTCCTTTCCTCAGTGCAGATTGACTGCCAGAGAGAGAAAGCGCAGTGAGGTGTCTGGGGTTTATGTCAAGGACGTGAGACTTCATACAGTTATTAAGAATTGGGTATTTCTGTTTTCTGTTAATCTCCCTGTTTCAACTAAAATACCTTTACAAATATGCTGAATTCCTGCATCCTTTTAGCCTTTCTCACTACATCCCCTGCACCTCCTGGAACACACCACTATGTATTTATTAATTTCTCTGTCCTTCTGTAATCAGGCTGTGCACGTGCGTAGAGGAAGGAAGAAGGGAAATGAGCTTCCTCTTCATTTTCTTTTTATTCTCTATTCCTGGTAAAATTACTTGCTAAGCTCCTGTATAATTTAGATTTGTTTGTTTTCCACACTGTTCCTCTAGAAAAGATTTATCACCTTATTCATTTTTAATTATGAAATAGGTTAAAAGAAATGCTGAGGAAGTTAAAGAAGTTAAAACAATATACATAAAAAAAGTTGCTCCAGTGTCCAGCCATGTTTTACTCTGATGGAACTTCTGACATTTATTTTAGTGTGAAGGAAGCTGAAATTGAAATTAATGAAGGGGTAGCACTCTTCTCATCTCTCTCTTATTTCATCTTGCTTATTAAGTTCTGAGGTGTTTTTTTATTTGTATGTCCCATTCACAGTGCATTCCTTTTCATGCAAGCTATCAAAAGGCAAGATATCCAAAGCTGTGAAATGTGAGAGCCATGTACTTGATTAATTGTTTGAAAGATTTTTTTTCCCTCTGTGTTCCAGGCTCAGGGTGGAAGTGGCAACTTCAGCTGGTCCTCTTCTAACCAGGCAGTAGCCACAGTGACAGTCAAAGGAGTAATGACCACTGGGAGTGACGCTGGGGTCAGCGTTATTCAGGCATTTGATGTTCGGAATCCATTGCATTATGGAGAAATGAAGGTAATAGATTTATTTTTCAGTGATTGTTCTTGAGTATAACTCTTGGAAACAGCAACGGAGCTGGAAATGCCATAGGCATTCCCCTTCCACTTCCTGCCCTGTGGCAAGTTAAGTGATTAGTTTCAGTTTGTGTGTGCTTTAGGGAATCAAACACTTTCCAGTTCATGAACTTTACTCCCATATTTGCCATTTCCTGGTTTCCTTGGCAAGTCTTTTTCCTTATTGGAAGTTTTTAAGTGCAACAAGGAAATGGTAATTGACTCCTGGCTTGACCATCTAAGCAGAGAAGCCAAACTAAAACTTCATTTTAGTAGGGTGATAGTGTTTTCCCTTGATATCAAAGGGTGACATTTGTTATCAGGATGTGCAAGGAAATTTCTGTCTGGAGAAGTAACTGAAGTGAGCACAGTGCTGCAGACTGACTCCAGACACCTAAGCTGGCCAAGAAAAAAACAATATTTTATGAAATTCAGGAGAAAATGGAAATGAAAAACATAGCTCCCAAGAGGGATTTGGTGGTGTCTCTGCAGACCATCCCCTGTTCTTAGGTCATGGCGGTCAGTGTGTGTGTGCAGTATGCAGGAATAGTACATCTGGTGGCCCCAAAGGGAGGGGCATGACAGGACTTAAAATCTGTTCAGAATTTAGCTTACACACTCACTCTGAAATAATTCTCTGAACAACCCAGGATGCTGCTTTTTAGCAGTGCGATGGTTATAAGCCGGAGGCACAGGAATGAAGATTTTTTTTTTCAGCTAAAACTTCTTATTCTCAAATATAAGTCAAAGCCTGAGGACAGAAAGAAACCTGTCCATGTGAGCTTTCAGAGCAGTGTATTGCACAGTATGAATAGGTTGGTTTTGAATGCCTTTGTTCCTGTGTTAGGAGTTGCTTTCTCTGTGGAGCAGCTCTTCAGAGTTCTCTTTACCAACCTCAGTGAACAAGTTTTTAGTAGTAGTAGTTTTAGGAGTAGTTAATCCACACAGATTACAGCTTTAACTCTATACCATATGGTTTGGTATCCTGAAACCAGTTGCAGAAGATTAGATAGTTAAGATACTGCAAATAAAAGCTTTGATCACAGTGATTGGTGTGAATTCTTGGTCATTCCGAGGTGGATGCTAAACCTCTCCCGGCTGGTGATGGTACCTCCTGGAGATAGCACACAGCTTTGGTCCATACTTCAAAGTCTATAAAGCAGAAGAGAATTACAGGAGCAGCAGTAAAAGGAAGGCTCTCCAAGCTGCTGTGGGCTTGGGCTGGCATGGGAATAGAGCACTGACACACACCTCTCCTTGTTCCTTCCCTCTGGCAGGTGTACGTGAGCGAGCCCAGCGCAATGGAGTTCACTCCCTGCCAGGTGGAAGCACACGTGGGGCAGGTGCTGGAGCTGCCCCTGAGGATCAGTGGCTGGACCAGTGTGGACAAGGGCGAGCTGGTCCCCCTGAGCGACTGCTCACACCTGGAACTTACAGTGGAGCTGGAGAACCCTGGCGTGTTCAGCCCACTTGAAGGTGCTTTAACTCCCTCCCTGGTTTAGAAGTTAAATTGGTGACAGGTGTTACTGAGTCACACCTCTCCCTTAAATCACTGATTCCTGGCTTTATACAGTATCCCCACAGAATGTTAAACTTCATAGGGGAGAGGATCCAAGTATTTTTATTTTGAGGATATATTTGCTTTTTTAATGTAGAATGGTTTGAGTTGGAGAGACCTTAAAAGCTCATCCAGTCATAAATTGAAAGGGAGGCAGGGACACCTCCCACTGTCCCAGGCTGCTCCAAGCCCTGTCCAGCCCCTGGCCTTGGACACTTCCAGGGATCCAGAGGCAGCCACAGCTTCTCTGGGCATCCTTTGCCAGAGCCCTACCACCTTCCCAACCAATAATTCTTTCCCAGTATCCCATCTAAACCTTCCCTCTTTCAGTTTGAAGCTGTCCCTCCTTGTCCTGTCCCTGCGTGTCCTTGTAAAAAATTCTCTCCATTTTTCTGGTAGGCTCCCTTCAAACAGCCATGTTGAATTTGATGAACATGCCTGGGCATTTCTTGCTAAATAAGCTCTTGTGTATTTTTAATTAATCTGACAGGACGACTTAAGCCATCTGCTGATTTTTGCAGTGGAGTGAGAGTGAAGGCTGAATTTCAGGGGCACACCAGGCTGGTGGTTGTGTACACCCATGGGCGTGTGCGCCTCAGTGCCAGCATCGCCATCGCCACTTACCTTCCACTGAGAGTGAGTCTGCTTCCTCTGCTTCTGGAGCAATCCATCCCTGAAACACTTTTACATGACAGGGAGCAGCCTATGTAAGGAATAGGTCTGAAAAACAGAGGTGGGTGGGTTTACATTCCACCAATATCTGGTTCAGTGAAAAAAAATAAGAAAAGATGAGTCCAGGGTCAATAGATGAAAGCACAGAAGAGGCTGCTTTGTTGCCTCATCTGCAGAGGCCTAGCACTTTCTGCAGGCTGAAGTCTTGAGTATTTGACCATAGCTTTCCCCCAATATGGAAAAAATGTTAGTGCAAATCCCACACTTGTGTGGTTGTAATGATGTAATATGATGATGTGAAACACAAATGGGAAATGGTTTTTGTGTACTAAATGTCAGGTTAATTGCTGTGGTGGTGAGCAGCAGAGGCTGTCCCAGGGATGCACACCAGTGCAAAATTTGTTAGAGAGGTTTGAAGTAAAACTTGTGTAGGAGAATAATTACATACACAGAACTGTTCTGGAGAGAACAGTGTCACGTGAAAGTACAATTTGACATTTTTTCATTCATTTTAAATGCTTCTTTAAAAGCGTAGCAGAATTCTATCTCTCTGTGCTCAGAAGAATATATTAAGGATCTCCCTTTTGCTGTAATTCTTCAGGAGGGAGAGGTGATTAGAATGCAGCTAAAACTTTTCTTTGGATCCGTGGCTTCCTTTGAATCTAATCCAGCTGGACAGAATCCTTGTGGATTTTGGTGCAGCTCTGTTTTTCAGTAAGTGTGCTGACAAACCACTGCATGAGAGAAATCACAGCCTTATCCAAGTAACCAGTACAGCTGTTCTATTCAGAAGGAAGTTTATTTTGCAGAGCACAACCAAACTGTGTAAATAAATGAAGAATTTCTAATTAGTTAATTAATTGATTGATTGATTACAGGCTATTGATCCACCATCTGTCGCTTTAGTGACTTTGGGTTCCTCTAAGGATATGTTGTTTGAAGGAGGACCACTGCCATGGGTCCAAGAACCTTCCAAGTTCTTCAGGAACGTTGCTGCTGAGGATGCAGAAAGCATTGCCCTGTCTTTA
Organism: Bombycilla garrulus; assembly: GCA_013400315.1. Lineage (NCBI taxonomy): Eukaryota > Metazoa > Chordata > Aves > Passeriformes > Bombycillidae > Bombycilla > Bombycilla garrulus. The sequence continues at coordinate 158,042 of VXBU01002992.1, read as the reverse complement.
CTTGAACCTCCTACACCTCGAAACAACAACCAGCACTGGGTTAGGGTGCTGTGCAGGAGCCTGGGAGAGCAGGTAAGTGCCAGAAGGGCTCAGTGTTGCCTCCATCAGGCACTGAGGACTGGTTCCAGACTGGTTTATGGTGCCATTATGGTGCCTGGTATGTAGAAAGATGTTTTTATAATGAGCCAGTAAAGAACTTGGGCAAGTGCATTGTTTGTGTTGTGATGCAGGTTTTAGAGTGAGCATTTCACAACATCATGTTAAAGAGTGGATTCTGATGGGTTTATACTGCAATAAAGTCATGGAAGCCTTATGCTGTGGGCTGCATTGAACATCCTGATGAGTGCAGGTTCAGTTTGCTTGAACAGGATCAGAGCAGAAGGTTACTGAGCAGGCTGACTCCTCTGTCTGACCTGCTCCTCTTAACCATGTTACCTTCCAGTGTAATTCTATTTATTCTAACAAATAGCAGCCACAGGAATTGACTGCTCTGCTCTCTGTGCAGCCTTGGTGAGCATGGCTGTGCTCATTCTCCACCTGCTTTTGTTCTCTCCAACATACAGAAGTGATTTCTCTTGCTTTATTCACCCTCCCCTGCCCGTGAAGCTTTTAGGTTTGATGTAATGCTGGTTTTCCTCCAGCAATTCTGCAAGGCCTAATCATTTTGGTTGGGCTGCCAAGTTCTGCTGATTTCCTCAGTGGATGTTTTGTAAAGTGGTGCTATTTTTGTAAGTGCAGATTCAAAAGGAGCAGGCCTTGGTGTTGATATGCAGGTCTGTGCAAGGCTGGCTGTCCCCAGCACATCACACCTGCCTGGTTCTGCCCAGAACCAGTGTGTGAGGGGATGAGGCAGGTGACCAGAGCTGCCTCAGCCTTCTCTCATTTTATAGTCACTTCATTTTGCTGAAGGCTAGAAAGGAATGTAAAATAAAAGATGAGATTTTTTTTAAACACACTGAAGTGACTATAAATGTTGCCTTTGGGCTGTTCTATTCTCATTCTGCAGGAACACCTGCTGTTTCCTTTTTCAGTTACAAGAGATTTGTTGTTTGAATCAAGTTTGATAGTAATGAACATGAACACCTAGGAAGAGTTCCCAGGAACATTACTTCCATAGTGATAAAGAACTGTTCTTGAAATATGCTCCCCCTTTTACATCTTCCTGTGTCTTAGTAGAGCTGTAAATCCCCAAGAATTGTATTTTTGCTTTTCATTCTAACTCAGCTCTTTCCTCATTTGCTGTTTTCAGGTTATTACCTTAACAGTTGGGAACAGCCCCACACTCACCAACCCTTTCCCAGTGGCTGAACCTGCTGTGGTGAAGTTTGTCTGTGCTGTCCCTTCCCGGCTGACTTTGATTCCTGTTTATGGCAGCTCTCAGCGTGATCTCTCCTGCCCTTTGCTCCAGCAGAACAAGCAAGTGGTAAGTCTGGGAAGTGACAGGAGAAGGTGTTCTTAAAACTGAAAAATCAGTGTTTGGAGCTCCATGTGTGAAATAAAGCATCTGAGCTGCTGGAAGAGGAGCAGTAACTGGAGCTGTGGCCACTTTGCTCCCATTGGGAGTTCCTGCATAGAACAGGCTTGGGGGAGTCCTGCAGTAAATGGACAATGGATATGTGTACATTAGCAGGCATAAAGAACTTTGCTGTTCTGTTTTTTATTCCTAATGAGTGTTGTCACACGTTGGCTTGCTGAATAAACCATGTTTTGTCATGTTCATATTCCCAGGCAAATGTAAAAGTCATTCTCCTTCCCTTAAACTGCAATTGATGAATCATTTTGAAGAGCTTCCACAGGAAAAGGATATTTTTGTGTGTTATTAACCACCTCAGAGCTTACCTGCTTTTCTGGCTCCAAGCTGTGTCAGCCTGCCTTGGTGCACCACTGTTGCTAATGCACTTCACCAGAACAATACCAGAATTTTGAGCTTTAACAAACATCAGCGTTTGTCTTAATTTGTTTGAATTCTGAAAACAATTTTGTTGCGCTGTGGTTCCGTTTTGTTGTTGTTGGTTTGTTTGTTTGTTTGTTTTAAGGTAATTCACTGGCTAAAAAAACCCCAAATCCATGCTCCAGGAAAACCCCTTTAGAGTTCAGAGATTGACAGAATGCTCTGAGTTGGCAGAGACCCACAAGGACCATGGAGTTCAATTCTAGATGGCCCATTCGGGGCTTGAAACCACCTGGTGTAACCAGCACCATGCTCTGACCAACTGAGATAACCTCAGGGCTGCTGGAGCACAGCTTAATGCCTTGCACTGTTGGCTCATTTTAATGAACATTCCTTATGCATTGATGTTGTAACAAACCTCGTGGAACTCATGAAGCATACACTTTCTTCAAGGATTAAAAAATCCTAATTTATCTGTTCAGTTGAAAATATTCCTTCTTTTTCAGGTTCCTGTTTCCAATTACCGCAATCCAGTTCTGGATTTGGCTGCCTATGACCAGCAAGGCAGGAAATTTGATAATTTCAGCTCTCTTAGTGTTGTATGGGAATCCACGAAAAAGGCCATTGCTCGTATTGATCCAGAGCTGCCAATGGAGCTGGCTCTGAAGGAAGAGGGGAATGGTCAGAAGAAAATGCATGGTATGTTGGTTTGAATGACCATTTCATTGTTTGAAGGTCAGGATTAAATCTGTCTGGTAATGTGTCAGCTTGATTAAAGAAATTACTGCAATCTGCAGTCATACTTCATCTTAACATTAATGTGCTTTTTGTGTGTGTGTTTGTTATTAATGGGAGGAGAAAAAAGGAACCAAGTCCAATGTCTAGCACCTGTCTTGAGAGAGAAAGTTCTTGTCTGATGGGAATGATCCTAGAAGGGCTAAGCAGTGTATTTTTCATCATTTTAGGCTTACAAACAGTGGTAGTTGACCGTGAGTTTGGAACTGCTGCCATCTCTGCCACTGCCAGTGGATTCCAGCAGCCCCACCTGAAGGCAGCCAGAGCCAAGATACCGGTAACAGCACTTGGGTGGGAGTTGCCATTTCCCTGTGGTTAATGCCCAGTGTTCCTGGGATGGATTTATTTCCTCCCCACACAGCACTGTACACGTGAGGCAGCTCCATGGTGGAGTGTGGTTCATACTGCAGAGGTTTGATACTGGTTCATGGCTTTTCCTGCTTTCCTCTGCACTAGGTGCTGCTATCCATATCAAATCTATCCAAGTCTTTGGGAGTTTTTTAACCACCTGGGCAAGGGCATAACAGAGAAGTGTTTCAGTTGGTTTTGTTTCAGTTTAGGGGTTTTTTTAGTGAATTGGTGAATCTCTGCTGCTTGTCCTTCACTAAAGCAGCCATGTGCTTCGTGCAGCTGTCACTGGGGAAAGCAAATGGATTATTGCAAATGGAAAAGCTGGCTGGGAAAGTTCTGCATGAGCAAAGCAAAAGCTGACTGATTCTTCATATGGACCATATGTTAGTCTGGGCTCTGACTAATGCTCTCTTTTTTTTGTTTGGTTTTTTTTTTTCCTGAGAGGCTCCTCCATCGTACAATACCAACCAGAAGCCCAGGCTTTCATTTTACAAGTCATTAGACAAATATTTAGTTTGTAGATATTCAACCTAGGGAAGAAAAGCAGCGAAAAGTAGTGATGATGAACAAAGAGGGCAGGTGTAAACAGATGGCAGTTTTCTGTTTATGTTACTTTTTTAAACCAAATATAAGGGCAGGTTTCAGCCTGTGGAATAACCTGACGTGCAATAACTGACTCATAAAATATTCTTCTTCCTAACTGGAATTTCTGTTTAATCTTGTTAAGCAAAATTTAAGTGGGCTTGGACTATCTTTAGTACCTTGAAAACAGAGTTGAGGCAAAGAGTAAAAATATGCAGTGAGAGATTACAGGATTTGACTCAAACTGGGTAGCAGATGGGCACCAGTAATGTGAAATACCCTGTGGGCCAGGTTCCTCTCAGCGTGGCCCAGATTTGGCATCTGCTTAATCAATTCTTTGAGAGGTGATCTGTTTTGCCACTTGGTTCTTGACTTTTCTGTGAGGTTTCCGCTCTTCTCCTGTTGGGAAGGGTGGTGTAGATGCATTTTCCCTGAAGAATTTTACTACAACTTAGTGAGAATTTCTGCAGAGATGCAGTTACTTTGCTACTGAAGTTATTTGAAATATTTGTTTGTGTTTCTTTTTTTTTCCCTCTCAAAAAATTGAACTGTAATATGGATATTTGATGTTCTTCAATCATTTTGTAATTCACTGTGCTCTGCTTTGCTAGACCAATATTCAATATCCTTTCTTACTTCTAGAAATAATTATTAAAGTGAATGTGCTAAACCTTGCCTTGAATTCAGAGAACACTGGAGTACTATTAAGTTCTATTCTGTGCTTAGATTTTGGAGGAATCTTTGGTAGGTGTAGATGTCAGTTTTGCTGCACTTTCTAGGCTCATGTATTGTTTTTTTAAAACGAGGTGACTTGGCTGCTTTTTTCAAGTACATCAGCAATGGGCTACTCTGTTCTGCTTTCAAACCTGCCCATTCTCCTTTTTTGCAGCCAAAAACACAAACAAAAATCTAGTAGATGGAATATTCCATGTTTAAGTGGAACACCCTATTATGTCATTAGGGAAAGATGATATCCTTTCTACATCAAGGAAATAATTCTACTAATGAGGTGAAATGGGTGCAGAGTAGTGACTTCCTCTAGAAATCTTTTTCCTTTTCTGAGCTAATGTTCTTAATGAGTGAGTGGTTAAGCCTGCATCTGGTCCAGTGTTCATGTACTTTCATTTAAGGAAGAATTTCTCTTGGTGGCCTACTAAGAAGAATCACAAAGAGATGAGTTAGAGATAGAAAACTTTGTGTGTTTGCCTTATCATTCTGTGTGAGCTTAGGCCATGACTCAGCATTAACACCCTGTCTGTGCTTGTTGGACATCATTCACTGACCCTGCAGGGCCTGGGCCTTGTCCTCTGGCTGGGCTGCAGAACAGACCAGCCCTAGGCTGCCCTTCCCCATGCAGGAAGACTGGCTGAGCCATCTGATCTTGTGGGCATTTCATACCCTCAACCTGTGCTCTGAACTTTGGTTACCTGCTTTAAACACCCTTCTGCACAGCAGGACAGTGGCAGTGTTCTGCCTCTTGGCTGTAACTGCTGCCCTTGTTCCTTGCAGCATGAAGCTGTGCTCCCAGGCCCTGCCACCATCGAACTGATGCTCGTGGAAGATGTGAAGGTGAACCCTACTGGGGTCTCCATCTACAACCACCCTGATGTCCAGGTGAGGAGTTACTCTCCTGCTTTCCAGCTGCAGAGAGGAAAAGCTCACACGTTATGAAAGATGTGTGAGGAGACAGCTTTACTAGAAACATACAATCTGGATGCTCTTCTGGTTTTGCAGGCAGAACTTCTCATCCAACAAGGTTCTGGATATTTTTTCATTAATACCAGTATGCCAAATATTGTAAGAGTGACACATGAGGAGACTCAAGGCATTGCTTTGGTGAGTGCAGTATTTTGTGATTTTACACATTTTTGGTGACCAGGTTATCATTCTGCAGCTTCAGCACTCCTGAGTGTTTTCCAGCAGGTGTGGGTAGAGAGGCAGTGGCTGTGTTTTGGATGTGTTTGTCACAGTCATGCTTCATGCAGGAGATCTTTGCACTGGCACTTTCAGGTATAGCTTCAGGTACAGGGAATTGTTTTGTTACAGCTGTGATGCACTTGTGTTCTCTGCATAAGATGAAAGCCAGTTCCAAGTACTTCATCCATTACAACTTTGCAGTAAAATGTTCCCGATTTCACAGAAAAACAACAAAGAATAATGTGACAGAATTATATAGAAGCTACACGTAAGATTAATTGGTTTCCAAAGCAATATTGGAGTATTTGCTGTGGACCAGTACTTCTGAAAGCTTCAGATTCTTCTATCCTGTAGTGCTGTTTCAGGGGATTTTTTTAAATCACATCATTGCATCCTCATTTTGTGAATGACTATCTATTAAATAGTTTATTCTGATCTCCACATGAAGTTTTTAATGCGCTTTTCCACTAGAAGATGTCAGTAAAGTGCAGATGTGCTTGACTTCATCAGGCCTAGGATATGAAATGCATTTTGCAGCGAACAACAGTCAAACTGTGTGTTTGCATTGCTGCTTTCATTAGGCAAGAACTGAAAATGAAACAAGATGCTCTAAAGAGTGGTTTTTATAAATGTATAATTTACAGATTTGTCTTTTAAGAAGTAATGCTGATAAAGTTGTGAAATAATCATAACTAAGGTGGAAATTAGAATATCAAAAGAATTTGTGGAACATTTTGATTGTCTCTAACTGTTGTAAGTGTGAGGTGGGAATATTTTTTCCAACTAGGCACAGAGATGAGTAAAAGTAGAAGAGATGAGTTTTTTGTACATAGTACACTGTTCAAACTCTTAATAGTTTTTTAGTTAGGTCTCCCTGATGGGTTTAACTGATGTATGTGAGAAGTTCAGTGCTCTCGTCTAGAATTCAGGAGTGGAGCAGTGACAGCGAGAAAGGCTTTGTGAAGTGTAGGAAGAGATTTAACTGCCTGTCAGATTAAAGGAGAGAAAGCTCCACTTCCAACACATTTTGAAAAAAATGCAGCCCCACACACATTTGGCAAGTTTGTTAGCCCTGCATGCTGTGTTTGGGTTAAATCCCAGTACCACCCCTGGGTTTTTCCATGGAAGCATCAGAAAGGCCTGGGAAATCAGCAGGCTCTGTCAGCCTGCTGCCATGGCAGGTACCAGTGCAGCCAGATTGACAGAGGATGAATTTGCAGTAAACTCTTCTGAGAAACTAAATTGAAGTTATCTGGAGCAGTGATTCCCAGACTTTTCAGTGGGGCTGCCAAGGAGAAATTGTGTACCTCTCCCTCTGGTTTTGACACAGCAGCTTCTCTGGGCATGGCTGGATGGTAGCAGGGGAGGAGTGAAGAGTGGTCACCTGTGCAATATCCCTGGATACTGGGAGCTACTGGACACCTAATGGGAGAGGAGAACAGCAGAGGTGGCTGAGACAGGAAGAGTTTTAAAGTTTCAGTAGCCCTGCTTGCCCTTTTTCTGTTTCCATTCTCTTGTCTGCCAGCCCAGATAAGCTCCATTCCAGCTCCCTCCCCTGGCCATGTCTGCTGCCCTGCTACCCAGCCCCTGTGTTAGCCATCATCTCTGGGAGCTGCTGCTGTTATGGAAGCTGACCTTTATTAAAATTTCACATCCCTTTCTATTTTGAGGCAGAAGTAGGAGTGGTGCCCTCAGAGAACAAAATGTCAGCTCTCCCCAGTGCTCTGCTGCTGACTCCTGTGGTGCTGCCGGGCAGTGCTGAGAGTTCAGTGAACTCCTTTGCACTGGGGGGCCTGGCCATCTCCCCTTGTTCAAAGCACAGAGTTCAGAACCCAAATTCACTGCAGTTCCTGGCCGAAGGGAGGAGAACAGCTGGGGTTGTCCTGAGGTCTGTGGCAAGGTCAGGGATTGGCGGAACTGCAGAGCTGATGTGAGCAAGGTGTTGGGTGCATGGCCTTGGGAGAGGGGATTCTGGGATCGGTGCTTAGTTCTGAGGGCTTGTGTTTGTGACCAGAGGTCACTTTCTTCAATGTTTTATTCTCTTTATCCGTTAAGAAGTATAACATTCTCTTTCTTTAAAAATTAATGGAATAACAGTTGTATTAAAGAAATACCTGATCTGTCAATTGTCCTTTTACTTGCCAGGATCTACCACCTGGTTTTGACTGCTCAGATGAAAAGCAGTGACAGCAGAGTACAAAACTTACAGGAAGCAATACCAGTGCTTTATAGGCATAATCCTCTTTTTTTTTTTTTTCCTTATCACTTTGGTTTTCACTCTACAAGAAAAGTTTTTTTCCTATAAATGACTTGTGTGTTTTTTCTCCTGATGGTGGGAAAGTAGCAGGATGCCAGACTGTTCCAGATGAAGAGCTGCTAATTCACTTAGTGCCTGGGGGCTGTTTGCGCTAGCTCAGTAGCATGATACTTTTTACATACATTTTACAGCTTGGTTTTTAACTTGATGGAAGAATTCTCTGTGTCTAAGCATGGAGATTTCTGCATCCCACTACTTCTGCCCTGAAAGTGATACGGATTTTATCCTGTGAACAACAGACAGAAGTGCAATAATGCAGTTTTCTTTTGGCATTGCAGGTGCAGCCTCTGCTCCCAGGATCAGTGACTGTAATGATTCATGACCTGTGTCTGGCTTTCCCTGCCCCAGCTGAAGCTGAAATTCATGTATCTGATATCCAGGAACTATATGTGCGAGTTGTTGACAAGGTCAGTGCCTTGGAAGCAGCATTATGAGCTGATCCAGCCTGCCCTGACTCCTTGTGCTGGTCCTGAACACAGAGATGAGACATGGACAAGATGCTACAACTAGAGAAATAACTACAACCTCCCTGTGTCTCTGTTTCTCCCTCTCAAATGTATCCCTTTAGGTTATAAGTGTCTCGGAGTATCAGGTATCTGTTCATATTCTGTGTGGCAGCAATCTCAACTTTTGCATTTACACAGCAATGTTAATCCATAATTTATATGGATGTGCTCATTTACATTTCCTCCTGTTTAAAGTGCATATGAGCAGTTCTTTTAGGTCATTTTCCATATATCAGGTTTTAAAACTGAACAGAAAGAGGTCCAGCTCATTCCACTTGCCAGCTTGGGTGTGGCTTAAACAAAAGAAGTGTTGATATTTTTGGATGTTTTAATTATGCCCTTGCCAGCTGAAGGAGCTGAGTTCATTCATTTCATCTGACACTAACTCTAGCTGGCAGGGATTAGTCTTTAAAATCAGTGCTAATCTAACCTCGAGGCTCTATCTTCACTATCGTACTTCAAGTGTAATACAAAGTAAAATGAAAATGTTTATGCTAATAAATAAGAGTGGTTTGAATGCAGAATGACTGGATGTGTCTGTTTCAGGTGGAGATTGGAAAAACAGTTAAGGCTTATGTCAGAGTTCTGGATGACTCAAAGAAACCTTTTCCGGCAAAATACTTCCCTCTCATGGATCTCAGTCTCAGAGCAGCATCTCAGCTTGTCTCACTTGTGTAAGTTAATGGATTTTTGAAATTAATCTGCAAATAAGAATTAGCAAAAAATGAACAAAGGTATGCGGTTGGAGACACAGCAATATACAATGGCTGAGATTTTATTTTTGTTAAGTCTTAATTATCTGCTAGAAGGTAAAAAAAATATTATTTGTGAGGGAAATTGCCTGAACTAACAGCTTGAATGTTGCTGGCTGATGAATGAGACTGCATTCCTCCAGAGTGATGGCTGATGAAGCTTTGTGCATCTTGGAAGCAGTGACTTGGCAAGTAGTGTCAGGTGGAGAGTGCTGTCTGAAGGCACATCTCATGTTATCAAACTCATTCTGTCTGTCACTCGCTGTATTTTCCTTTCAGGTATTTATGTTACAATAAAGCACAGGTTGCAAAGAACCCTCGTGTGTAAAAATGTGGTAATTCCTTTAACTTTGCTTCAGACATTGTCACAGCCCTTTTGGTGACACTGCTGAGCACTAAATAAATCCTTTGCTTTATTTGTAATGTACTCAGGGAATGTCTCTTTAATGGATGTCTTTGCAGCCCCCTGAGGGAGGCTCTGGATGATCACACTGCTGCTTTCCTGGTGCGTGGGATCACCGTTGGGCAGACGAGTCTGATGGCAACTGTGGCTGACAGAAGGGGACAGAGAATCAACTCTGCTCCACAGCAGATTGAAGTAAATAGTTTCAGATAAAATATATGCATAAGTAAAGTCTGTACTACAGCGGAACGGGAATATATAAATTATGGTTACAGTATAGTAATCAATATGCCAGAAAATTCATACTGTCTGGAGGCTGACCTAATGCCAGTCAGATTTCAGGGTTGTTTAATTGCAGATGATGAGTTAAATTTCTGCATGCTCAGTTTACTGTGATTGTGGAACTAAAGGCTGTTTTACACTTGCACTGTTTTGTGGCATAGTTTATCTGATTGAAAGATCTTGAATACAGGTATTCATACTTCTTTTCAGGTCTTTCCACCATTTAGACTACTGCCAAGAAAAGTGACCCTGATTATTGGGGCTATGATTCAGGTGAGGCATCTCCTTACATATTTTCTTTATTTTGTACTTTCTGTTGTAAAATTAGTATTCATAACTGGATTTTCAGCAGTAGATACTCAGCTTGACATTTATCTGTGTTCACACAGAATGCACTGTTGGAGAGGGACTTTGGGCAAGGGCCTGGAGTGACAGGACACAGGAAATGTGTGAGACAGGGCAGGGTCAGATGGGATATTGGGAAGGAATTGTTCCCTGTGAGGGAGCCTGTGGGCAAGCCCTGGCACAGCTTTCCCAGAGAAGCTGTGGCTGCCCCTGGATCCCTGGAAGTGTCCAGGACCACGCTGGACAGGGCTTGGAGCAACCTGGGATAGTGGAAGGTGTCCCTGCCCATGGGACAAGATGAGCTTTGAGGTCCCTTCCAACCCAACCCATTGGATGTTTCTGTGATGAATACTCCTCTGAACAAGAGCATTGTCATTCCTGAGCCAGCTTCCGCTTTGCTCTCTTGCTGGATCAAAGGATTTGTATTTGCTTTTTCCAATGGAGTGTCAGCTTTTCTGGTGTTAAATACCAGCACAGCATGAGAAATCTGTCAGCTCCGTGAAATTAGGCATAGTGGGCTTGTTGTACGAAGTGAAACACAGAGCAGAGCTCTACGCCAGGGTGCTGAGGAGAAGGGGAGGTAAAAGTTTTCTGAAGTTTTCTCCAGACACTCTGTGAGGCACAGGGTCCATTTCTGTGCTCAGCTCATGCATCTTTCAGTCTGACATCCAGTGTGCAGGGGGAATAATCCTTGAACTGCCCTGGCAAGCTGCAGGCAGCACTGAAGTCATTGTGGTGCTGAGCAGGGACGGTGTGCCCTGTAATGGTGAGCACAAGAACTATATGAAGGATTCATTAACTGTTCTGTGTGCTGTTCTGACAGATCACTGCTGAAGGAGGCCCCCAGCCTCTCTCTAACGTAATTTTCTCCATTGACAACGAGCACATTGCATCAGTGAAGAGCTCTGGGCTGGTCAGAGGAGTGGCCATTGGCAGCGGGGTGGTGACAGGAGTGCTGCAGGCTGTTGATGCAGAGACAGAGAAGCTTGTGGCAGTGTCCCAGGTAACGTTTATGGTGGTTTCAGGCCCTGTCAGGGGCTCTCTCTCACTCTCTCTCTTATAACTTTGACTCTGAAAGGGGGCAGAGTCTTCCTGCATGAGCTATGTTACCTCATGCACTTCTCTGGTTTTCTGAAGATGAAAACTCAAGAGTTCCTTACTCCCCTGGCCTGTGAACTTAGAGAGCTGTTGGCACAGTACTTTGAACAGGTGGGTAAATCTTGCTGTGCCTTAAACCAGAGTCTCACAGATAACCAGGGAGGCTTTATGACCAGTGAAGTATCTTCAGGATTGGTTAGTGCATCTAGAAAAGACCATCTAAAGAAGCCTTTCCAGCACAGCAGAGTGTTGTTCGTGTCTGCATTCCTTCTTCCGTCAGGAGGATGGCGGCTATTGCTCAAAAAACCCCACATTGTCTCCTAAGCTGCAGCAGTCTGTATAGAGCACTGTCATCCCTTGTTGTGGTCTGAATCTGTCTGTGAGTTAAAAGCAGTGAATCCCTGATATTCCATCAGAATCTGTGTCCTTAGATTTTCCTGCAGCTGACATGAGGGAGGTGAGGAGGCCTGCAAAGGAAGCATAACTCCGTGGGACTTGCGTGACACTCAGAGCAACAGAACTTGGGCCAGATCTTATGATTTCTGCCTTTGAGCTCAGGGCAGCACAGCTGCTGTGAACCACAAAGCTCTGCTGCTTGAAAGGTGTCAGCACAGGCCAAAAGGACACAAAATAATTTAAAAAAAAAAATCCCTGCTTTTTAATGCATGGGCAGCAGTGTGCCCTCATGGTGTGACAGGAGGCAAAGTGAACTTGAAAGGTCAGTCTGCTGCCCAGTGAGGTCCAGGTATGACCTTTCCTCCCCAGTATATAGCAGGAGTAGAATCTATCAGGAATGTCTGGATATATGAAGAGGAGATATCAGAGTCACACATCATCCTTTTATTCTCAGTTGTTCCATTTGGTACTCTGTAAGGGTCATTTCATTCTAATTCCACTCCATGTCTTCCTTTACCTCCTGGGTTTCTTCATCCCTCTTCTGCTGGGGTCCCTCCTGACCTTGTCCACTGCTCTCACCTCTCAGCTCCATCATTCATGTCATCAGTTATTTTAAGCAGAATTATTTTTTAATTTGGGAGTTATTTTTAACTACCCTGTCAATCAAAAGTTAATACTTCTTAGATTTTTGCAGTCCTACTGAATTTGTCCATCTCTATTTTCTCTGACAAGTCAAGCAAATCGCACAGCAGCAGTGATTATATAATGGCAAAACAGTGGCTATAGAGCCTGAAAGTGAAATCTGGGTTCTGTTTGACAAGTGTTTACAGGCTCTTCCTTTCCTCCTTCCCAGGACAAGGTGGAAGTTGAGGTGGTACAGCTGACAGCTGTGAGAATTCGGGCACCCATTACACGAATGAAAGCTGGTACTCAGGTGAGTTGTTTGGGATTGGCTTCTGTTGCCTTCACATGTTGGAAGTGCAGGTTGTGTCCATTCCTGTCACAGCATGGGACGACAGCGGTGCAGCTCTGGAAAGAGCCATTTTCTTCATGAGAGACTCCATCTGTTGATCGGTGAATTTTAATTTCGTGGGCAGGTGTTTGGGTTGCCAGCATGCAAGCCAAACACCTGCCCACGGAATTAAAATTTACACCATTACCTAAGCAGGCTGGTTTCTCTCTTTTCAGATGCCAGTTTATGTCATGGGCATCACCAGCACTCAGACTCCTTTCTCCTTTGGCAATGCTGTGCCAGGCTTAACGTTCCACTGGTCTGTCACCAAGAGGGACACTCTGGATGTCAGGACAAGGCACAGTGAGGTAAAGTGTGTGTGAGTAGTGCATATGTGTGCAGCTTGGGAAAAGGAAAGAGCCACATCAGGGCAATGCAGGGAATACTGCTGCCTCCACTGCCTCAAAATCCAGAATCAGTTGTCAACGCCAGGTGTGGTATTTCCTCTGTGCCAATGTATGGGCTTTCCATGAGTCAAACTTAAATCCCTTTCTCCTGTCCAAGGCTGCTTTTCAGCTTCCTGCAAACTACAACTTTGCAGTGGATGTTCATGGCAGAGTAAAGGGAAGAACAGGCCTGAAAGTTGTAGTGAAGGTCCTCGATGCTGCAGCCAACCAGTTCTACAACATGGCAAGAGAACTGTCTGATGAAATCCAAATTCAGGTGGGATTATTTTCTACACATGTTTAAGAATCTCTTTCAGAACTGGACTGAAGTCTGTATTTGAAATCAGGAATTTGAAATGCAGGAGTAGCTCCAGCTTTTGTTCCTCTTTGAGGCCTTACTCTTGTTTGTATGATGTTCCTCATTTGGGCTCATTCAGCTCATGGGGGCAGGGGGAGTCTAAATTAACTCAGGTGAATATGGGGTTCCCAACACCTTTTCCATTGAGAAATCTTCTGTTTTCATGCCTTCCTAGTTTATCCACAGCCCTGGAAATAAATGCTCTTCAGAATAACTTGTAGAAGATACTGTCTCTCTATTCTCAAATATTCATGTTCAGTTGTCATGTTTTACCATGTATATTATACAAGAGAAGAAAGGAAGTTACAGTTCCCTGTGGGTGGGTTTGTTTGTTTTAAAGATTAAAAAAAATAAAGTAAATTACTGTCTGCACACAACAGTAGGCCAAAATGCCTCTTACTTTCCAGGTGTTTGAAAAACTTCATCTAGTCACTCCAGAGGCAGAAGCAGAGCAGATCTTAATGTCACCAAATTCCTTTATTAAACTTCAGACCAACAGGTCAGTGCTCAGTTTCCATACTGTAGCTTGTGTCATCCCTTTGTCCAAACTCTAGGCCAGTTGTGTTTAAGGGAGCCGTTTCAGTCTCCTTGTCACTATACATCCATTTCATATGCAACTTATCTGCTGGTTCATGGTATCTTACCTGTTCTCTTGGGCTTTGTCAAATCTTGTATTAGATTGTAGCTGGAAAATAAAAAATAAAGTGGGACCTTTCAGATCCTTTTTTTAAAAGCTGCTGAGCCAGTTAAAGCAGTATCCTGTGGAAGTTTTGATGGGTGAGGGAGGCTTTGTGGAATATAATTTTGTGTATCTCTCACATAGAGCTTATGGCTGGATTTTCAGATTAAAATGTCATTTCCAAATGCAAATTTTTTTTTTCATAGTCTGTTTTCAAAGACTGACATTTTAGACTTATATCAGGCTTGAAATGCAGTTTTCCCAGCATAATGATGGGCAGATAGAGACAGTAGGATGCACACTGAGGGCAAAGCTTTAGAGGTATTTCCATTTTAGGCAAAGGGAACTCTTAGTTTCCCATAATCACAGAATGGTTTTTTTAATAAGAGACCGTGAATATGGTTTTATGCATTTAAGGGGTTCCCTATTTTTTGTTTTTCTTCAGGGACCGAGTGGCCTCCCTGAGTTACCGTGTCCTGGATGGACCAGACAAAGTCCCTGTTGTGAAAATCGACGAGAGAGGATTCCTTGTCTCTGGGTCTGCGATCGGATCATCAACGATTGAAGTGGTTTCACAGGAGTTGTTTGGCATCAACCAGACCATCATAGCTGCTGTTAAGGTGCTGTCAGCTCTCTGCAGTTGCAGTTTCCGCAAGGAAATCTTCACTACTGCAGCAGGGATTGTTGGTTGCCCTTCTTGAACTTCACTTGTGAAAAATGAGCGGTGTGAGAATTAATAGTTCTGAGCTTTGAACCTTGGGACACCAGGGAATGTATGCCCATCATCTCTGTTCAAAAAATCCTTGAGCCAAGAACTTCCTGCATCTGGCAACATGAGCCTTGAGATATTCACTCACTGCTCCCCATCCTCCTATCCCTTTCTACTGTCAGCATCTTCCCTCTGTCCCAGCTAAAGGAGCAAGATGTGCAATTGAGTGCTTTAAGTTATTTCTAAGTTTAATTCCTGTAATCACTGTGAAGTGGCTTGGTGGATTTATTTTATTTGAATGTTGGTATTTCCCATGATGTTCAGCTTTGCCTGTAGGACAGGGTGTGGATTTGCCCTTCTGGGTGGGGATGAAACGAGCAATAGGGGGCCAGTGTCACTAAAGGCACCCCTGCTGCGAGGTGGTGGCAGTGAATTCTCCAGCTCTCTTACTGATGACCTCATTTCTTCCCTTTGGCAAGGGAAAGATGTCTGAGTTTGGGGGTGGCTCAAATGCCATTTAGTCAGCACCCAGTGGGACTGAAGTCGTATCCCCTGTGTGAGTTTGTCCTATATGCAGGATGGTGGTACAAAGCTCTCTGTAGTAGGACCCATCTCAGTTCAGCACCTTATACAGCTCATTTGTTTTCCTCTGTTTATTACAAGTGCAGTGCCTTTATGGAAATTATATTTTTAACCTTGTGAGGTAACATGGTTCATTTTATGGCTGAAGAGATGAGAGAGCTTGAGAGGTTTTGCCGAAGGTCATGTCAGAAAACTTGTGACAGAGCTGAAAATGAGCTTGAGTCTGTTGTGTCATTTTAAGGCAAAGCTCTCTCCTTCATTCTGTCCTTCTTTCAGAAGGTCTTGTGTGTTTACAGATGTACAGAATTAAGAACCAAACTGTTGCAGCAGCATCACTTGGACCTTGAACTAGTCTCAAAGAAGGGCTGTTACATAAATTAGGGAGGGTGGGGGAAGAAGGAGTGACAATGAGCTTAGTGTGGGACCGAGCTCAGCACTTGCCTGGACCTGCTGCACTCAGTATTTTGTTTATTTTTTTCTTGAATTAAAAAAAAATACTTCAAAACCTGAGCTGCTTTAACAGTAAAAGGCTGTTTTCATCAGTATTAAATTCAGCAGTTGTCCCTTGTGGGGACAGTTGCTGAGATTTTAAAGTAAAGCAAGCCTGATAATCTGTCAGGGAAGTGGGGTTTTTGTTGGCTTGTAACCACAGCTTGTTGGGCAGAGATCTGTATGCACAGAGATTTTAACTGATGAAACCAGCCTGTGGAGCAGACTGTGGGATATACTGAGATTATAGCCACTATTTTTTTTTTTTTGATTCACCAAAGATGTATTTTGCTTGGGGCCAGTTTTGTCCTTTTTAAGTTTTGACATGTACATTTTCAGATGAGTTTTACGTTTTAGCTGAGCCTCTTAGGTCAGGAAAACAAAGGGATTTTTCTACAATATAAGCTTGAAGCCTTCTTTAAAAATAGTTTTCTCAAAATATTTTAGGGTTTTTGCTTCCTCTGTCCTCTTCCTTTATTTATTTTCCAACAGCTGTAACAAAAAAGAGCAGATATAGTTATTTTTGTTGGGTAATTTTGCTCGTTAACCTAGGTAAGTTAATCAGGAATAGTAATATGCTATTTAAAAGCCAAAAGAATAGGTTGTCAAGTCTTTGTCTTCAAAAAGCCTTTCTTCACTGGAGTGTTACTGCAGAAATGTGGGGGTGTGCACATATGGTTAATGGAGCAGACTCTCCTAAGGAGTTTGGAGCAGTTCCCAACTTCTGTCTTGGCTGAGGAGAGGCACTGAGGGAACAAAGCTCAGCCTGCTGACCCCTCAGGGTTTGTCAGCTGCCAGCTCTGCCTGGAACAGCTTGGCTTTCTCACCTGGTACAGGGGAGCTGGGCAACAGTGACCATTCCATCCCCTTACTCACACAAGTTGTGAGTTATTCTTCTAATTCCTGGGCAATGAGCTGCAGCTTTTATTTCAGGAATTATTAGGAGAGAGGTCTAAGGGCCACTTGTTCCCTTGCATATCATATTCCAACTGAATCTTAACATTTGAGTTGATAGGATAGTAATGTGTTCTCTGAAGCCTGTGTGTGATGTATGTTTCTACATGATAATTGTTTATTTCAGTCCCCAGTGATACTAGGAAAAAAAGGACTGAGAAATATCAGCTGTGAGGGTACAAAACAGACAGAGCCAGGCTTTTCTCAGCCTGACAGGGCAAGGGGAGCACACAGGAAACGCTATCTGAACATAGGACAGCACTTTTTACTGGGGCAGCTGTTGAACCCCTGCAATCTCAGGAGGCTGTGGAGTCTCCATCCAAGGAGATGCCCAAGAGCTTCCTGCACGTGGTCCTGCCAGGCTGGCCCTGGGTAACCCAGCTTGAGTGGGTTGAGTGTCAGAGGCCTCTTTCAACCTGTGAAATGGAGATACTGATAACAGCTTCAGAGTGTTAGTCCTGGCATATGGCTAAAGGCAAATGGCCCATAAAGGCAGCTCTGGATATTTACATAATAAGAACTCTTTTAGATTATTTTTATATGGTCATTGTGAAAAGCAATTTAACTTTTCTTCTCACTGCTGATGTTTTTCCAGGTCTGCCCCATCTCCTACCTCAGGATCTCCACCAGGCCTGTTCTACTCACCCAGAACAGAGAGACACTGCTGGCCCTGCCCCTGGGTGTGACACTGACACTTACAGTGCATTTCCACGATAACTCTGGAGATACTTTCCATTCACACAATGCTGTGCTCAACTTTGCCACCAACAGGTGGGTATCTGTCATGGGTGGTAATTAGAGAGAGCAAAAAAAGCCCAGACACACATAGAAGAAAGATTGTTCCAAAGGTACCAGGTGAAGATATAGCTTGGACTGGGATTGGCAAAGCAAGGGTTTGGTCTCTGTGGCCCTCGGAGGCAGTGGCAGGAAGAGTTCCAGTTAGCAATCGATGTTCCCTAGCCATGGAAAGTTGACCATGATCCCAGCGGGGCCTGCACAGCTGTGCTCTGCTCTCAGTGACACTGAATCATAGCCCTGCATGCAGCAGGCCCAGAGAAATGACTGATCCATCAGCCTCTGCCTCTCCCAGTGTTCCACTGACTCACTGACAGCTTATGTAAGGTGGGGAACGTTCTGGATCAGGTGCTGCCTCCTCAGATAGGCTTGTGCAACCTTCCCACAGCAGGGACAAGCCTCAAAAGGCCTTTTTGTCTGTGCCTCACAGAAAAAAAAGTGTTGTGAAGCAGCTTCCTGTGGTCTTCAGTAGAATACCACTAATGCTATTACTGAAACATGGCTTGTTTTCTGCAGAGCACCTTGCTGAATTTGAGTAAATACCAGAACTGGCAGTCCAGGGGCATTGTTATATCTGGAAAGTTGCATGTTGAGGTTCAAATTTCTTGGCTTCCTAACTCCCTTGAGAAAAGGGAAAAGAGACAGATGATGTCATTCTAAAGCTCTACAATTCTCACAATTAAGAAGTAGTTTTCATGTGTAAATATGATCTCAGTATTTCCTCAGTGTAGTGGCGAACAGAACTGAAATTTGCCTCAGTGGCACCTAAATTTTTTTTATCATTTCCTTACTTTGCTGGACTGAAAACAGGCAGTCAGCCATCTGAAGAGTTTGATACCTCTTCTGTTGGAAAGATAATGACATTAGCAAGCTTGCTTTTATGCAGCAGCACTTGTGTTTGTGTGCAGAGATGACTTTGTGCAGATCGCCAGGGGAGCTGCCAACAACACGTTTGTGATCAGGACTGTGAACGTGGGGCTGACCCTGCTCAGGGTGTGGGATGCAGAGCACAGTGGCACTGCGGACTACATCCCACTGCCTGTCCAACATGCCATCTTCCCAGAGCTCCCAGATGTGGTGGTGGGGGATGTCCTGTGCCTGAGGACCTCGCTGGCGGCGCAGGAAGGTGAGTGTCCTCCAGCTGTGTGGGTTAGCAGCTATTTTGTGGGACACCAGTGTGCCTCTGGCTCGCTCTCAGCAAACCTAAATGCGTAATTGATCATGTTTGTTCAGAATCAAATGTCGCCGTTCTTGTTAAAAATAGGTTCGATCAACTCTAATTTTAATTGCACCATGCAATTAAATACAGTATGTCTCTTGTATTGAATTCCTGGGCGTCACACTTCAGGCATTTCTATTCCATCAGCTGGAAAGGCTTGTTTCTGTGGGACTCCTGCCGAGTCAGGCCTGCCTTCACTCACTGTGTTTGATTGTTGGTATTATTGGGCTTGTGTCAGAATAACTGCTGGGCAGTGGTGCTCACAGACAGAGCTGCACAGTGGTTCCTGGGCACTGGGAGGTGTGTGCCCTGCCTGGCAGTGGCACTCACAGACACCACAGTGCCCAGTTGGCAGCAGGGTCTTGAGCAGTGCCCCCATGGTGTTTTCCAGGCCTGCCAGGCATGTGGAGCTCCTCCTCAAGTGCTCTTCTCGTGGACTCCAGGACTGGTGTGGCCCTGGCAAGGGACTCTGGGGTAGTCACTGTCTACTATGAGATCCCCGGGTTGCTGAAAACCTACAGGGAGGTGAGGCCCTGTTCCATTCCTGATGAGGTTGGTTTGTTTGGGGTGGACCCTCACCAAACTGTATCCTATGGGATTTATTTTTGCTACAAATACTTAGAAATGTTTTACAAATGCAGATGGATGGGAAGTAATTGGTATGTGTCCAAAAGCATCATTTTTTTTAAACATCTGTGCTAAGGAGGAAAATGTAGCATAACAACTTTGATTTTTCACCTCTACATTTTGATTCCTTTGTTGGCTAAGTTGTTTCCAGGTGCAAACCGATTTTTGAGTATGGCTGCTGTTATGAATGAAGCTTTACTGCAGGATGAGATGCTAGCAAGAATTTGCTCAAGTGTTGTGCCATGCATCACTGATCAGAAGTACTCCATTAAATTATTTTGTTTATCTGCAATGCAATCGTACTGTTGACACAATTCGCTGCATGAGCCAGCATAAGCACTAGACATTCTTTTTAAATTAAATTTAGACATAGAACTTCATGCATATTAACTTCTGGGGGTTGGGTAGGAAGACAAAATATTTTTGCTAGCTTAAATTGCTTGGAAAGGCAGTTTCTAATATTAGAGAAATGTGGGATTTCAAAGAGAAGCATCACCTTGTGGAGTCTTTCACAACCAATCCAGTCTGGTTTTGCCTTAATTTTTATTTGTTTAAACAGTTTTTGCTAACAATGTGCTTCATCTTTGTTTTCAGATCTTGATTAGTGCACCTCAGAGGACCACAGCAATGCATGTCAGTGGCATGCAGACAAGCTTGCAGGGAGTGACAGCCTCAAAAGTCATAGTTTCAATTGGGGAAACAAACAGAAATTTGAAAGGTATGATCAAAAAATATTTATGCTGATGGTTTTTTGTGTGCTTATGGATTCATGATGCTTTGGTTTGTGTTATGGGGTTTTTGTTTGTTGTTTAAGGGTGGCAAGATCCCCAGGAACCTCAAATGCCTTCCTAGAGTCCCAGGAGCTCTAGGAGCTATGGGACAGAATTTGGAAGGTGTTGGGGGCACTATTAATATTTCACAACTAATAAAATCAGTAGGTTTCAATAGAAGTACCATTTTTGATCATATAAACAACAGTTAATGGGCAGTCAGCTAATTCTTATATGTTTAATTGCAATTGCCTTCTTGGAGTTGTTAGATTTTCTTAGTTACCATCCTTGAATCTTTTTCAGAACTTACTACCAGTTAGAATCAACACAGCGATTAAGCATCATATTGTATTCTTTATTTAATAAATTGTATTTTGTGTGATTATAGGTCCTTTTAGCTTCTAGCTTAACAATTGCCACTTGTTCCAACAGTATTTTAGTTTGCCATACGTACATTATTAGCCTACCAAAAATATCATCTTGCCATATACTAGAATTGAACTCGAGGTTCTCAGGATCGTATAAGTTATTCAAGAGACATCTGAGCAGAAAATTCTGTCCAGCTTATTCTTCCCTGTAAATAAATTATTCTTGTCAAGAAAACCCCACAACATATAAAATTTTCATTACTGTCTCTTTGGAATTAGACCTGAGCAAGGATAGCTGTCACTGATTTCCAGCTATTTTAAGATCTTCATAACCTTGTGAAAATATTTCAGAAGGTGGTAGAATAACCCAATACTGCAAGCCATGATTTTGCTTTTAATTAATTCAACTTAGTTACAATTTTATTTTGTAATTAATGAGAGATGAATTTTTTTTCCTTCCCCCTAGGGGAGTGTTCACCTGCTCAGACTGAAGCCATTGCTGAGTTACAACCCCAGTCCATTATCAGCTGCCATCTCGATTTCAACAGTGATGCCTTTGACTTCCCAGCACAGGATATTTTTGTGGCAGAACCTGGATTTGATGCAGTTTCAGGTAAGAAGTGACAAGATGCCATGCTGCAGACAAACACAAGCTCTTTGATACAGCAGATTCCACAGAATCCCAGCATTATGGGTTGAGTTGGAGGGACCTTAAGCTCATCCAGTGCCACCCCTGTCATGGGCAGGGACGCCTTCCACTGTCCCAGGCTGCTCCAAGCCCCATCCAGCCTGGCCTGGGCCACTTCCAGGGATCCAGGAGCAGCCACAGCTGCTCTGGGCACCCTGTGCCAGGGCCTGCCCACCCTCACAGAGAGGAATTCCCTCCCAGCATCCCATCTAAACCTTCTCTCTTTCCTTCTGAAGCCTCTGGGCTTTGCTGTGTAGGACCTCAGGCCTCAGTGAGTTGTTCACATGGACACTTCTTGTTTCAGTGGGTTTTCTGCCTGTGACAAAACTTGTGTTGGTTTTCAGAGAAAGCCAGAAATCAGTGGCAACCCACTTCATGTTTTTCAGAGTTTTTGTAATAAGTCAAAGAAGCAAAGGAGCACTCAGGTGCCAAGTATACCAAAAATGGAATGTACCCCCAAAACATTGTGAACTGGGTCTTAAAGGGGGGGGGGGATAAAATTGTCAAGTATACACAATGTGGCAATGTTTCGAAAGTATAACGTGATTTAAAACAGAACCAAACCACCATGGACTATATGTAAAGAACATCAGTTATCTATTAGATTCATCCCTACACCCATGATGTAAATCCCTAATCTCCCCTGCATATACCTCTGTTACTTAGCTAGGGGAAGAAAACAAGGGGAAAACATGCACCTGGCAAGTTCTCCTTGTTACTGATGCTTTTCATCTTCCATTCTCTGGGAAGTTTTTACTAACTTTACTGCTAATAACAGGTTAATTGGTCCCATATGAGACTAGAAACACCATGAGTATTTAACTTTTAAAGGAGCTTTTATAAATAAACTACATCTTCACAGGCTTGATGGTGATGGTAGCTGGCTAAAATTTTAGCACTAGTTCAAAAGAATATGAAATACGATGTTCTGTCTTGTTTTCAGTAAATCTTTTTAGTATTAGCATAAATGTTATGTTCAAAGTGGAGCTGAGTCTCAGTGGCATATTAAAATAAAATGTGTCTGGAAGTTACCAGCATAGTCATTTTTTCATGATGTTCAGTTTGGGACAAGGAATAATTCTGTAGTTGTAGTGCTGGGACTGTGATGTTTGGCTCAACAGACACACTGTCCCAATCCATCTATGCACTCCTCAGCATGCTGCTGGTTAAGCTTCACCACCTTTTTTAGCTTTTCTCTGAAGATATCCCAGCAATCTTGCTGTGCATGGAGAAAAAAGCCCTTAGAGGTGAGCAGTGAACAGCCCAAGCTGTCTTGTTCTTGCAGGACACTACACGTGCTCCATCAGGATGCACAGCCTCACTGACAAGCAGCTGAAGCACCTGAGCAGGAGCAAAGCCACGCTGCGGGTGACGGCCACGGTGCGGGGCAGTGCGGTGCCCGGGCAGCAGCTGGGCACAGAGGTGCCCTTCAACCGCTGGTTCTATGCAGACCAGGCTGAGATGCTGCTCAGCAACCAGGACATGAGCTCTGTCCTGAAAATCTTTGGTGCCAGTGAAATCCTGGATAGTCTGGAGGTGAGTGCGTTCCCAGGAAGTGTCTCAACACAGCTGAAAGCATTTTGAAGTGTCACGTGCAGCTTTCTAATGCAAGGCACTCCCTGCCATCTTTACCGTGTCAGGATTTCCTGAGATGATTTGAGACGCTCATCTTGGAATGTATTCTTCCTCAGTTTTCACTTTGCACAGGATACCAGAATGGTTTGGGTTGGCAGGGACCCTAAAGCTCATCCTGTTCCATTGCATGGCCATGGGACACCACTCACTGGGTTATTCAGGGGCCCATCCAGCCTCGTCCTGGCGTTTTGGGGTAGTGCAGGTGTGTAAGGCTCACCTGGGCATGCAGCCTGGCATGTGTGAACCTGCTCCTGGGTCGGGAAACAGAAACCTGCCTGACCCCTGTGGCAGGGGGAGTCTTGCCCAAATGTGTGTGACACTGCCCATAGCTCACACAGCCCAGTAAGGGTCTGTGGATTTAGGCTGTGTGGGGTTAGCCCAGGCCTGTGGAAAGGGTGGGTGAGAAGGGAGCGCCCTTGGCAATAGGCAGGGGGAAGTACTGTAGGAGTCACTGTAAAGGTACACCCGAGTCCTCTGGAGGGGCAAATTGCTCTGTGCTCCTGTGGGATCCCGCATTGCTGGCCCCTGGCCTGGAAGATGGAGATGTGCTGTGCTGTCCCAAGCAGGCTGTGTCAGGTTGGGTGTTCCCCGTGCAGGTGAAATGCGAGTCCCCAGCAGTGAAGGTGCTGGAGAAGGAGAAGTCCTACGGGCTGCCCAGTTACGTGGTGTACACTGTGAGCCTGGCTGATCCCAGAGTTCCCAGCCAGGGCTCGCTGTCCACCACTCTGACTGTCTCCAGTCCCATGACAGACCAGTCCATCAGCATCCCGGTGACAGTGATCTACCTGACTGACAGAACCACTGCACCCATGAGATGTAAGTTTACCTCGGCACTCCGTGTGAGAAGGAGCCTTTCGTGTCTCTGATGTTTATGAGGTTAACTCTTAAAGCAGATTGGAGAAGATGCTCTTTTTAACTCAGCCTTGCCTCTTCTTAATCAATTCTGCAGATGAAGCCAGTCTCTTCCAGCAGTTTGTTGAGTCTTACCAGGTGATGATCTTCACGCTTTTTGCGCTCTTAGCAGGGACAGCTGTTATGATCATAGGTAAGAGAAGGAAAGATTGCGCAAGTATTTTTTTTTCTGTAGCTTCTTACAATGTGTTAGCTGTAAGATAAAAAGGAATGATTGCCATGTGAAATGATTTTGGTTTGGTTTTTAACTGTCTTGCAGCCTACCATGCATTTTTCTCGCGGAATGGACAGCACAGTCAGCCAGTATTCCACCCAAGGACAAGCATTCAGCACACCCCTAACAGTAAGCAGCTGTCACCCAGTTAGAAGTGAATTAATTGATTAGTCTGGCCATTGCACTGGAATTGAATGTAGGAAGGTCTGTAATCAAGAGTGGCAATGAAAAATAATTCACATTCTTACAGATGTGTTTAAGTTACAGTGAGCTGCAAGGCCTGATTGTAAACACAAGATGCTTCAGATAAAATAAGGCGAATTCAAGTGAAAGTCACTTGCTGAAGGGAAATGTGTTGTGCCCTCCTCAGACTTAAAAAACCCTGAAAAGGCAGACCCAGAAACCTTTTATACTTGCAGGATACCTTTTCTAGAGGCACTGAACTAAAGGGATGATTTCACTTTGAATGGATTTTCAGATTCACTGCTGGGGTTGAGCAGCTGATCAGGAGCAGTTACTTGTCTGTTCCTTCTCCCACCATTCCTGAGCCTGATTGTTGTTTTCTCCTTCATATATTTCAGGTTCCATTGTGTCACCTGCACATTCCTTCAGTTCCCAGGCCTCCAGCAGGCAGACAAGCCCCTCTTCCACGCTCTGGAGCACAGGTTACGCCTCTCGGTAGAGGCAGCTCAACTCCTCCTCATGCTGGCAAATAAAAATAAATATACAACTCAGTGCCTTAGCAAGATCAGCAACTTCAGCAGTCGGGATGTAATTCAGGTTTGCTCTGGATTATAACTAGGTCCTTAATTTATTTATTTTTTTTATATATTTAGGGCTCTCTGAGTTTATTTTTTTATGTCAGTGCTTCTGTTCTCAAAAGCTTGTTTTATCTGTTGTTTTTTGCTGCCTGCACAAAAAGCAGTGTTTATGCTAATCTGGCTTTCTTGCAGTCTTCAAGCAACTAGAAGTTATATCTAAGTTAGAGTGATAACAGTTTTTTATTTACTTTTTGTAAAAATTAGATTTCTTTCTAATGAACTTTTTTTTAAAAAGGGAAATTAGAAAAACAGATGAAATATGAGCCAAAAATTTGAAGGATTGTATATTTCAAATAGCTAGTTTTTATTTTGTGTTCCAAAAACTCAGGAATGTATTGCACTGATAAGTCTTCTTATGTTTAGCCTTACACTGGGATTCATCAGCACAAATGCTGGTTTAGAATGAGGAATGCTGGAACAACTGTGAATAATGTGGAAGTTTTTTTACAACAACGATTAAAAAAGAAACCCAGAACCTTGTGTGGCTTCCTTTGGATACAACTGCAGTATTCCTTGGTACTGTAAGCACTTTTTTGAACTGGGAATGTGAAAGCATGTGCCTTCTAAGTGGACCTTTCTTCCGGCTGGAATCCTTTATTTTGAGGATATAATCACATACCAGTCACTTTTATTTGTAAGCAGGGTTTTGCAGCTATCAGATAAGAGTTTTGTTTACATACAACAAGCATCCCAGTTTTAACTGTGAATAATATTCTGGTTGTCTGAACTCTCCTAAGGACCATAAGGAAAGTGGAATAACAAAACACTTCATGCAAAATACTTTGTATGCAGAACTGTACAGGCAAATAGATGAATGGAATGCAGATCCAGAGCATGGCATAGAGTTTTGGTTTCACACAGTGTTACAAGCAAAAGTATTTTTACATGTAATTGTATGAGTCTTGTTTAACTTACAGGCTAGTTTTGGAGAAATTGTGCCTTAAGTGCTAGTACTACTTCAAAAGGTCAGTTTGGGTTTAGATAATCATTTGAATATGTATTAAAGCTTTTTAAGATTCTTTATTTTGAATTTTCTTGTGGTTTGGCTGTTCAAAATCTAGCACTGGACTTTATTTGAATCTGTATTATTTAATAAAGCTTTTAAAGATTCCTTTATTTTGCTGTTGATGAATTTTCTGTGGTTTGGCTGTTAAGAATTTAGCATTGGGCTGTTGTTTGAACTTCACTTCCTACAGCCCCTAAGTGTTTGCAAACATGATTTTCCAATCTTAATTTTCACTTTCATTAACAATGTAATGTTTTTAAATACTTTGACAACTTTTCAACTAGTATTTCTTGTGAGGGCTTTCTCCCAGTTTTCATTAAGCATCTTCAATTCCTGCTGAAATCAGTGATGACTGTACAAGCAGCTCTTAATTTTCTAGGTTTGTTCAAACTTCCCATTTTGTTCATTCAGGTTTTAAGGGAAAGATGTGATCTTTTTTCCACTTCCATTCAGCAAGAAGCTAAAGGACTATGAATATCTCAGTACTAATATGATAAGCTCTTCAGAAATGCTTAAGGGAGAGATTTTGCTCTCCTGTTCCTTCTTTTTCCTACTCAGAAGTCTGGCAGTGAATGTTCTGAAAAACAAACTGCTCCAAGTGGTGGGAGTACTTTGGCAAATGCTTGCTATTTATTTAATTTCTTTAGGCAAGTAGTTGGAGTCTCCTGTTAAGAAAAAAAAACCAAAAGTGTGAAGTAGGGAGCTGGTATGACTCAGGAGCCAACCTCTTGCAAGTAACAACCAGACTTTTGCCTTGAGGAGCTCATCTAGGTGACCTGTGGGGTCATTCCTGAGGCCAGGGTGGGGTTGGGGATGTACATTTTTCTGAGCAGGTTGCTGCTAATGTAAAGATTTTATTTTTTTTTTTTAAATAAAGTGAGATTTGGGGGTTTGCATTTAATGCTGGATTTTCTCCCTGGTCACTTACTGCTTGTTCCTGAGAGAGGGAGAAGGGCTGCAGGGAATGTGTCTGTTCCAAGGTCCAGGCCTTGTGCGAGTTGAAATGTCTGAGTTTCTTGGGTAACCAAGCAGTGCCAGCTCAGGCCCAATAATATCTCCCTTGCCATCCAGCTGGAGATTCAGTGTGTGCCAGCAACAGCTGGTTCATCACCTCGTGCTGGTTCAGGGATGAGAGGTTTATGTTGTAAAAAATAAAACAAGCAAAGCCAAGCAGTGAGTAGGGAAATCACTGAGACAATGCCCAGGGTTTGGAGTCTCTGAGCCCCCGTCCCGGAGGGCTCTGCTGTGTTTCTGGAAGTGTTGGAACTGTGGGATCTGCTCAGGGCAGAGGCTTCCCCTTCAGAAGTGCAATCCTTGGACAGGGAAGGCCCTCACAAGAAGTTTTTCCCTCAGGAACTGGAAGTGAACTCTGCCAGCTCGTGAGGCGCTGGCTCATGAGGGCACAGACGGTCCCTCTGCTGGGACAGGGACAGAGCCCATCTACTGTGTCAGGCTGAATTCTGCATCCAGAAAATCCCTGCCCATCAACAGCTGTGTCCCAAGGAGTTACTCGATTAGATTAGCAAAGCTAGGTTAATATTGGTCTTCAAGCCAATCTGCTTCTTAATACAACATCCCAAACACAGTCTAATCTTTATTTCTCCATCTACCCCCTTTGAAAAGCAAGGCAGATGATGAATGGAACGCTGCACACACCTTTTCAGCAAAGAGCTCTTTCTGATCAGCCAGGATTAGGGTGTGGTGCTTCAGGGGAAGGTTTTCCTGGCAGCAAGTTAGCTGCCTTTTATGAATCTGTATGAAAGAGTAAAGTTTCACATGTGTCAATCCAGCCTCTTGGCTAACCCCTGCATTTGCTTGCAGATGATGGCATTCCTATCTTCCCTATTTGGTTGTTGATTCTGGCATTCATGAGGATGTGTCAGTCAGTCATGAACATCCTCTGATGATTTCTTAGTGCAGGGCTCCCAAGGAGCTTGGGGAGTTTCCCCGTCCAAGTTTTCCCCAGTTAAGAGACACAGCTGTGTTGCGTTACCTGCACCTGTGTGAGGCTGTGTCTCCTTGTGCCCCAGAGATTGCAGCAATCCTCGCCGAGGTAGGAACAGATAGTATTTGGCTAACAGGCAAGGTACGTGCTCTCCAGTGAATTCCTCCTTTTTTAACAGTTTTGGTGTTTTGTTTTTTTTTTTTTTTTT